>BLSH010558500.1:1103941-1135984 GCA_018402905.1 Glandirana rugosa
AGAAAATATGTGTCTCTTGTACTCTTCACAGATTAGGCTAAAGTCGTATAGAACAGTACGATCTGTACCCGAAACTGGGCTCGACAGTGGAGTCGTTAGTCTTCACATTAGAAGTATGACAGTCCGGGAAGTCAAGCATAGTCATATCATTTATGTCCCACGAACCAGCCCCAGCTTGCCTATCTGTAAGAAACGCACCATCTGCCCCTCATTCTGCTTGCTGGGACTTATAGTTCCCCAGCTGCCGGAGACCCAAAGATTTTGGTAGGCAGCACTGCATTTTGGTAAGTGGCTGACTAGTATTCTTTCTTCAGAGGAGCAGGGGAATGAGATAAACATTGATTTAGAATCACATGAGTGTGGAATAATTGAGTTGAGAAGTTTGCTTTTACTCTGAGCAGAAAAATTGAATCAGTTAGAGAGTTATTATCAAGGGCCTGACAGTATGAAGATTACACTTCTGATTGCTGAGGTGACAGCTCGGGTCAAAGCCCATGTCTAGCATGACAAGATATGCTGAAATCGGATTAGACACTTCTCATGTTCTCTGTGTATAAAAGAGACTGAATGCTGGCTTGTATAAAGAAGAACTCCGCCAATCAATATTTACTTCTTTAATGGTAACATACTCACAATGTCATTTATTTCTTCCTCTGAAAAAAAATGAAAAAACTCCCCGCCATATAGAGATTATGCATCTACAGCAGGGTTTCTCAACCAGGGTCCCGTGGAACCCTAGGATTCCTTCAGAGGTTGCTAGGGGTTCCTTGAGCAATGGTCAATTTCTACCTCAGATAAATTCCCAATGACATCATTGATCTTTTTAGCTATCTGTAAGGGATAATTCTTCCCAATGACCACAAGTGTAAGGAGCATTCTTCCCATTGACCATCACACTAATGTATCATGAGCTGTAGATTTTTCGTTTTTAGCAGGGGATCCATGAGACCGGAGAATTATTTCAAGGGTTCCTCGGAGTTGGCAAGGTTGAGAAAGGCTGATCTACAGTATTACATATCATATAAGAAGATTTTAGCCTTTTTTTTAGAACAGAACAAGGAGCATATTAGTATATGTGAAGCAACCAATCAGAACTTGCTTTATGGAAGCTGTACCAATAGGAGATTAATTTGGATTTGTTAGTATGTTTTCTGCCTTTTTACTTTATGGGGCCCATCCAAAAGGGAAGAATTAAAAAAAATCTATTGGGTGACCACTCTTCTGCTTGTTACAGGTGTCAGTGGGGAGTTTGGGCACAGGTAGCTCACAACTCTTCTTTGGTTCTAGCACCCCCTTTACTGATAACGGAATCATGTAACAAGGGGTTCAGCTCCACTTGGAGACATGCTAAAAAATGTGGATTTCTTTAATAAAAATTCACAATAAAGTACAACTATCGTCAACCAATTAAACAATGTATATAAAGTAGGCTCCTATTGATCCTACTAGTTAAACAGTTGTGTAGGTACTGCCTCTGCTAGAGTAACTATGCACTTCTTTCTGCAACAAAGTCACTGCAGCATGATTCCTTTGCTGCTGCTATAGCTGCTTACATATTTATGGTCCTATTGGTGAATAGTCACACCTAGCTCCATTACAGCTCTTTAGATAGCAGATTGCTCAATCTGCAGGACCTTAGGGGTATTATGTAAAAGCTCTGCTCAGTTGCTCCCATCTCCAACACTGACTAGTAAGGTGCAGGAGTAGTTCAGCTTCTCAGCTGCACTGACCACTAAAAAAAAAAAAAAAGATAGTAAGACCCCTTTCACGCTAAAGCGCCAGTCATTTTTGTGGTTCTTTAGTGGCGCTTTTCGGGCGCTAGCGGGCCGGTTTTTCTAAGGTCACGTGCTAACGTGACTTTAAAGAAATGGAAAAAAAGACCAGCTTTGTGGCCCTTTGGAAGCGCTGCCCATTCATTTTAATGGGCAGGGCTGTTTTAGAAACACTAGTTATAGCGCTCCCAACCCGCCCCAAAGATGCTACTTGCAGGGCTTTTCATGATGTCCCGCAAGCACACCGCCCGGGTGTGAAAGTACCCATTGCAATGAATGAGAGGCCGTTTTCAGGCGCTTTTCAGAGGCTATTTCTAGCGCTAAAACGCCTGAAAACTGCCTCAGTGTGAAAGGGTTCTAAATTAAATTTCCATGCCAAGTTGCCCTGGAAATGTCTGTTTTTACTGGCGATTTCCAACTTTCGCACACCTGTAGTGTATGCTGGATAGTATGGTCCAGGGTTCTTTATTATGACCTGGAGTTGCTGTTTCAAGTGTTAATTCAGCTTTATAGAAAAAACAAAAAAGTGAATGAACACCATCCCTTCTTTCCCCCGGTCCCTGATGTACTTACCTGTTCTGATCTGTCCGTGCCCCGAGTCACTACTGTGCAGGCGGTTATCAATCAGGATTGCCCTGATCCATCCTGAGCAAGCTGCACAGAGAAGAGGAAGAAGAGCTGGAATTTTAAATCCCTGGACCACTGGACTTGCTGTTGGCGTACTGATAGCTCAGCATTTCCAGAGGTAAGTAAAGCGGAGAGATGGTACAGTGTTCATATTTTAATATGTTTATGTAAAGATGAACACTTTATTGAAAAAAGAAGTTTATCAATGTTTTGAGTGTTCTCAACAGCTAAAGTTTGTCTGCAGAAGTTCCTACTTTTTTTTTTTTTTTTTCTCCTCTTCTTTGGCAGTTTTCTGCCTGAACATCCCCTGGACATTGGACGGCACTCAGTCAAACCTTATCATTGTTCTAAAGAATGTGTAACAGTTGGTGATGCTGCTGGAATAGGCCTCCTAATACCTGCCTTTGTTTGCAGCTCAGGCTTTGGTGCCGTGTGGCAGCTCCAATCTTTTCCTCTGAAAGGCGACAAGTGAGCCAGCTGGTCCAGCTGCAGGATGGGGTTAATCTCTGACCACGTCGTACCCCTCCTGAGCGATGTTAATGAATTAGCAAGAAGCCTGTTGCTTTCCAAACTGTTTTATACCCAGCCAGCAATGAGGGGAAAGAAATAAGTACCAGTGCAAATCTGTGACGAAATTGGGGGCAAGAGCCAGCTTTTGTCTGCAGGATTCTGTTACACTTTTGTCTAAAATTGAATGTTAAACATTCTATATATATATATAGAGAGAGAGAGAGAGAGTGGGGAAAATGATTATTTGATCCCCTGCAGATTTTTTTAGTTTGCCCACTTACAAAGAAATGAAGGCTCTATAATTTTTATCATAAGTGTATTTTAAATGATAGAGACAGAATATCAAACAAAAATCCAGAAAAAACAAATGACACAAATGTTCTAAATTGTTGCAGTTCAGTGCGTAAAATAAGTATTTGATCCCCTACCAATCAACAATAATTCTGTCTCCCACAGACTGGCTACAGTAGGTGCTCATGTGGTACCCAGATTAGTCCTGTCAATTTAAGAAGAAACTCCTAATGACAACTTATGTGTACAAAATACACCTGTCCATAGAATTTTTCTTCCATTCAAACCTCAGTATCATGGGCAAGACCAGAGCTGCCAAAGGACATCAGTAGACCTGCACAAGGCTGGAATGGGCTACAAGACCACCAGCAAGAAGCTTGATGAGAAGGAGACAACTGTTGGAGCGATTATTCACAAATGGTAGAAATAAAAAGATAACCATCAATCGCTCTCGGTCCGGAGCTCCATGCAAGATTTTACCACATGGGGAAAGGTTGACCATGAGAAAAGTGAGGGAGCAGCCCAGAACTACACGGAAGGAGCTTGTAAATGTTCAGAAGACAGTTGGGACCACAGTCACCAAACAAACCATTGCTAACACAATATGCCACCATGGATTGAACTCCTGCAGTCACCCACAAGGCCCCCCTTCTCAAGAAGGCACATGTACAGGCCAGCCTGAAGTTTTCCAATGAACATCTAAATGATTCTGAGAAGGATTGGGAGAAAGTGCTGTGGTCAAAATCAAGCTTTTTGGCATTAACTCAACTCGCCATGTTTGGAGGAAGGAAAATGCTGACTATGACCATAAGAACACCATCCCTACAGTCAAACACAGAGGTGGAAACATTATGCTTTGGGGCTGTTTCTCTGCTAAAGGTACAGGCTGACTTTGTTGCATTGAGGGGCCAATGGATGGGGCCATGTATTGTAATAACTTGAATGAGAGCCGCCTTCTCTCAGCCAGAACACTGAAGATGGGTCATGGATGGGTCTTCTAGCAGGACAATGATCCAAACAATACTGCTAAAATTTGAGAAGAAGCCCAGTTATGTCATGGAGTGGCCTAGCCAGTCTCAGTACCTTAATCCTATAGAAAATTCATGGAGGAGGCTGAAACTTCGGGTTGCCAAGAGACAGCCAAGAAACCTTAAGGATTTAGAGAAGATCTGTAAAGAAGAGTGGACCAAAATTCCTCCTGAGATGTGTGCAAATATGGTAACTATTTACAAGAAATGTCTGACCTCTGTGCTGGTCAACAAGGGATTCTCCACCAAGTATTAAGTCCTGTTTTGCTTGGGGATCAAATACTTATTTTACTCACTTAACTGCAACTCAATTTATAACATTTGTATCATGTGTTTTTTTTCTGGATTTTTGGTTGATATTCTGTCTCCATCATTTAAAAAAAAACTATGATAAAATATAGACCCTTCACTGTAAGTGGGCAAATTTACATCTGCAGGGGATAAAATAATAATTTTACCAGTGTGTGTGTGTGTGTGTGTGTAATAAACACCTTTTTTTTTTCTACTTTTAGGGAGTGGTGTAGGATTAGAACTCATAGCAGTTTTTTTAATGCTACTTGCAGCATTGTTGGAGAAAGAAAGATTTGACTAGACATACACATTAAAGCTGAACTCCAGGCAAACTGCTAAATACATAGATGAAATACCTATAAGGTAGCTGCAATTCTGTCCATCCAGTCCTGCAATTTACACAGCCCTGCCACAAAATACAGCTAGGTAGATGATGCCACTTACAGTTAAGGAATATATGACTGCCCTCTTCCCACCCCCAGCATGTTGATTTGACAGTGATAGAGCAGAAGACTGATTCTGTCATCTCTCTGCTTTCGTCCTCAATGAGTATGTACATTGCCATTACATTTGCTTGCAATACACCTGTTTTTCTCGTAAATTGAAATCTGGAAAGGTTTTAGGTTGGCCCTGCTTGTGTGTGTGTGTGTGTGTGTGTGTGTGTGTACACAATCATGTTGGGAGGATTAGATCATAAGCTCCTTTTATGGGAATAAATCTTTTACTGTTCAGCATAGTAGAATAAGTGTGATCTCTATATGATTAAAAATCATTGTACAAGCTAATTCATAATTTTACATATACATTAGAGCCATATTTGCTTATTATTATTATAATACAAGATTTATATAACACAAGCAGTTTGTGCAGCACTTTAGAAAGAGGCAGACAGTACAGTTACAATACAATTTAATACAAGAGGGTAAGGAGTGTCCTGCTCTTTAGAGGTTACAATGTAAAAGTGTGCATATTACATATACAGACTATTCTTCTAGCCTAATAATACTGCAGAATGATTGGTCATTATTTTTCCTTTCTCCCATTGTAAATTTATCATCCTGTTAAAACTGGCCACAGAGTAATGATTTTATTTCAGCACTCACTCTATACTGAAGGACCTACAGGCTGGTATTAAGAGGGCAGGGCCCATCATTGATACACTGGTCCATGGGCATGTCTTATACCATTAGATGTGAGGGGTATTTATTTTTTTTATTTATTTTAAAGCCAAGCTTCAGGTTTCTAGTAAATCCACTAAGCCACTTTTTACATCCCAATCCCTGCACCCTTCCTCACATCCAACAATAATTTAAAGCATATATTCCTTTCTTCAAATGTATAACGTGATCATATGATGAGCTCTGTCTGCCTTCTCTAGCATTGGTCTGCGGCAGGAACCAGTGGAGCTCAAATATTGCACTCTAGCGATGTGTTTGTGCCATTCTCTGCAGCAATACACTGAGCCCACGCTAATGCCGGGTACACATGGGCCGAATATCGGCCAAAATCAGCTGGTACAGTAGAAACCAGCCAACACTCGGCCCATGTGTAAAGCTCCCTGTCTGACAGAAACTGGTAAGAGAAGACACTGAGGAACAGGCCATGTATCTATGAAAGCCTGGGCTGATAAAATGGGTTTTGGGGTGGGTGTTTTTAC
Source organism: Glandirana rugosa (assembly GCA_018402905.1). Lineage (NCBI taxonomy): Eukaryota > Metazoa > Chordata > Amphibia > Anura > Ranidae > Glandirana > Glandirana rugosa. The sequence goes on from BLSH010558500.1 coordinate 1,110,118, forward strand.
ACCCTAAAAAGGGATGGAACATGTAACACATTCCGAATGTGAACTTATCCTTAAAGTGTAAGTTAACTTTTTCAGAAAAAAATGAAAGGTGAACTAACACCCCAGGGGTAGGCAACCTCGGCCCTCCAGCTGTGGTGAAACTACAAGTCCCATGAGACATTGCAAAACCGTGACAATCACAGGCATGACTCCCAAGAGGCAGAGGCATGATGGGATTTGTAGTTTCACCACAGCTGGAGTGCCGAGGTTGCCTACCCCTACCCTACACCCTCCCAAACACAGTAATATTTCCCAGCACATTTACCAGCTAGCCTGCAAAAAAAAAAAAAAAAAATTCACTCTGTCTAAACATTCACATTAAAAACAAAGGGTTTTGTTTGCACACATTTGCAGATATATGCGTAATCCACAGTGCCTACGCCAAGGTTACTCTGTGTACTGCGGTCCTAACTTTATAATTTTCAGAGTCTCCCAGGTTGAAGCATATATAGCAGTGAATAGCTTAAGGGCAGGTTTGCCTGAGAGGAGCCTTTAAGCCTGGTACACACAATCAAGTTTTTTTGTTCAACCCAGCAGGCTGAATGAAAATAAAACTGAGGAGCTCGGGAGAAGCTCGCTGTACTAACTATCCACTGTTAGTACCGCAATCTCCCCGCTGAGCTATTGTGATTCACCCCCCCTGTGCGCCAGAACACACCGCTTAGTGCTGGCAGTCATTTGCTGGCATTGCTGACATGCCTGTTCAACAGAAGCCGCCCGTTCGGCTAGCTTCTGTCAGACAGACTGATGTAAACACAGGCCGAATGTCGGAAGGTTTCTTTTGAACTGGCTGATATTTGGCCCGTGTGTGCCAGGCTTTGATTTATCCACTGCTATATGCCCTCCACCTTGGGACACTCTGAAAATTATAGAGTTAGGGCCACAGTACATAGAGGAACTTTGACTTAGGCACTGCGGCTTATGCATAAATTTGCAAATGTGTGCAAACAAAGCCCTCTGTTGTTAATGCGCATTGTTGGAGTCAGTTTGTTTTTTCTTGCAGGCTAGCCTTCTGGTAAGTGTGCTGGGCAATCTTTGCTTGTGATATGTGTTGCCCTTCTATGTGCACCTTGCTGCAAAGGCTAGTTATAGGTTTGGGTGGTTGCCACTTTTTGGTACCCACCCAACAGTACCTGTCCCGACTACAGTTCTGATTGGCAAATGCTGGCCCGTGACCGCATTGACCAATCAGAAGGGAAAAAATGAGGTCAAAGGTCTTAGTGTAACGTTTTAAGATGAAAATTACCCTTATAGTACACACAATTTGTTTTTCGTCCTCCAGTGGAAACTGAGGAGCTCAGGAGGAGCTGCTGTCCTAACTATGCAATGTTAGTACAGCAATTTCCACTGTTGAGCTAATGTGTTCTGACAGGGGGACTGCCCCCGTCCCTGATTGGCAGATCATTTTCGGTCATGCACCTTCGACAGAAGGGCATCTGTTGGACCGGTTTCTATAGAACTGGCCGATACCACCTGATATTCAGCCCATGCGTACGGCCCTTTACTTTGGTGAGATTTAATCTCTTTTCCCGTGGTGTCTCCAGGAAGATCAATGTAGAGGAATACAGACCGCAAATATTACCTGATAGTGGTATAAACATTCCCCTACTCTGTCCAAAAAAAAACATTTTGGCTATACACAGTTTTGCTCATAAGTTTACATACCCTGGCAGAATTTATGATTTCTTGGCCATTTTTCAGAGGATATGAATGAGAACACAAAAACATTTCTTTCACTCATGGTTAGTGTTTGGCTGAAGCCATTTATTATCAATCAACTGTGTTTACTCTTTTTAAATCATAATGACAACAGAAACTACCCAAATGACCCTGGCGTTTCTGGATTTCTGAGTCATGGGGAAAGAAAAAGAATTGTCAAAGGATCTGCGGGAAAAGGTAGTTGAACTGTATAAAAACAGGAAAGGGCTATAAAGATATCCAAGGAATTGAGAATGCCAATCGGCAGTGTTCAAACTCTAATCAGGAAGTTGAAAACGAGGTGTTTTGTTGAAACCAAACCACGGTCAGGTAGACCAACTGAAATTTCAGCCACAACTGCCAGGAAAATTGTTCGGGATGCAAAGAAAACCTAACTTCAGGACTCTCTGAAAACATGTGGTGTGGCTGTTTCAAGATGCACAATAAGGAGGCACTTGAAGAAAGATGGGCTTGGTCGAGTCTCCAGAAGAAAGCAATTACTACGCAAATGCCACAAAGTATCCCGCTTACAATATGCCAAACAGCACAGAGACAAGCCTCAAACCTTCTGGCACAAAGTCATTTGGAGTGATGTGACCAAAATTGAGCTTTTTGGCCACAACCATAAACCCTACATTTGGAGAGGAGTCAACAAGGCCTGTGAAACACGGAGGTGGATCGCTGATGTTTTGGGGATGTGTGAGCTACAAAGGCACAGGAAATTTGGTCAAAATTGATGGCAAGATGAATGATGCAGTATGTTATCAATAAATACTGCAGGAACATTTGCGTTCATCAGCCAGGTAGCTGCGCATGGGACGTACTTGGACATTCCAACATGACAATGATCCGAAACACAAGGCCAAGTCGACCTGTCATTGGCTACGGCAGAATAAAGTGAATTGTTCTGGAGTGGCCATCTCAGTTTCCTGACCTCAATATCATTGAGCCACTCTGGGGAGATCTCAAACATGCAGTTCATGCAAGACAACCCAGGAATTTCCAGGAACTGGAGGCTGTTGTCCAAGAGGAATGGGCATCTTTACCATCTGAGCATATAAAGAGCTTCATCCACAAATACCACAAAAGACTTCATGCTGTCATTGTTGTTAAAGGGGGCAATACACGGTATTAAGAACTGGGGTATGTAAACTTTTGATCAGGGTCATTTGGGTGGTTTCTGTTGTCATTATGATTTAAAAAGAGTAAAAACAGGCGATTGATAATAAATGGCTTCAGTCAAACACTAACCATGAGTGAAAGAAATGTTTTTGTGTTATTTGTATTCTCTGAAAAATGGCCAATAAATGATTAATTCTGCCAGGGTATGTATACTTATGAGCTCAACGGTATACACCTTAACCAGTCCCTACTCTATCTGCAATGAAGTACGTTTTGGTTTAAGATCTGCTATTTGAAGAGAGGCTGAATATTGCATTAATTTTATCCTGCTTTTGAACACTTTTTCATGCATTATTGGTATACACGTTTTGTAACAGGGCCTTCCATCCATTGTAGAAAGGGTGGCTTTTGACATTCAGCAACTGTATAGGACTCTGGGACAGACACAGGAAGTGTTTTTATTAAACACATCCATCTGCCATATAAAACCCTGCCTGAATATTGGAAACAGTGCTGTTGTTGGGCCCTGGTCTTTTGTAATATGTATTCAGAGCCGGGGCTGCATCATTTGTTAACAAGACCCTTTTAACACTTTGGACAGATTCACATACTGTTTTCAATCTTCACGCTTAATTATTCGATTTTGTATGTGATGCAGGAACACCCTGACTCCTAATCACTGCTTATTGTTGGGAGTCCATTATATTCTAACTGTTTGAGTGATCCCATTGACCTTGAACTGACATTATAAGCTGTGTCTAATCTTTTCACTCTATATGTTTCTAATGCCTCCTTTTTTTATTCTTCTTCCTTTCTGCCTGATCCCTATTTAGCATCACAATTGGGTTGCCCCTGAGCCCGGCAGCGGACTCGGCCCGCTCGGCACGACACGCTCTGTCGCTCATTGCCACGGCCAGACCACCCGCCTTCATAACAACGATTGCTAAGGAGGTAAACCTTCTCTCCATCTTTTCATTGCATCTGCACCGAATTCTTTCTGAATGGTAAAACCTGCTTCTTTTTTTGTTAATTGCCTTCTTCCCAGTTGTACATTATCTAAGGGGTTCCGTAAAAAATTTCTAATCCTATTCGGAAGAGACAGTTTTGAGAAAACCACAGTTCATTAAAATGGGGCTCAACAAATCAGGACAGCAGGCTCCATATTGTTCAGCCTTTTAGAGCACCCCCTTGGTTTGATCTCCCTGTAGAACCATTCGGACAAATTCATTCAAGCAACTCTGCTGCTTACCAAATAGGAAAATCTGAAGAAATGCTCCTGCTATTGAAGACTGAATACTTACCTCTCTATTGGATAGTGGATCCAAACCACGCTGTCTAAAGTGCTAAAACCTCCTGCAGAATTTTCAGCAAGTGTTGGAGGACAGCTCCCCCCTCTGTGCTGTGGTTCCGTCTGCAGGCCCCTGCATTACTGCAGGACACAGTAGCAAAATGGGGTCTGGTAGGAGAAACCATTGAGTCCAGCAGGGGCGAGAAACCTGATACACAAAATTCCAATGCTGAAGATTCTTTTAGAGGCTTTAGCACTTGTAGACAGAGTTTGGACTAGTCACCCATGAAAGAGATACATATTCAGATTCTTCCATTATAAGAACAATTCTTTGGGAAGCAACAAAGTCAATTTATTCTGCAAAGTCCAAAGGGTTGATAAAAAAAATATAATTTAACTCTTGTACCAATATGATATAAACTCTTTGCCAATATATTTTGTTGGCAAATATTTTCCATGCAAACTGGGCTGGCTGCACACTTTAGCATGCTGAAATGCCAGAAAGTGCATGTAATAGCAGCAATAGGAAGGAGAGATTTATTGGAGGGTAATTGCTGGTCTTTGATTGTTGAAGATAGACAAGAATGAAATTGAAAAGTTTAAAATGGTAAAATTCTACATTTAAAAAAAGTTTTACATTTTCTTTACCAAGGAGACACGTGGCATATGTCTATGCTGTACAGACCCCCTAGTTCAGCTCAGACTACATGAAATAGAACACCCACAAAGGAAATGTATGTTACTCTTCTATTGAGGAAACATTTAAATTGACTCTTAGAGCCTATTCACAATAACACACAATTTTTCAGGCACAGAGGCATATTGTGTTATGGCAGCCCAGGTTTTTGAATGGGCTTTCATTTAAAAAAAAAAAAATTAAAAATGTTTGGCAACACAACTCGCAGAGCATTCACTATTGTACATTGTGGTGTGCTATAGTACAGGTGTGTTTTCTGTTACTACATATGTCAGTTGGAGTGCCATTTAGAATGGAGGGTAGTGCACCTGGACGCACAAATACCCACACGATAATGTGCTTTGTGACAAACTGGAAAATGGGCAAAATTCACCAGTGGTTAACTCCAGCTTGCTTGTCATTGACTAAATATCATCTGCTTTCAGCATGTGTACTAAATGGGGCTGTCTTAACTAAGTTAGCTATAGGTGAAGTTTGTATAAATAAAAGTTCTTGTTATGTAATCTGAGTGCTAAAAATTGCATGAATTGGGCTCAGGTGAAGAAAAAAAAAAAGTCCAAAAAAAAACTTTCTGTACTTCACCAATTAGTCAATAAAGCCAATTTTATTGACCACTTACCTACCGCGCTATAACTGAAAGATGGCTACAGTGTGGCTCTCCAGTTCTGGGAGGGTGTCCATGGATATCCTCCCAAAACCACGCCTCCCGTGCGCCCCATGAGAACACAGCAGGACGCTGTCTGTAACCGATGTGTCCTTTGGACACAGCTGATCACAGATCGCAGTGTAGGGCTAATCACAGTGGCCTTTTACCATGTGATCAGCTGTGTCCAATCACAGCTGGTCACATGTAAACAGACATGATGGTCATCGGCAGTCCATTCTTCACACAGTGTTTGTGTGAGAAAAGGAGAGCTGATAACCGGTAAGGCTTGACAGTACATTGTTCAGGCTGATAGTACATGGAGATCAGTGCAGCTTATCAGTGCCCATTAGCGCACATAAGTGAAGAAGAAAAATAACTTGTTTGCAAAATTTTATAACAGAAACGAAGAAAAACATTTTTTTTCCCCCAAAATGTTGTTATTTTTTTCGTTTGTTTAGCAAAAAATAAAAACCCAGTGGTAAATAAATACCACCAAAATAAAGCTCTATCTAAAAATGTTATAAAAATGTAATTTGGGTACAGTGTTGCATGTCCGCGCAAGTGTCATTCAAAGTGCAACAGCGCTGAAAGTTGGATATTGGCCTGGGCAGGAAGTGGGTCAAAGTGCCTGGTATTGAAGTGGTTAAGCTAACCTACTCATTTCTTAACAACCCAATACCAAAATTCTAAGGAATCTGTTTATAAATACAGTATTTAAAAGCCCTTCTATAATTAAAGGTTAATGATATGTCAGGAAGGTTTACCTTTTTTCTGTAGGTAAATTGTTTTGTCACCAGCTGTCAGTTCATGTAGTCTTCACCAGAATTTCTGATATATCACTTCTGATGTCTGTCCCCAAAGGTCCTCTTCTTTGCCAGGAATCATGTGGCCAGTGCTGAGAAAATGATCATGTGACCAATTTACAATTTAGGCCTCAATCACACAGGACATTTTTCCTCCCCTATGCCTATGCTCCAAGCGAGGAAAAAGCAGCCTTAAAAATGTGCCTAAAGCTGCATTTTGCAAATGCGTTTAGGAGCGTCAATCACTTTAGTGTTGATTCCATTGGCCAGAATATTCATTTATTCTGGCCTTTGGAATGAACATACGCTTAAGTACTAAATGTGCCTAGCGCGCTTATGTACATAGTACCCTATTCATTCATCAAAAATGTGCAAAGTAAACACACACAGCCAGTTTTTGAAAAGTTCTTTATCCCCTCCCCCCCCCCCAAAAAAATAAATGGAAAAATGTCCCCAGAAGTAGATCTAACCTCAATCACGATGAACGCCGGCCGCCGACCTAAATGAAAAAGAAAACCCAACCTGCTCCCAGTTGGTGACATCATCCGGTGATGTCATCAGGTGCCCCTCCCCTTAGTTTATTTAGCAGTGGGAGGCGGCAGAGCTGTCATTAAGCAGGAGCCAAGCATCGGTGTGGGTAGGATTTTTGGGGGGGCACGCCATTTTTTTTTCATTATCTTGACGTGGGGTCCTCCTTAAAATCCATACCAAATCTAAAGGGCCTGGTATGGATTTGGGGGACCCCCACACTGGTTTTTATATTTATTTTTTAATGCAGGCAATTTGTTTGTTTATATTTTGCTGTCAGCGGGGAACCCACTGACAGCAGGTGACTCATGGTTGTTGAGGATGTGACGTCCACCCGCTCCTTAACAACCCTGCTATTTACTGGTAGTGAAGGACACCGTTGTGTGCCAGCTCCTTAACCAGCGCTACTTGAATATATTCCTTGAATAAAGCGTGGCTAGACCATGGCTTATTCAACAAATGTATTTATTTATTTAGTTTCGTGAATTGACTATAAACTGACAGTGAATAGACATTTTGAATATCGCATGAGATAATTGGAAAAAATGTGTCACATGATCCAATTATCTCATGCGATATTCTTAAGTGAATTGAGCCCTGGATCATAGCACAGATCTGGAAGAAATACACAAAGCACACCAAAATTCAAGGAAGAATTTATTTAGACAATTTTTGTTTATCCCGAAGTTCAGCTTTAAACAGTGTGTCTCCGACTGGCCTTAAAGTGGTTGTAAAGTCCGCCAATCCCCCCCCCCCCCCCAAAAAAAAAACAAAGCCTGCAAAGGTATAATGAGCTCATTATGAAATACCTTGGAACAAAGCTGTTGCAGCAGTCTCGGCACAACGCTGTGGCCAGCCACATGCGTCTTCCGGGTCTGTGGCTCCGTCCAATCACAATGGGGTCTCCAGCGTTGTGATTGGCAGAGTCGCGCTGACGTCACTCCCGCGCATGTGCACGGGAGCCGTCATTTACGGCACATCAACAGAAGAAACTGCACCCTGGGCTACCCCGGGTGCCCATTCTTCAGTACGCATGTGCCGATGACGTCAGCACATGCAGATACAGGGAACATCTCCTAAACCGTACAGGTTTAGGAGATATTCCCAGGACCTACAGATAAACCTTATTTTAGTCTTACATGTAGTTTAAAGTGGTTGTCATGAGTTGACAACCACTTTAAGATATCATGAACTATAATGGGCAGACAAAAAAAATATTTCAAGCGTCTGATTTTTTTGGATCAGCTAATTTGCAAACCTAATAGATGCATAAACTGGTACAAAGTTGCTATAGAAATGTTTTGTTTACACCACATATTACCATCAATTTGCAACTATCTGCAACCAATATGAAAGAGCTAGATTTTATTGGCTTTGGGTGACTTAAAAAATGAGTCTGTATCTTAAAAGAATGTATTTGCCACGTGTCCTTAAAACAAATCTGTTGCCTGGAAAGACAAATTCAGTAAGGCACCCTGCAGAAGACTAATAACAATCCAAAACGCATGGTTCTTCTGGGTGTGCCATATGGCTGGTCCCCCGCTGCACGCTATAATTCTACCTTCCATTCTGTGATAATAGCAGCCATGTTGGCATTTAGGTGCACTTGTCTTGAATCACTTTAGTAAAGCCCAGTTCATAACATAATGTTTATTTTAGAGAACAGAATGTTTAAAACCTTTGCTAGTCTTTTTACTCCTTTAGTGCCCCCATTGGGGAGATTTCTCCTTATTTCTTGTCCCAATAACCATGTTTCCTAAGAAGTGTTTTAAGCAGAGTCACTTTTGGTAAAGTGAAGAAGGTTTGGAACCTTCTGACTGGTTATTATGGTTTTGGTGTCCCTGTTGACACTTCATCTCCTAACTATTAACGTCTTTCATAGACTGCAGTCAAAACTTTAACTTTTCCTCACTCTGGCCAACACTCAGAAAAAGCTTTAGCTGCAATGATTTAGACCCCTTTCACACTGAAGCACTGCTAAAACAGCCGCTAAAGCACCAGTATTTTTTGCGTTACTTTAGCGGCGATGTTTTTGGTGCTAGCATGGTGCTTTTTTTAAGGTCACATGATAACGTGACCTTAAAAAGAACCAAAAAATACCAATTTTGTGGCGGTTCTGAAGCGCTTTTAAGGCGCTTCGGAAGTGCCGCCCAATCATATTAATGGGCAGGGGCCCAAAGATGCTGCTTGCAGGACTTTTTCTACCGCCCCGCAAGCGCACCGGCCCAGTGTGAAAGCACCATTCATTAGAATGGGAGGCAATTTTCAGGCGCTATTTTTAGCGAAAAAGCGCCAGAAAACTGCCTCAGTGTGAAAGGGGTCTTAATTAACATGTTCTGAATTCATTCAGATAAAGCATTTAGTGTTAGATGAATTAAATTATATGCAGTGGCGTGTGTGCTGCACATGTGTCCAAAAACAAATGATGTCTAACGTGACCCACAGGAAATGCTTCCTGTTGTGTCTATGGGGTCAGAAGTAAGGTCAAATCTCCCCAATGGGATACACACAGCAAAAAAAAATAGAGAATTTCTTCCCATTTCCTACTCAATCAAAAAAGTATTGCCTAAAGAGACAATTTAAGCCCTATCCCAGCCTAGTAAAGGTCCCGCACCCCCCCACCATTCAACAATACAGTGTCAGAACCCAAGTGGCAAGTTGGATTGTTGAGTCCTTTGGAGCCGAGTTAGTGTAAGGACTGGCAGGCTGGCTTCAAGAAACCCTTTAGCAAGTTAAAAGGCCATTTGCCTGCATGAAAAGAAGTAGTATACTCTCTAATCCAGCAGCCCATGATATTGACCTCCCTTCTGTTTCAGTGCTGCAGCCTCCCTCAGTCTCTTTAGCATCTGACACTACCAGGCGTATTGTATCCCCATCGTGTGGGGGGCTCCTTCCTCTGACCTCTATATCTCTACAGGGCTTGGCAGTGACCTAAGTGCCAGAAGAAGGGGTCAGCACGGGGGAGACACAGGCAACGACACTCCCTGAAGTGTCAAATGATGAAGAGACTGACAGAGGAGGTGCTGGAATGGAGGGGAGTCATGGCGTACGGGAGAGCTGAATAATACTACCTCTTCTCTTTTGGCAGATGGCCTTTTGAATCGTTTAGAGACCTAATAGAGTCTCTTTACTGCCAACTTGGGCAGAACTTGAGATCATTTGTGCAGCTCTGCCCTGGGCACCAAGGGAAGTAAACCGACACCTATGGGTTACTTTGAGTTTTATCACATGTACATACTATATATGTGGTATTAGTTACTCCTTAGTTCATCGACTGACACATCGCCTCCATAATCTTGACCATTGGGTTATATCGCCTCTGAAGGAGTAAGACTAGGCAGAGCATAAAACTTGGCTATGCCCCATGGGCTGTCCTCAGTCAGTATTGAACCCCCTCCCTGCTCTAGGTATTCAGTTTTTTTTCTGTCTAGTCAGGAGTAAGGAATTGGCTCCTTGATGGAATCCTTTTGGTCCTAGCAATTTTTTATTGTTTCTTCCATGCAACTCCTGGGAGATCTACAATCAACTGATGGGCTGGATAGTCTAGGTCCAGTGATCTACCCAGTCCAGCCTGCGAGCGCATGCAGACCGCAGCTACATGCTAGGTCAGCCTCAATGGCCTGCGAGTTAATTGTCTCACAGGGTTGCATATGACTGGACTTTGGTTCGAGTCGCAGCATCCCCCTGGCCATCAGCCCCCTACTTCGGTATCGAGGGTCCTGTCTAGAGCGATACCTGCAGCCATGGAAGGGTAAGTACAGTCCCCCCCCCCCCCGTATGTGGGGTAAGGTTGATGCAGGTACTCTCCAGGGGTGGTCGGACCTGCCTTCAGGATTCCTCCTCCCATTTCCCAGTTAAGCTGGGTTTCCCCATCTTCCCTCCATCCTCCCTCTCTGTGTTCCCTGAGGTGAGGGGAGGAGGGACTCATGTGCTGCTGTGTATACTGCCTTGCTAGGTGGGACTGCAGTGCCTGGAGCCATGGGGGTCCCAGTGCAGGGTTTTCCCCCCATTTCCCCTTCTATCCCCCCTCTGGGGGTGTTCACTGGGGGGGGCTTGTGTGCCAGTGTGGGTACAATACCTGGAGGGGGGTCCCAATGCAGAGGGCCTAGTGAAGGCTTCTGTGTGCTCTGGGAACCATGTGCTAGCATTTGGCAGCATTCAGCGGCCATTTTCCATTAGCCTGGCTTGCTCGTATGCTGGTGGCCATGTTGGTGTAGTCTGTGATGTCACGGCCGGCGGCCATTTTCCCTTAGTTCTGGCACAATGCTGGAGACAAAACAGAGCTGCGGAGTCAGCCTGAGCAGGTCATGTGTTCTACAGCGCTTCTGGGCTTCTCCTCTTCCTCCTGGGATACATATTAAGCACTCGCATGCTGAGTGCTCCGATCCGGCGTTCTCCAGTCAGGTGTGGTGAGTCCCTGGGGTCCCTTCTGTTTACCAGCACGCACGTGCCAAAAACTCCTTATCCAGGAAGCCTCAGGGTCGCATCTCCCCCACTGATCTCCTTATGGGGGCGCCTGGTCTCTCGGAGCCCCAGCTCCCTATTCGGCGGTCCTAGAATCCTTAGTATCCTGGATGGAAGTGGCTTGTGGGCAATGGTCTGGTAGGAAGCATCCTCTGCCTGCTCCTGTTCAGTCTGCCTCATCTGAGTCTGATGCTGCCATGGATGAGGCCCGTCAAGTGGGACTTGATACCACCGATCTGTCCAATAGTGACAATGACTCCTGCATGGTCACAGCAGCAAAGGAAAAACCACTGGTGGGTGCACTTGTTACTGCAGTGTGTGAGACTTTAAAAATGGAGGATGTGGCTAATGTGACCACGGATGTGGCTGTCCCTTTTGGTACACACAAGGCACCTCGTGCAGCTAAGTTGTTTCCTTACTTTCCCTATTTTGATAAGTTTGTCTATAAGGAGTGGGGGCAACCAAAGCAACCTTTTATGGTCCCTAAACACTTTGCATGTTACCCCTTTGAGGAATCACTAGTAAAAATGTGGACCAGTCCACCAGTGGTGGACCCTCCTGTTTCCAGGTTGAATAAAGCAACCATGAATCCAGTAGAGGATTCCCCATCCTTTAAAGACCCCGAGGATAGGAAAGCGGAGTCTGTGGTGCGCAGCATGTTCACTATGGCAGGTTCGGCTCTGGTGTCTAAGACACTGACTGAATGAGCCAAGCTTTTGCGCCAAGGTCTGGGGAATGAGCAGGTTCCCGCTGCTTATGTTGATCTGGCGGGCTAGTTGATTCAAGGGCTGCAGTTTGTACGTGATGCATCTTTGGATGCGACTCCACTGTTGTCCAAACTTTCCATTTCAGCGGTAGTGAATAGACGTGAGCTGTGGCTTAAGGGTTGGTCTGCAGACCAAGCCTCTAAGAAAGCTCTCATTGATCTGCTCTTTCAAGGCGATTGCCTGTTTGGAGCTACCCTGGATGACATCATTAAGGGTGTCACAGGGGGGAAGAGTACCTTCCTGCCACAGTCTAAGAAAGGGAAGGGGCCTCGTAAACGTGGGCCATCTTTCTCAGCCCATGAGAAATTTTTTCTGGGCCCCCGGAACTGCAGACAAGGGAAACCGATCTCTCAAGCTTTCCCCGGAAGGTTCCAAGCAATCTTGGTCTGTTAAGCCTAGAGCTGGCTTCTCCAGTCCCGCAGACAAGACCCCTTCAACATGAAGGTCTGCCCTCACCCAAAACTGGGGTGGGGGGGACATCTTCGCTGATTTCCAGCTTTGTGGATCTCCTTCATGAGCATCAAGGGGATCCACGAGATGATTCTTTTGGTGGTACCCAGAAAGTTTGTCCATTTCGGGTTTTTTAGTCCCTGAATCTCTGTGTGTGGATATAATTCCTGCAAAGGTTTGGGCGATGTCTGGACTACCCAAGGTCCCCCCCCCATCCAGGGAATTGGATTACCTAAGTCTTATTTGTATTCTGACCGGGGGGTCCTTTCTCTGGACAAATTTCAGGAACTACAGGCCGTGATTCACCAGCTGCTGTCACACAGACAGTTCTTTATCCCGACTTGCATACAGGTTCTGGGTCCTGCATCCACCCTCAAGACAGTTCTGCTTGTACAGATCTGCATGCAGCTCCTTCAGCAGGTTCGGCTCCACAGGAGGATACTGAGGTTCGTGGCGAGGTCACGGGTTCCTCTGGTAGACGCCGCAGTTTTCCTAGTGCCACTGCGGGGTCAACACCTTCCACCTCTTCCACTATGCCTGCGAAGGATCAAGGATCTTCTGGTTATTCTGGTTGCTGTAAACGTCCCTCGGGGGCTAACTCTCAGAGAGGAACAGTTGTCCCAAGGGATGAACTTCCATACTGCTTTACAGTCGCTGGTTTTAATGGCTTAGCTACTGAAAGCCAGGTACTGGGGGATAGAGGTTTGTCTGGCTCAGTGATCCCTACTATGTTGAAGGTGAAGATATGGACTTCTAGCAAGATATACCATTGTACGTGGAAATCGTACATTTATTGGTGTGAGTTGATTGGCGCTTATCCTCGCTCCTTTTCTATAGCTCAGATCTTGGCCTTTCTTCAATGGGGCATTGAGCAAAAGTTGACCATCGAGGGCCAGGTGTCTGCCTTGGCAATCTTCTTTCGGTGACCCCTGGCCACTCTTTAGTTCGTACCTTCATTCAAGGAGTCCGGCGTGTGGCTCCGTCTGTACGGTCTCTCTTGCCACCATGGCTTTTGAGCTTGGTACTCTGTTCTCCATTAACCTCCATTCGAGAATATTCGGGAGATCCCCTTACCTACTTTGTCCTAGAAGGTGGCATTCTTGGTGGCTATTACATCTTCCCATAGGGTGTCGGAGTTGGCAGCATTATCCTGTCGTACTCCCTATTTAGTGGTCCACAGAGACAAGGTGGTTCTTCGTCTCTGTGCGTCATTCCTACCTAAAGTGGTCTCGGACTTCCATTTGAATGAGGACATTGTGTTGCCTTCCTTGTGTCCCAAGCCGGCTCATCCCAAGGAATTTGCTTTCCATACCTTGGTTGTGGTTTGTGTGATTCAGGTGTATCTGGCAGCCACAGAGTCCTTTCGGGGGTCAGATTTGCTCTTTGTGATTGCACAAGGACCAAGGAAAGGGCTGGCCACATCTTCGTCTACCATCTCCAGATGGATCAGACAGACTGTGACTTAGGCCTAGTCTATTAAAGGTAGGGTTCCTCCTTTCCCTGTCACCGTGCATTCTACTCGGGCACTTCGTACCGCTTGGGCCTACCGTCCTCAAGCAGCAATCTCACAGGTGTGCAAGGCGGCCACTTGGTCATCGGTGCATACTTTCACCAAATTCTACAAAGTAGATATTTTGCCATCTGCAGATGCTTCTTTTGGCCGCAAAGTTTTGCAGGCTGCTGTTTAAGAGGGGCTGTTCCCTCTTGGGTGTGTTTTTCTTTCAAAAGTTTATTTTTCAGATGGGGCTTCTGTGACCCGGTTAAGGCTCCTGTGTCCTGGTTAGGGCTCTTGTGGTTAGCCTTGGGTTATTTACCCACACCTCATTTTATTTGGGCACTGCTTTTGGACATCCCAATGGTCAAGATTAAGGAGGCGCTGTGTCCGGCGATGAACTAAGGAGAAAATGGGATTTTTGTACTCACCATAAAATCCATTTCTCTGTGTTCATCGATGGACACAGCACCCACCCATCTATGGAGTTTCTGATACTTCTATTACTGCTTGCTACTGAACTGGATACCTAGAGCAAGGAGGGGGTCATATACTGACTGAGGACGGCCCATGGTGCGTAGCCAAATTTCATGTTTCAGTCCTACTCCTGCAGAAGCGATATAAGCCAATGGTCAAGATTAAGGAGGCGCTGTGTCCGTCGATGAACACGGAGAAATGGATTTTATGGTGAGTACAAAAATTCAATTTTTGGCAATGTTTAAGACCTGATGTAAGAGTTTCTGTCAGTTAAATAAGCATTAAGCCCCATGGCTTAAGTTTATCTTGCCGTCTTGCCAGATAGGCTCTACATTGAGCACAGGCTTGCGTGTACGTGGCCTACTGCTTGACTCAATTGCAACAATATGAGAGAAATATTCTTATCCTGTAATAACTTTCCCGTCTGCTGTTTACTCCAAATGTTACACACAGTCAATTAGAGGCAGCAGCTGTAATTATTGAAGGCTTTCTCATTCCCTGGAGAGTGTTCTGTTCCTTAAGCCCAGTTTACTATCCTTTATGACAGAATTGAAATGAAATCCAATTGATCACCCTATCATTCAGAGGGACATCCAATATGTCGATAGCACTCTTAAAGATCTATGCATGTACAAATAACAGTAATGCATGAAGTGAAGCTCCACTGTATTACAAAGAAGTATTTAAAGAAGAACTCTGGTCTAATTATAAAGCAGATATAGTACAATGTGGAGATGGTAGGAGCACAACATCTGATCAGTTGACCACTTCCATACCGGGCCAATGCTGGCACTCCTCTGCTACATGTAAAAAACATAATTTTTTGCTAGAAACCTACTCAGAACCCCCTAACATTATATATTTATTCTTTAACAGACACCTGGAAATAAAACGGTATTTGCGCAGCAATTTTTCAAACGTGTTTCTTTTCCAAAAAAAAAACCCTTTCATAAATTAAAAAAAAAAAAAAAAAACACTAAAGTTAGTCCAATTTTTTGTGTAATCTCTCCATGTCATTGGCAATGCTGAAAGTCGCCCCCTTGCTGAGAAATGGTCCCCTGAGAAAAGTCTGCAGGGAAACCGACACTCCTGGAAGTGTCAATTTACTCGGTTCTCCACAGCACTCATGGTTTCCACCCTTTGACTTCCACTCTTTACAGCCCACTCTTTACAGCATACAGGAGTGACATGCAGGTCAGCAGTTGGAGCTTTGCAGGTGGCAGGAGAGAGAAGTATTCTGCTTCTTCTTTACAGAAATTTAAAATGTAATGTGGTTAAAGTGTATCTGGCCAAAATTTAAACTGATGTATTCAGTTCCACATTGTATTTCAATATTACTAGACTGCTCATATAAATCTGAACAATTTTGTAAACCCGCACACATTTACTTCCTTGAATTCTATGGCATGTATTAATTATGTCCTGAGAATAGGCACCACTGTGTCACACATTTCACACTTCCTGCCTTTTGAACTAAAGAGGTGCTGAGAGGAGGAGTTTAAGAAAGGCACTATCACATACCTCCTAACTTTCTGAGATGGGAACGAGGGACACCTATTAGCAAAAGTATGCAGGCATAGGTCATACCCCCTGCCACGCCCCCATTAAAGGAAATGTAAGGGTTTGTTTTTTTAAAAAAAAACAAAAAAAGTCATATTTACGTCTTCTGTGCAGTTGGTTTTGCACAGACTGGCCCGATCCTCCTCTTCTTGGGTCCCTTAGCGGCTCTCTTGGCTCCTCCTCTTAAGTGACCCATTGGAGAGCCGCTCTCCCTTGGGGCACCCGTGCGGGCACGCTCCAGTGTCCTGCTGCTGCGTCCATTGACACAGACAGCAGGACTCGGCTCTGCCCCCTGCTCTCGCATCATTGGATTTGATTGACAGCAGCGGAAGCCAATGGAGCCTCCCACTGCTATCAATCTATCCAATGAGGACTGGAGAAGGTGTGCTCGTCCCCATCGCTGGAATGATCGGGCTCAGGTATGTAAAAGAGGGCTGCTGCAGTACAGGAGGTTTTTCACCTTAATGCATAGAATGCATTAGTGCCCATTCACATAGGGGCGACTTGCGATCCGACTTGAGTTGCCTCAAGTCGCCCCAAGTCGCTTGACATCTGAAATCCCATTGAAATGAATGGGAGCCGTCTTAATATACGCGACTGAAGTCGCTCCGACTTCAAGGCGACTTCTGAAAAGGTTCCTGTACTACTTCTAGGCGACTTCTATCCGACTTGTGCCCATAGGATTCAATAGAAGTCGCCTCCAAGTCGGATCCCCCATCTACATGGAAGCGACTAAAAGAAAAGAATTTATCCAGGGCAACCACCTCCCTCCCCGCTCTGATTGGCCACAGGCAAAGTCGCCTGGCATAGTCAAGCTTGAAGTTGCCTGCAAGTTGCCTCCAAGTTGCCTCCAAGTAGCCTGCAAGTAGCCTGCAAGTAGCCTTCAAGTTGCCTAGCAAAGTCGTGCCTGAAGTCGGATCACCCCTGTGTGAATGCAGCCTTAGGGTGAAAAGCCTAGAGGGTTTACAACCCCTTTAAAGAGAATTGTGTGTACCTCTACTATTCCTTTATATTGGCTGTTGGAATGTACAAATGCAGAAATTTAGAAATTGGATGAAAGGTTTAGCACTGGGAAACACTTTTTAATAGATAACTATATAGATCAGACCTAAATAAGGGACACATGAGGAAGAAAGAGGGACAGAGGGACTTTGTTCTGAATGAGGGACAGTCCCTTGAATTCAGGGACAATTGGGAGCTATGCTATCCTTACAGGAATCACTGCTTGCAGGCAGCAAGGTACTATGTGATATGTAGTCCTTAGAAATTGAAAGTAAACAGCAGAGGAGAAGCTGCAAAGCATGCAGGGAATCTAGGAAGTTTTGGAAAGAGACGGCCTATAGGCAGGCAGCACTGACATTTTTGTAAGTAAGCTTATATTCGAAAATAGCTGTAGTTTGTATTGCTATTACAATGCTGATTTTATTAAATTATTGTGACCATAGAACTCCTTTAAGAATGAATTTTGTGACAGGGTTATTTTGAAGCTTAACCCCACCTTTTCCTGGTTGCTTAATAAGACATGCCCCTAAACATTTATTTTTTACCTTAGAAGTTTATACCCCAAAGACCAATGCTCTAAGGTAGGTTTTAGTGAAGTCCAATTGACCTAGTAGTATGTTTTGAGGATTGCAGCAGGAAGTTGGCACACCCAGGGAAAACCCACAGGGACAGCATACAAAACTCCACATGAATAGAGGCTGCGGTACTAAATGAACCCAGGACACAGGTGCTACTAACCACCAAAGTATTGTGCTGCCCACAGCAACAGCAAACTGACAGCTGGATGTTACATAAAATGGTACACCAACAACTGGGGCTCCAAAATCAAATAAAAAAGATGGATGTCTATGGTTTAGACAGCAAGGGAAAGCAAGTATTCACTCGTCTCCAGTGTATTTTTTCCTGAATTGTACCTGCTCGTTGCGTTGCAACTCTCAATATACCATAAATGATTTTCTTTTTCTGTGTTGTGCTATAATCTGTCTCTGCAGGTCCACAGGCACACGGCTCTGGCTGCAAACACGCAATCTCAGCAAAATATCCACACCACTGCTCTGGCCCGAGCGAAGGGAGAGATTTTGAGGGTTATAGAAATACTAATTGAGAAAATGCCGTCGGATGTCGTGGATCTCTTGGTGGAGGTATAGGAATTTCTGTCACTGTCATGTTTCTGTCCTTTGTGAGAAGTAACTTTCTTTTGTGGATTAGGACGAGCCATGTAACCACAAGTTGAGTAACAGAATACTTGGAGAGGTGCAGGTAAAGGACTGTTTATTTTTAAGCGCATGTCCAGAGAGGAGAAGACCTTCAACTGCAGGATCCAATCAAGATGATCTCACATTTCACAGAGATGAGAAGCTCTGCTACAACTCTTCTAGGCCCCACTATAGAATGGAGACCAAACCCCCATGACATTTCCTTTTTTAATAACACCTGCCACACATACAATAAAGCCCAAAATCCTTTTAACTGATAAACACAATGAGCCTCATTTATCAACATATCAAAGCAGCCCTGCCTTGCCTAAGCCAGCATTGAGACGACTGTTAGAATGGCCCCATTATTTTATTAAAGCCCAACTGAAGCTTCTTATAACATTATCTAGATATATTCAATGTACAGCATAAATTGAAATGACAAATGTCACTTCCACAAACCCAAGTTTCTTTTCCTCCCTACCCATTCTGTATGATGCAGAAAAGGACTGCAGCTATCTGTGTGTGAGCAATGGTCTCTCTGCAGCTGTCCAACCCATCCTTTGCTTAGTCACAACTTGTGCTCTACAGTCAGCAGGGAGCATGAGCTTTGCTTATTTGAGAGCTTTGGCTCTGATCCAGCACAGAGCGTACCCTACTGTTGCAGAGAGGTTGCTACCTAAAGTGGTTGTAACCCGAAAAAAAAAAAAAAGAGCTCCTGCTCCCTTATAGCAGATTAAACAGCATAGTGCTTGTGCTGTCTAACCTGCCCCTCTCTAAGCTATTTTAAAAAACCTGGTTGATGCTGCCTATTCTTATGTCCCTCTCTGTGTACTGACCACGGCAATCATGGCTGCTGATCCTTGATTACTGTGGTCAGTTTACATGCCTCCATCATCCGCAGCTCTCATTTGTCCCCCCTCCCTTCCCTGCCTGTCAGCTCCTGTGTGTGTGAGCTGTCTCTGCCCCCCCTCCTGCCGCTATTAGTAGTAAAGTAAACTGTAAAAAAAATTCACTGCTAGCCCCTCTCTTTTATCCAGCCATAACACACTATGTAAGGTTTTGTTAAAATTATGCCTCTAAATACCTTTTTTCAGATCTCTTCAGGCCAGTCACGTGATTCCCAGCCAGTCTCCTCCCCATCTAGGGGCTATAGCGGGAGGGGCTGAGCGGCCAGCACAGCGGTTACACGACCTCCCTGGCTGCCGTCAAAGGGAGATCTCAGTCCCTCCCACTGTAGCCCGCATATGTAGTAGGAGAGCGGCCAGGAGTTACATGACCAGCCAGAAGAGATCTAAAAAAAAAGGTATTTAGAGGCATCATTTACACAGTGTGTTATGGCTGAATGAAAGAGAGCTGCGTATACACATAGATTTTTTTTATTGTTGAAGCAACCTCACAGATCCCCGCGCTGCATCAATACATGCAAGATTGATGCAGGGATCTCTCCTACTGTGTCTTTGTATTCTGACAGCGGGTACTTCTTATTAACCACTTCAGCCCCGGAAGGATTTACCCCCTTCCTGACCATTGCACTTTTTGTGATTCGGCACTGCGTCGCTTTGACAATTGCGCGGTCATACGACGCTGTACCCAAACGAAATTGATGTCCTTTTTTATCCACAAATAGAGCTTTCTTTTGGTGGTATTTGATCACCTCTGCGTTTTTTATAAAACAAAGAAGGACAATTTTGAAAAAAGAAAACAAATTCATCAGTTTAGGCCGATATATATTCTACCTTCTATTGTTGGTAAAAAAAAATCGCAATAGGTGTATATTGATTGGTTTGCGCAAAAGTTGCCGCGTTTACAAACAATGAGAATTAATTTATGGGGTTTTTATTTATTTTATTTTTTTACTAGTAATGACGGTGATCTGCGATTTTTAGCGGGACTGCGACGTTGCATCGGACACTTTTGACACTTTTTTGGGATCATTGGCATTTATACAGTGATCAGTGCTATGAAAATGCACTGATTACTGTGTAAATCTCACTGGCAGGGAAGGGGTTAACACTAGGGGGGCAATCAAAGGGTTAACTGTGTTCCCTGGGATGTGTTACTAACTGTATGGGGGCTGGGCTGACTGGGTTAGGAGAGTGATCGCTGCTCCCATTTACTGGGAACATACGATCACACTCCTTCTCCCCTGTCAGAACGGGGATCTGCCCGTTTACACTAGCGAATCTGCGGGTGAGCGATCGCGGGTAGCCGGCGGACATCGAGTCTGCCCTACCTGCTCCCTGGCTCCCTCGTTACAGTGAACGCGCCTCCGGCGGCACGCCCACGATCCTCACTCCTGCGGCTGCTTTCAGGTGACGGCGGTTCATGCAGGAGAGCCATGTTGCCGCCCTCAAGCCACGGCGGCCGGTTGGCAACTGGTTAAAATACACTAATCAGCGCTGTAGCCATTGGCTCCAATTGCTGATCGAATGCTGGTTTTCCAACATGTATGTTCGACAGAAGCCACTTGTTTGACCAGCTTCTGTTGAACAGACAGGGATACACACAGACTGAAATTCATCCATTTCCTGTTGAACCAGTTTTAGACTCACTGAGGGACCAATTACATCAATACCAGAACTAAGAACTTTGCCATGTACCTTTTCGCTGAAGAGTAAAGTGTTCATACTGCCTAACCTGTATAAAAAAGGAACAATCTATACTCTTACCTATTTTTAATCGGCTCAGAGTGCACTTGACAATGACTGACAATTCTGGGAGCTGCAACATTACCCATAAGCTTCCATGGCCCAGCCATTCTTGGCACTCCCTCCTCTCCCCTGCAGCAGCTCCTCATTGAAATAAGGGAGCCAGAGATACAAGCTCACATGACCAGGCCTGAGCAGATTAAAATAGGTATGTACACATCTTTTTTTTCTAAAGGTTAGGCAGGATAGGTAGGAAGAAGGGGGGGGGGGGTTTAAGAATAGTTAGATTTGAGAGTTTATTCCACTTTAAAGCAGCCCATAGATTAAGCAAAAAGAACCAGCTTTCAATTTTTGCTCAAGGACCAGCTTAAGGATATACTGTATACATCAATCATATTTACAAAAATATCAGTAGCTGCCCCAAACGGAGTTCAATTTACCCATAGACATTAGATTTTTTTAATAGGCATTAGTCTTTAGTCCTCCAGTAGGATAAAGAATAAGGTGTATGTACCCAAAATTTTGTTTTTATGTTTTCGATAGAATATTGAAGGGTTACATTTCCTCACCCAGAGAAGCAACAGAAAGATTTCCCTCACCTCTTGTTCTGGTGTTACCTCAATTTGTGATTTCTATCCTTTTTTTTTCTCTGTGGCGATGGACACCAGTACAAATAGAGAAGGTGAATCTTCTGGCAATGAAAAGTTGAAAGTTTCTAACCCTACCCTACTCTATGCAAAGCTTAATAAAACGTTTTGACTATACATACACTTTAAATGTGATGTCTGCAGACACAGAGGATGAAGACAAATCTGGGTGAGGAATAGAGATCAGATTGGTCAAAAAACATGTGTTCCCCTTGTACATTTGAGTTGGAGGTGCTTTATTCACCTATCCTCTCCTCACTAAAGTGCTACTCTCCCCCCGCCACACTTTACCACTGGCTGCCTTTTAACAGAGAATACAGTTCAGACTTATGACTCTGTAAAGCTCTATCCAGGTTACCTTTCAACTTCTCATTAAATTCGCAAGACGGTTACAAGTGCAGCTTCTGCTCCGAACATGACCCTTCCCTCTCCTCAGCTCTGGTCACCTTTCATACTTTCACCTTCAGTACACCTCACATTCCTCAACCATTATCTGGAACTTCCCATTCAGCACTCTCTAACTCTTTATGCTTTATACTTTAAATCACATTTTTAAAACTCACCTCTCTAGACCATGTCCTCTTTTATATACTCATTCTCTTCAGTCACGGATCTGTCTATACGTACTGTTGCCGTTACTTGACAAGGCGCAGGCGGTCACCATATATCACTTTCTAATTCTTATTTCTTATTCCCAAAAATGTAGTTTTATAGTCACTTTTATTTGTATATTATTTTTGTTTGGAGAATTATTTTTGCTGTATATTTTATGCTACTCAGTTGTGTACAGTCATAACGTTTGATTTACTGAAGGAATTTAAAGTGTTTACCTAAAAAGTGAATGCTTACTTTGCAAAGTGAGTGTTCTCTGGGCTAGATAAGGTAAAGCTATGCTTACTGTATTCAACCAGTCAGGTGCTAGAAAAATATGTTATTTATTTTATTATTTTATTGGGTATTCAGAGTGAACATAGGTTCAACCATTTATTAGCATTCACTTTGCAAGGTAACCAAACTCTTGAAATTGAACATTTACTTTTCTAGGTGGCCTTTTTTAGTAAACTAGCCCTCTATTGCCTATTCTTTTTTATGAAATATAAATAAATATTTTGTGCTTATCCTACCTGTGTATTTGTAAAAGATGAATTCAATTAAAAATAATGACTAAAATGTGATTCATAGGTATTAGTCCACAATTAATATTCAAAAAAATTGTCCAAAAGTACTTAAATGTAGGGTCGTGATATATTCAAAAAATTGTCCAAACAGTGCTTAGCTGTAGAATCATGACATTCCATGATTTTCTGCGATGTACTCCTTCATACAATAAGGAAAATAAAAGCCTCTTACCAGAAAAGGTGGATCCCAAACTATAAGTATCTTTCACGCCTCCTTAATTTAAGATCAACTCCAATATTCCACTCCTTCAGCTCCAACAGGTAAATCACCTTCTTCGGCAACAGTATCCCCACCAGAGGGAGGAGTTGATCCTCCTGCGATTTCGGCTCACCCTATAACCCAGCTGAATGTCTTTTGGTTTGACAGATCACAAAGTCCTTTTTCTATGTAAAGTTTGTTTTGCTAGTTTTTGATCTTCCTTATTTCACCTCAATATCAATCAAGGTCTCAATGTCATTATTGCCCCAATGAAGACCTCTTGCCCTCCAACACCCACCATGGGCTTTTAGGCCCAGGGAAATGGCCAAGAGAAATGGAACTCCTGTTCTCTCCTGTCTTTTCACCAACTTTACTCAACCTCAGTTCCTGATGCGTGGAATATCGGAGTTGATCTTAAATTAACCAGGCATGAAAGATCCTTATAATTTGGGATCCATTTTTTCTGGTAAGAGGCTTTTATTTTCCTTATAATATGAAGGAGTACATCGCAGAAAATCACGGAACGTCACGATTCTACATCTGTTTGAACAATTTTTTGAATATGTCACGACCCTACATTAAAGCCCTTTTGGACATTTTTTTTTTAATATTAATTGTCGACTAATACCTATGAATCAAATTTTAGTCGTTATTTTTAATTTAATTAATCTTTTACAATTTTAGTTGTTTGATATAGGATTTCACACTTTTTTGTTTATATATTCTTTTTTTTTTCATTATTTTTCTATTTTTTTTTTTGTATGTGTGTAAGCTATGTTTCTCAGCATTATTGAAAAAGTAACCTTGTAGAGTACTACAGGATATGATGGTGCTATATTAGGGTTGCCACCTCATCCCTTTAAACCTAAATACATATTAATTACAAAAGTTCTGTGGCTGATTAAGGTGGTAATTAAACTGGTGCCTTATCTGCATTAAATTAGCCTCAGAACCTGTGCAATTCATATGTGTTTGTGTTTAAAGGGATGAGGTGGCAACCCTAAGCTATATACATTTTAAAGATGGGAGGTTTTGTTCAATATTGCCACCTTCCTCATTAAAATTGTAGACATAGACCTCAGACCAAGCTGTAGGAAAATCTCCCTGTTTCAGCCTGCATAGGGCTGGGCATCATCCTGAGAGCTGTGGGTTGTACAAAGCACATATTTTGGTGACTGCCATAGACAATAATGGGCTGCCTGGCAGGACATTTCTGCACAGACCCAGACACTGAATGACAGCTACAGTCTACCTCTCTCATTTTAATGATAGCTGTGAGGGAGGAACATTGTGACTTTTTTTTCACAAAACCTTATCTAAATCCCAAACGTATCTATTTCATCTTGGATAGAGTGGTTAGGGTTTAGAACTTTGTCTGTCTCCGCTGGGGGGATTCACCGTCTGTGTTTGCCCAAGTCACCATGTCACCAAGAAAGTTATCAAAAATCCAAAATCTTAATTTATCACCTGATTGAGAACAGAGGAGGAATTCTTCCATTGAGGAGAGTTCTTGCAGTGGCAACTGTAATGGGAATTCCTCTCATTTTGGAGAGATATCTTCTTGCTTCCTGTTGTGTCTACAGTGCAGAATGTAAAGGGAAACCTTCCTAATGGGATACAGACGGCACAAAAAAGAAAACCTTAATTTGTCCTAAACTAAACAAAGGACTTGAATGTTTAAAAACTCATAAGGTAGGTCATCTACTTTGCTTACAAGTTTGTCATGTGAAATTGAAACATAGGAGAGCAATGGCAGAAATAAAGATCAAGTGGTCCATCGAGTCTGCCCCATTAATACTGTATTTGTATTTGATGCTTAGGTGATGGACATTATTATGTACTGCTTGGAAGGATCTTTGTTGAAGAAAAAAGGACTACAGGATTGCTTCCCTTCCATTTGCCGGTAAGTCTTATGTTGCGGTGAAGTGTGCATTATTCGTTCCTTCCACCCTTAAGCCCGGTAAACAGTGGACGAAAATTGGCTGGTTCAGGAGGAACTGGCTGATTTTTTTCTGTGTGTACTACTGTCTGTTCATCAGAAGTCAGTTGCAACAACCAGCTTCTGTCGAATGGGTATGCTGAAAATCCAGCATTCGATCAGTGCTTGCAGTCAATAGCGGGAGAGATCCCTACATCCAAATTGCATGTGTTGATGCAGGGATCATGTCAGTTTTTTTTTTTTTTTCATTCAGCCCGGTGTTTGAATGAACAAAAAAACAGTTTGTTTGTATCCAGCTTTTAGGGATCAGTATACCTAGAAGTAATGAACATGGTACAGTATATGTGAAGCTTGGTAAGCCTCTGCCCTCTTATATGTCTTGAATGCCATAATAATATAATTTTCCTTACAGAGCTCCTTATTCATCTAGGAGTTTGGGTGTTCCACCCACCTTTGTGTTTTTTTTGACAGTGGGAACAACTCATAATGAGACCAGGGCAGTGGCGGCCTGTAATGCAGGGCCGCCGCCCCCCTAATCCATGTGTCCGGCCTTCTTAATCTGCATGTGGGGTGCCGGACGCATTGATTCCAATGGGTTTTTTTTTCAAGCACCCGATTAGAGCCAAAGGCTTCAAAAAAGGATTGGCATCCCGAACCCACCCAGTTGTGTGCTCAACTGTGAATGAATATTCACTATTGTCTTTCTGATTCTCCTCCCGGCCAATCAGGAAGCGGGTCCTGAGACCCATCACCCAATTGGCCAAGAGGAGAAGCTATCCTATTGGCCATCGAGGAGGTGGAGATGCAGGGGAAGCCGCCGTGAAGCACCAGGAGGAGGAGACGCCGCCTTGAGGAAATGCTGCCCATGACCTAGATGGGGTAAGTGCGGGGCTGGTGACCGACTGACTGTGGAGGGGGTGACGGTGGGTTGATTGTTTGCTGCCCCCCCCCCCAAAAAAAAATATATACCACCAGTCGCCACTGGACCCGGGAACTCAGCACAGAGCTCTCACCAATAGAGTCT
>BLSH010558500.1:1135994-1151532 GCA_018402905.1 Glandirana rugosa
GCCCCCCCCCCCCCCCCAAAAAAAAAATATATACCACCAGTCGCCACTGGACCCGGGAACTCAGCACAGAGCTCTCACCAATAGAGTCTGCAAGATCTAAGGAGGTTTAATGGTGCCCACAATCAGATTATATGTTTTTTGCTGACAATGTGATTGAATAAATTAAATACTGAAGAGACACACACTGGGAGTTATTTACTAAAACTCAAATCAAATTAAATTTCAATGACATTGATCATTTTTGCTCAAAATTGAACGATGACACTATGTGGGGGGTTTACTAAACGGGAGCACTCCGAATCTGGTGCAGCTCTGCATAGAAACCAATCGGCTTCCAGGTTTTTTCCAGGTTTTATTGTCAAAGCTTAATTGTACAAGCTGAAGTTAGAAGGTGATTGGCTACCAGACACAGCTGCACCAGATTTTGAGTGCTCTCATTTCGTAAATCAACCCCATAGTGTCATCATTCAATTTTGATCAAAAATGATCAATTTTATCGAAAATGAATTTGATCATTCTGGACAGAAAATCTGTTTGTAGAAAAGTAGATTGATGGATATAATTGTTTGGTGTAAAATCATAGTCGCCCAATTCTTGAGAAAAAGTCACTTCTGAGATATCTGACTGCTCTTACCCATGGATCATCGTGCACATAATTGTGTACACTCATGTGTTTAGGCATACATGTTTATGAAAAGATCCTTAGAAAAATGAGTCTTTCAGCTGTCAAATTGTACTCACGTGTTCCACCACCTTTGATATCTGTTACCCACCTGAGTAGTTTCTTAGCTTTGTTTTCCTAAGAGGATGTATTGCTTTTTGAGTAATCCAATTTATGAAGTAGATATAAAGTGCAATAAAGCTACTTTCTCTGGACTAATGCCAGGTGGATTTTCAGCACTATGCTGGAGAATTAAACAAAAACAACACTAAGGGTCCTTTAACATGTACGGACCGTTCCGGTCCATCTGTCAGTTTTTCAGGCGAACCTGAACGGACGCTCCATGTACTCCTATTAAGCGATGGATGTCAGTGGTGACATGTCTGCTGGCATTCGATCCGCTAAATACAGACCGATGGAAACCCTATTTTCCATCTGTCTGGTGGAGTGCAGAGATGGACCTGTCATCCGCCGGCTCAGCTGGGATGAACCGATGGAACCCTACTGAGCATTGGAGCCCGTCACAACGGGCTCAGTTCATGTGAAAGGACCCTTAGCAGGTTTATAGCTAAGCTGTAAGATTGTGAGCTCTGTGGTCACTGTGACAGCAGAGCTTTCTATCAAAATTTGTATGCCTTCCTTTGGAGCAGCAGTCGGTTTTGGGTTCAGGGGTTTCAGGTTTTGGGGGTTTTTTTTTTTTTTTTGGTTGAACATGATGGAGGCGTGGGGGGGTTCTACATTGGTGGAGAATGTAGATCAAATTACATCAGGGAGACTATTTAGAAGGAGGCTTTGCCTAGCCGTCTGTGCTTACATATCCATTCCCCAGGAGCCTTTGCCAGAGACAGTGCAACCAGTGCCTCATGACCGGGCACTGCAGAACCTTTACAAAATGTAATTTTTAAAGGCTTAGTTCACCTTTAGTAAAAATAATACTTGCAAATGCAAAAAAAAGCATTTGTTATTTTTTTTCCCTTATACAGGCTGTCCCCGGGTTATGAACAAGATAGGGACTGTAGGTTTGTTAAGTCAAATTTGTTTGCAAGTCCGAACAGTACATTTTTAAGTGTAACTCCAGCCTGTGCAGTGATGTGGGATGTTCTGGGCGCTGCTGGGCGTGCAGTCATGTTCTCTGGGGCTCTTGTGGCCATGCAGTACTGCATTGTGGGATGTGTCCGGTGCTGCAAGATGGCTGCTCGGCAGTATCCGAGACCAGTGTGGAGCGCAAGGGGCTGGCAGTGATGTCACACCACCTCCGTTCGTAAGTAGGAGTCAATCATTCACAACTCAGATGTTCGTAACTCGGGGACTGCCTGTAGCATTGCGTCCGTGTTTAGTGGATAACAGGTGCAATATCAAGCTCCTGCCAACACTGTTGACAGCTGTCTGCCTGTACCTCCATATAGGCAGACAGTTACTCAGCTGCAGGAAGTGTCAGTGAACTACGAGGGCACTGATGAGCATTATCATAGTTCATTGAAAACTACAAGTCATCTGCTGTGGTGGCAGACGAAACTTGTAGTTCATAAATTCACAGATCTCTGTGAATGAATGACACAGCTATGTGGGTGGAGCTGTTTTTAATACCTGACAATGGATGCGGGGAGAGGAACCCCCACCTGCACAGGTGCTTGCCTAAAAATATGGGTGTAACATGTTACTAAAGGTTAACTTATCCTTTAAAACAGTGGTCTCCAAATTGCAACCCAGGGACCGGATGTGGCTCTTTGCTTTCTTATATCTGGCCTTTGGAGCTCTATTCCATTCACTGACCCCAACAAAGGGACATAATTATTCCCAATGACAACAATGATGGGACACAAGTCCTCTCCTATGATACAAATGATGGGTCACTATTCTTCCCACCGACACCAGTAATGGGGCACTATTCCTCCTAATGACACCAGTGATAGGGCACTATTCCTCCCACTGACACCAGTGATGGGGCATTGTTCCTCCCAGTGAAACCAGTAATGGGGCACAATTCCTCCTAGTGACATCAGTGATAGGGCACTATTCCTCTCACTGACACCAATGATGGGGTATTGTTCCTCCCACTGACACCAATGTTAGTGCACTATTCCTCCCACTAATATCAATAATGGGGCACTATTCCTTCCAGTGACACCATTGATGGGCACTATTCCTCCCACTGATACCAGTGACGGGGCACTATTCCTCTCACTGATACTAGTGACGGGGCACTATTCCTCCCACTAATATCAATGGGGCACTATTCCTTCCAGTGACACCAATGATGGAGCACTATTCCTCCCAATAACACCAATGATGGGGCACTATTCCTCCCACTGATACCAGTGACGGGGCATTATTCCTCCCACTGATACTAGTGACGGGGCACTATTCCTCCCACTAATATCAATGGGGCACTATTCCTTCCAGTGACACCAATGATGGAGCACTATTCCTTCCAGTGACACCAATGATGGAGCACTATTCCTTCCAGTGACACCAATGATGGGACGCACTATTCCTTCTAGTGACACCAATGATGGAACGCACTATTCTTCCCAATGACACTAATGATGGGGCACTATTCCTCCCACTGACACCAGTGATGGGGCACTATTCCTCCCACTAATATCAATAATGGGGCACTATTCCTTCCAGTGACACCAATGATGGGGCACTATTCCTCCCAATGACACCAATGATGGGGCATTATTCCTCCCACTGACACCAATGCTAGGACACTATTCTTCCCAATGAGGCTAATAATCAGGCACTATTCCTCCCAATGACACCAATGATGAGGCACTATTCTTCCAAATGACACCAATGATGGGGCACTATTTTTCCTAATAACACCAATGATGGGGCACTATTCCTCCCAAAGACACTAATGATGGGGCACTATTCCTCTCAATGACACCAATGATGGGGCATTATTCCTCCCACTGATACCAATGATGGGGCACTATTCCTCCCACTGATACCAATGACGGAACACTATCCCTCCTATTGACACCAATGATGGGGCACTATTCCTCCCACTGACACCAATGATGAGAACAGTAAACTGACCCTTTGTTTTGAAAGTTTGGAGACCCCTGCTGTAAAGGAAAATGTGCATTGTCTCCATTTCTTTTTTGGTTTTGGTACAGATGGAATTTTAAAAGCTCCATTTTGTTATATGGTATAGGTCCATTTTAAATGCAAAATCATTTTTGTATGATGTGTACATTTAACAAGATGCTTGTGTATCCAATAAAAATCCTTAGCCTAATTATAAAACTGTATATATGGAAATAAATATTGTCTGTGGGTCGATGGGCTTTCATATACTGTTTGGAACTGCTTGTTCAACAGAAGCCTTTTGTCAGAGTTAATTGAAAAGTAACCTTTTACTATCTTGCATCTTAATTACCTGGCCTTTAACATGGGCCTCCGTGATGAAATCCCTCTTGTAAAATGTGAGTTATTTGCTGTCCGGGTCTCTATTAAATCTGCTTGTTAATATCGGTGAGCTTTAACAAGTGAATTGTAAGCAAATGATTCCATCTGCGCCAGGCCAGCGTTACAGAGGAGGGAGCTGACAGCACAAGAATGAATGTGCAAAGCTGGCGATTTCTTGTGTTTTGTATTTTCAAGAGCCTATTCTTACACAGTTCCCTGTGTTATTCATGGTGCTTTAACCCAGTTACCATTGACTAAATGAATGTTCGGTAGCGTTCCCAGGATTCCAGAGCATAGCGTACTGTTCACATCTCCTGGTGTAATATTTAAAGCCCAACTCTGGATAATTCAAAAATAATCTCTTACAGCAGGGCTGCAGGGTTAACTGCTTGTTTAGTCTTGGGGAGAGGAGTAGTTCTTCCCCGTACCTGATCCTTCACTCCCCTGGCAGATAGAGCTCCCCCACACTCCATCTGGGACTCTCCTCCTGATTGGCTGAGAAACAGCAGTGGCGCCATTGGCTCTGGCTGCTGTCAGTGAAAGTCATTTAGCCAATCAGGAGAGAGAGGAGGCAGGGCCGAACCAGGGCTCTGTGTCTGAATGGGCACAGAAAGCTGTGACTCAGCTCGGGTGCCCCCATAGCAAGCTGCTTGCTCTGGGGGCACTCGACAGGAGGGAGGGTCCAGGAGAGCCGAAGAGGGACTTGAGAAGTGGAGGATCTGGGCTGCTTTGTGCAAATCCACTGCAACAGAGCAGGTAAGTATAACGGGTGTGTTATTTTTAGGGGAAAAAAAACAAGACTTTGAAGTGACTTTAAGTGGTTTTCTACAGAGCTTCCTCGATCCTCCTGTTCTCAGGTCCTCCACCGGCGTTCCCTCCTGCCGAGTGCCCCCAGAGTAAGCAGCTTGCAGTGGGGGCACCCGAGCAGGCTCACTCCCGAGGCACAGCACTGTGTGTCTATTCACACACGCAGCTGTGACTCAGCACCACCCCTCTCTCTCCTCATTGGCTCACTGGCTGTGATTGACAGTAGGGGAAGCCATTGGCTTGTCTTAGCCACTGAGGAGGGAGATCCCCCGGAGAGCTGAGACTCTTGTGCACATCGCTGGAGGAAGACCGGGCTCAGGTAAGTATTACCGGGGGACTGCTGCACACTGAAGGTTTTTACCTTCATGCATTGAATTTGGCAGTGGCATTAGTAAATAATGGAAAAGGAAATGCTTGCTTTAATGTTATCATATGATCTGAGCCTGTTGTTTCAGCTTGTAACTCACCAGTGTCCTCTGTGTTCCTCCAGGTTCTACATGGTCAGTTACTGTGAGCGGAGCCACAGAATAGCAGTAGGTGGGCGTCTTGGCTCAGTTGCCCTGTATGACATACGGACTGGAAAATGTCAGGTAAGTGTCTACAGAGGCCTTTCTTTCCTTACTGAATTCTTGTTAAACAGGTCGAGCTGGGCTTTTTTTGCTTGCTCCCTGCATTAATCTGTTAACAGGAATATATATATTATCTTTTAAAGAGGTTGTAAACTTAAAAAAAAAAAACCTCCAAGACAAAGGCATAATGAGCTAGTATACATAGTTAGTGAGTGAAGCTGGAAAAAGACACAAGTCCATCAAGTCCAACCTATGTGTGTGTTTTTATGTCAGTATTACATTGTATATCCCTCAATGTTGTGGTCTCTTAGGTGCCCATCTAATAGTTTTTTGAAATTATCTATGCTCCCAGCTGAAACCACTGTTTGTGGAAGAGAATTCCACATCCTTACTGCTCTTACCTTAAAGAACCCTCTACGCAGCTTAAGGTTAAACCGCCTTTCCTCCATTTTTAATGAATGGCCACGTATCTTTGTGTTCTCCCTTGCGCTAAATAGTTTTGTCCCTATTGTGGGGTCACCAGTACAGTATTTGTACATTGAAATCATATCCCCTCTCAAGCGTCTCTTCTCCAGAGAGAATAAGTTCAGTTCCCGTAATCTTTCCTCATAACTAAGGTCCTTCAGTCCCTTAATTAGCTTTGTTGCCCTTATCTGAACCCGTTCCAGGACATCCTTCCTGAGGACTGGTGCCCAGAACTGGACGGCATACTCCAGGTGCGGCCTCACCAGAGACTTGTAGGGGGGGAGAATTATTGATTTATCCCTGGAGTTTATCCCCTTTTTGATGCATGCCAATATTTTGTTGGCTTTGCTTGCCACAGCTTGGCATTGCAGGCCATTGCTGAGCCTGTTCTCTACTAGGACCCCTTTTTCATCCTAGATTCCCCCAGAGGCTCTCCCCTAGTGAGTAGTTTACGTTCACATTCTTGGTACCCAAATGCGTTATTTTAAATTTTTCTACATTAAACCTCATTTGCCACTTGTCTGCCCACCCCTTTAATTTGTTCAGATCTTCTTGTAAGGTTTCCACATCCTGTGGAGAAAGTATTGCCCTGCTTAGCTCTATTAACCCCATCCTCCAGATCGTTTATGAATAAATTGAATAGGATTGGTCCCAGGACAGATCCCTGGGGGACCCCACTTTCCACACTGGACCATTCCGAGTACTCCCCGCTTATCCCACCGTCTGGACTCTCCCTTGTAACCAGTTTTCAATCCAGGTACTCACCCTTTGATCCATGAGGATAGACCTTAGTTTGTACATTAAGTGTATATGGGGGACTGTATCAAATGCTTTTGCAAAATCTAGATACACCACATCAACGGGCCTTACTTTATCTAGAAGGCAGCTCACCTCCTCATAGAAGGTCAATAGATTGGTTTGGCATGAGCGATTCTTCATGAAACCGTGCTGATTACTGCTAATGCTACTGTTTTCCTTACAATAGTCTTCTATATAATCCCTTATTATTCCCTCCAAGAGCTTGCATATTATTGATGTTAAGCTAACTGGCCTGTAGTTTCCAGGGATATATCTTGGTCCTTTTTTATATATTGGTGCTACATTGGCTTTTCTCCAATCAGCTGGTACCATACCAGTCAGTAGACTGTTCTTAAAAATTAGGTTCAGTGGTCTGGCAATTTCTTTCCTTAAGGACCCTCGGGTGCAAGCCATCTGGTCCCGGTGACTTTTTAACGTTAAGTTTCTCAAGTCTATTCCTATTTTGATCCTCAGTTAGCCATGAGGGTGCTACCTGTGACGTGTCGTGAGGTCCTACATTATAGTTTTGAATACTAGAGCCCCTCATTTCCTTTGTGAATACTGAGGAGAAAAATGAGTTTAACACCTTTGCCATCTCTCCATCCTTGGTAACCAGATTCCCTTCATCATTTTTTATGGGGCCAATATGATCTGACCTCCCTCTCTTACTATTTATATACTTAAAGAATTTCTTGGGATTCTTTTTACTCTGCTCAGCTATGTGGCTTTCATGTTCTATCTTCGCTGCCCTAATTGCACCCTTACATTCCTTATTGCATACCTTATAAAGCTGGAGTGCCGACAGAGACCCATCAGCCTTGTATTTTTTGAAGGCCTTCTCCTTCGCCCTTTATATGTGTTTTTACATCAGAGTTAAGCCACCCTGGTTTTTTATTAGCTCTTCTAAACTTATTTCCCATTGGGATATACTGACTAATACCTTTGTTTAGTATGTCCTTGAAGCACTCCCATTTTTCCTCCGCGTTCATTGTACCTAGAATTTCATCCCAACTAACATCTTCCAGCAAGGAGCGTAGTTTATGGAAGTTAACTCTCTTAAAATTCAATGTCTTTGTATTCCCCTTATGTTTCCTATTTGTGTGGGTTACACTGAAGCTAATTGACCTGTGATCTCTATTTCCTAGATTGCCTCTTACTTCCAGGTCTGTGTTGTTAGTAATCAGAAGGTCTAATAAGGCTTTTTTTCTAGTTAGTGCATTTACCATCTGAGCCATGAAATTGTCCTGCAGGACATTTAGGAAATGTCAAGCCTTAGCTGAGTGTGCAGTACCTTCCGCCCAATCTATATCTGGATAATTAAAATCCCCCATTATAATGACACTTCCCATCTTTGCCGCAGTTCCAAACTGTGACAGGAGGTCCGCCTCCCCCTCTTCCCTCTGGTTAGGGGGCCTATAGCATATTCCTAGTATTACTTTCCCCTTGGTGTCTTCCTTTTGTAGCTCTACCCATAAGGATTCAACCTCCTCCATTGATCCACTAGTAATGTCATCCCTCACATTTACTTGTACGTGATTTCTTATATACAGGCATACCCCTCCCCCTTTTTTGCCCTCCCTATCCCTGCGATATAGGGAATACCCCTGAATGGTAGCTAACGAATCATGAGAGCTATTAAACCAAGTCTCTGAAATTCACACAAAATCGAACTCCTCTTTGTACAGTAGTAGCTCTAGTTCTCCTATCTTGTCCGCCAGACTCCTGGCATTAGCGAACAAGCCCTGTAGTTTTGCATCGCATACTAGCTCATTATGAAATACTTACCTTAGAACGAGGCAGTGGATCAGTGCCAGCACCCCACTGACACGGCCAACATGTCTCTGGAGTTATTTCCAGGTTCACAAGCTTTGGCGCTGTAATTAGCCGGAGCTGCGATTACATCACTCCCGCACTTGCGCGTGGGAGCCACCGGTCATGGCATGGGCCCTGAAGAAACGGCTCGAGTGGGCCGTTTCTTCAGTGCGTATGCGCCAATGATGTCAGCTCAAGCGTGTACAGTGAATATCTCCTAAACTGTGCACATTTAGGAGATATTCACGGTACCTACAGGTAAGCCTTATTAAAGGCTTCCCTGTAGGTAAAAGTGGTAGTAAAGAATTTTACAACCACTTTAATGCATTCGTGTGCTGTTCTAGAATTCACCGTCTTCAATACTTTGTCCCTCAGGCCCCTTTCACAGAACAGGTTCGATCAGGCCCACCTATCCGTTTTTCAGGCGGACCTGATTCGATCCTCCCTTTCGTTCTATGGCCTGGTGGGTGTAAACTGACTTGTGTCCATTTATGCCCACGTACCTTCAATCTGAACTGGTATGCTAAAAAAATGAAGGGGATCTGTCCCCTTCCATCTAAGCGGATTGGATCAAATGCAGGTCGGGTATAAATGGACAGTCCTTTTACTCCCGGCTACCTATAGAGCAGATCGGCTTGGTCCGTGTCCGCTCCACTTAAACTGAGCGGACACGAACCTCTCATCGACCCACTGTGCTCTGATCAGTAGAGGATCAATGATTATATCCCCCTGCTGATCTAATTAGAGTCCACCTCATCTGAAAGGAGCCCTATGTGTAACTAGTATGGAAATAATCACACTACTTTGACTTTCCTGATATGCATATGTGATCCAGTTTATTAAAACATAAATCAAGGCAAAATAGAACATTTCACTATGTTTTTATTCCTTTATTCTTTATTAAAGAACCTGTAAGTACAGAAAATACCTAGTAATATCTAATATCTAGTCGCCATGACAGCCTAGCGCCTGGGATTTGTCAAGCTCTGGGCTGATCATTCTGTAGTCAACTATCAGAACTATGAAGGATAAATAGCCTCCTTGAGAATAGGAGGTATGCACAAGACAACTCTAAAGTTGTGTTAATGTTATAAGAGTTTTTTTTTTTTTTTTTGCAGTTTTAAAACCAATATAAAATGCTTCCAATGGTATATTTAGCACATCAAAAGGGGGCATGTAAAGAAAGTCAGTGTTAAGGCTTATATGCATTTTAGTGTACCCAGTGAGTCCGTGTATTATACAGAGATCGGCCTTCATCAAAACCAGGTTAACAGTGGCAATCCACCATGTATCTCTCAGGAAAAGTTTCTTTTAAAGTGAACCTGGCTAGACTGATCTAGGGGTGCAGCCACTGCCAAATTCTATTAGGAAGTGCAAGTTTCTGAGCTATGATCCTCAACTTCAACTTCACTATTTAACAAGTTATTGACTTGGTAAAAAAGTATGCACATATTAAGATAGAACTGCCACTGTTGTTTCATGTTAATAAATCAGGATGGCATCCTTAAAATAAATCTGAGGTATTAATATCTGTTTATCTGATGGGTTTGATTGGAAGCTTATCGTCAAAAATGTGGGGGCTAAAAAGATTGTTCAATGCTGATTTCACTGGAGAGATTCATTTAAATACTGGAAAATATGTAATAATGCGTGCTCACTACACCATCACTTGTTCCAGAAGATGGCTGGCCTGTTAGCGCACAACATGCCCCCCTTTACACCTTTATTGTTCAGGGATGCCTAGTGAGCCAGAAAAGATGAGTCATACTTGCTGAAGTGGGCAGACGGGAGAAGCACAAGAAAGTTACATGGATTTACAAATCTCTGGTTCGGCCACATCTGAAGTATGCCGTCCAGTTCTGGTCAACAATCCTCAGGAAAGATGTGCTGGAGCTCTAGAGAGTCCAGAGAAGGGCAACAAAATGAATAAGGGGACTGGAGGGCCTCGGTTACGAAGAACGCCTACATATTTTAATCTCATTTTCCGTCGAGAAGAGATGCTTGGGAGGAGATATGATATACAAATACCTCAGTGGTGATTCTAGCATAGGGAATAAAGTATTAGGTCTCAGGGAGTATAAGAAGACACATGGTCACTCAATTAAATTGAAGGAGAAACTGTTTAAAGGGTTTGTTACCCCAACATTTCATTTTCTGGTATGTGCCTGCTGTCCCATGTACTTGTATGAAAAAGTATCCTGTTCTCTTTGTATTGCTTTTTTTGTGTGAAATTCCTGGTATTCCTGTCAGTCCCTCTGCTTTCCTTATTAAAACTGTCCAGACTAAGCAGGAGAACACACTGTGGTCATTTCTCTAGCTGTGCTGGGTACTCAGCCTGCTCCCCTCCAATGATCAGACTTGTCCTGACACACCTCCCCCCCACTGCACAGCCATTCACTGGGAAGCTCAGTGTGCAGTTGCTTCTCCTCTCCCAGCTCTTATGCAGCTGAGAACAGAGAGAATGTTTTCTCTTATGAAAAAGGGGGAAAAAAGGTAGTTTTACTGTCAGGGCGGTAAGCCTGTGGAACTCATTTCCATAATCGGTGGTGTCATCAGGAAGTATTACTAGTTTTCAAAAAGCTCTTAGATAGACCTCTTAGCAAGCACAGTATACAGGGATATGATTTTTGACATGAGCGCACACACACCCACACAGGTTGAACTGGATGGACTGGTGTCTTTATTCAACCTTGCCAACTATGTAATTATGTTGCCTACTGTGGAAACACTCTCCCATGCTCCTCCTGGGCTTGGCCATATGACACAAGGGAGGAGATTTACTAGAACTGAACAGTGCAAAATCTGGTGCAGCTGTGCTTGCTATGCAATCCGCTTCCAACATCGGCTTATTCAATTAATGTTTAACAATAAACCCTGGAATCTGATTGGTTTCTATGCAGAGCTGCACCAGATTTTGCATTCTCCAGGTTTAGTAAATCAACCCCAATGCCACACTGCCCACCACAGGGGAAACTTAGGAAAGTATTAAAAGTATTTCAGTGTGCACCAGGTGTAAATTAATTTTCCCTGCTGGCATTCTTCATACTATTAGGTTTTGTTTCCAGACAGTATTAGTTTGGGTGCTTAAAACTTTGACTGGTCCCTAGATCTGGACCCATGCCACCCTTTACAATCCCAGGTGCTGCTTGGAACAATAGGAGAACCCGTAGATAAGACAGCCATTTCTATTCCTTACAAAGATGAATCTTGCTTTGGAAATTCAGAGAAAAAGTTTGCTTGAATTGTGCTTTGTGTTAAAAAAGAAAACTCTCCGAGAAGCAATTCCCTTTGGAAATCTCCCTGGCAGCATTTGCACCAGTTAGCATGTTGCCTCGTTAAAACATTTTGCCTAATGCCATCAAGATCGATATTTTAATGAAGAAAGTAAAGAGACAGAGCTGTTCTGTTCTGCAGGATCAGAGGCCAGGTCATGTGTTGCTGGATAAGAAATTAAAATACTTTGCAAAATGTGCATTACAGCTAACTGTCATCAGATAATGTGCTCTGTGACTTCTCCCGCCGGATACCTTTTAATGCAATGGAATGAACAAAAGCTGTATGAAGCTTAGTTTGTCAAGAAACCAAAGAATTTTCTTTCTCATCCCTTGAGGGGGCGCAGGAAGTCTTTAACCTACGGGTTATACTGCCTCCTACAGAAGGATTAGACACTAGTAAACAAAAGAAGACTGTAGGCCAGCCCAGGATAACCCCTCCTATTACCAGCATTCATTCATTATTTACTAGTGTCCCAGAAGGGAGAATGTCTTTTGTTCTCTGCTGTGTTAAAGACTTTTCATTTTAATGCTAGCGCTTTTTTATTCCTCAATTTTTTTTCTTATTTAAACAAGGATCGTCTGTACATCACTGCTGGAGTTGTCTCTCTTATTGTAGCTTTGTGGCACAGTCTTCCCCAGCCTGGCTTTTGGAGTTCAAACCACACTAGACTGGACACTGCAGGGAAAGCCTGAAGTGACATTTGGGCACAAAGCTTCACATGGATTGCTTTTCATACTATGTTCTGATATAAAAAAAAGTTAGCTGTGGAGCAATTTCTATGTCCAGAGTTGCTGGCATTTCTATAGCCCTTCAGAAGACACTCTTAATGGGTAGGCTGGTTGGGCTGAACACTAGGAGCTCCCTAATTTACTTAGGTCGCTGGCCAACATTATTCTCTGTTCCCTCGAGCTTCTTATTCTACAAACTTCTTGTTCCACCATCTCTCAGATGCTCAGGTTATCATCCAAGCTTATGGTCTCAAGGAATGTGCTCCACCGCTTCCTTTCAAGGCGTACCGTATGAGATCTATGAGTACTTCTTGGTGTTTTTGGCAACTGCTTCCCAGAGTTGCGAGGCTGCTACCTCCTCTTCTGTTTCCTAGTACTCTGCTGTCGTTTCATGGACAGTTAGCAATTGTTTGCTGTGGTTTTCCACCCCTCAGTTGGACTGTTTTTGATCATTCTGAAGGTTAAAGGCTTTCTGTGGTATATCATGAATCAGATTGGGCAAAATTTACTGACACCTTTTAAGACCTCTGTTATTTCATTAAAATATAGAATTATTCAACTTAAAAATTTTCATCGTTCTCTCCTCACTCCTGCTAGATTACATAAGATGTGTCTATGCCTGTTTTAGGGGCAGTGGCCAGGTTGCTGATTTCCTACATTGCTTTTGGTCATGTCCCACAGTGCA
Organism: Glandirana rugosa; assembly: GCA_018402905.1. Lineage (NCBI taxonomy): Eukaryota > Metazoa > Chordata > Amphibia > Anura > Ranidae > Glandirana > Glandirana rugosa. The sequence goes on from BLSH010558500.1 coordinate 1,149,213, forward strand.
GGGGTTTTGGAGGGAAGTGGGTTCCTTTCTCTCTTCTACGTTGGGCCTTTCTGATGTCCTCAGTCCAAAAAATGATCTGGGAATCATTGGGGAACTGTCTCTTTCCAAACATGCTAAATGTTTACTACGTATTTAGTACTTTTACTCTAAAAGGGTAAACTTACTGTCTTGGAAAGGATCACTTTTACCTACTAATGGGTAAATGTTATTAATGACTCCCTCGCTTTATATAACTTACTTTTTAATTATGTTAAAAAAAAAAAAAAATTGTTTGATAAACTCTGGGGCAGATGGCTATCTAGCCCTCTTAGGCTGCATTCACACCTGGGCGTAGCGTTTTCAGGCAGACATACACTCGTTTTACCGCGATTTTGTACAGGTCAAAAGGTCACTAATGTAAAAAGTAGAAAAACGCCCAAATTAAGCTACAAAAATACTTCCAGAACTTGTTTGAGCTTCATGCGTTTTCAGGCTTTTGGCTTCAGGCATTTTTGATTGGAGACGTGAACCATCTCCATAGAGAATCATTGATTTTTTTTCCCTCCAGCGATTTGTAGCTTCAGGCTTCAAGCTACAAAACACCCAGGTGTGAATGCAGCCTTACTTTGACTTCTCTAGATCCAGGCGATTAAGATTAGTTTTACTGTTACCTATACAGTGATACCTTGGTTCACGAACGCTTCTGTTCATGAACAACTCGGTTCGTGAACAGAAGAGTTCACAAAAATTTGATTTGGAGTTCAAAATACTAACAATAAGTTACAAAGCCATCCACAACTCTGCCCCCAGGTATGTTACTAGCCTAGTCTCAAAATACCAACCTAATCATCCTCTCCGTTCCTCCCAAGACCTCCTGCTCTCTAGTTCCCTCATCACCTCCTCCCATATTCGCCTCCAGGACTTCTCCCGAGCCTCTCCCATCCTCTGGAATTCCCTACCCCAATCTGTAAGACTATCTCCAAATCTATCCACTTTTAGGCGATCCCTGAAAACTTTTCTCTTGAAAGAAGCCTATCCTGCCTCGACCTAACATCTACACTTTTATTTTCTTCATCAGCGCATCCCCCACAGTTATTATCCTCTCGTATCACTTGATCCTCCCTCCTAGATTCTAATGAGCAGGGGGGCCCTCTTATTCCTCCTGTATTTTTTATTTATTTATTTGATTTATTTCAGGTGTTTATATAGCACTGTCAATTTACTCAGCGCTTTACACATGTATATATTGTACATTCACATCATTAACCTACCAGCATGTCTTTCGAGTTTGGGAGGAAACCGTAGAACCCGGAAAAAAAACACGCAGGCACAGGGAGAGCATGCAAACTCCTGTATTGAATTGTATTGTAATTGTACTGTCTGCCCTAATGTTGTAAAGCTCTGTCGCCGTTATATAACTCCTGTTCACGAACACGAGCCGCAGCCATCTTCCCTGCTCTGACATGTTCATATTGAGAAGAGCAGTGATAGATGAGGGTCTTAGGAGAAGCAGCCCACTCAGGTAGGGGTTTTCCCCTGCCTACCATGAGGGTGGGCTCACTTGATTGGGAATCATAGAACAACAGTTCATATGAATTCTACAACTTTATAATGCCCTCAGATGATCTTTTTCTGGATGCACAGTGCTGTTTTCTGGCCCCTAGATTAGTCATTTAAATTGGGGTTTGGGATTCAAACAAGGATTAAAGAGGAGCTATAGTTTTTTTTTGTTTTTTTTTTGTTTTTTTTGGGGTTTTTTTATGTACACATGAAAGAGGTTAGCTTAATGTAAAAGACTATGTAATATATGTTTAAAATTATTTTCTCCTACGTTCACTGACAGACGCAGCTCTTCTTGACTTTGTGGGTTTTATGTTCGTCTTACCAGGAGTTAACTAGGCAGGGAAAGAGTTCAGCTGGCCCCTCCCCTGGGGGCCGTCCTCCTTTCCTACAATAAAACCCCCCCTCACAGAGGACTCTCCAGTTTCAATGCCTAGTTTGCAAGGAGTTGACCTGGCTTCCCTATGGGAACTGCGGTCCTATTGTGACCATTTTTTCTTTTTTCTTTTTTCTGCAATCAAGATGATCTGCTATCAAGAAGCCGGTCGGGGCATCGAGGGTCTTTGTGCTCTGTACTTTCCCCGACCTGGCCAACATGATGCGAAGCCGGCCCCAACACAGGGACCCGCCGCATCTTACCCGTTCCGTGCGGGTGGCCCGGGGCGAGATCCCCCATTTTGGTCCCCTTCCCGATTCGTTCGGCAGGGTGACCCTGGGCCTGCAGCGACCCCCCGCCAAGGGTGGAAAGTCTGCATCCGGGTGGCTACCGTGGCGTCGGACT
>BLSH010558500.1:1161757-1175905 GCA_018402905.1 Glandirana rugosa
TCCACCTTGAGGTTCACATATGACATCACCATAACGAATTGGTAAACGGGAAACCTTTTCCAAATTGGGGGAAGTACTGGTCCGGTAAAAAACGATAATTGGTGAAGTTATGGTACGTGAATCTTGTGAAGGGATGGTCTGGTTAAAAGTCGAAAGTCACGACAACGTTAATCTTACTCTTAACGATGTACTTTTTATTTTTCAAAATTTTCGGTCTTTTTTTTTTTCTATAGCACAAAAAATAAAAACCGCAGGGGTGATCAAATACCACCAAAAGAAAGCTCTATTTGTGGGAATAAAATGATAAAAACTTTGTTTGGGTACAACGTCGCACGACTGCGCAATTCTCATTCTAATTGCAACAGCACTGAAAGCTGAAAATTGGTCTGGTAGGGAAGTGTTCTAAGTGCATGGTATTGAAGTGGTTAATAGCAAAAAATGGCCTGGTCATGAAGGGGGTTAAACCTTTTCCAAAGGGCAAATGGTTAAGCAATACCACTACAGTATACACTTGGAGTTCCACCTCTCAGTTAAAGTGGGTATATGGAAACAACAGTATAGGTAGTAACAGTAACATTTCAGTGGACTTGTTCTGTAATGTTGAAGATGTTTTGCTGTCTATCCAAACATCTTCAGTCTTGAAAGTTCTTCTAGTCCTTCAAAGCATCTGCAGTGTTACAGAACAAGTGCAGTTGAACGAGTATCTACTAGCTATATACCATGACCTGGATAAAAGAGACCCTTCGCAGACATGTTAGGAACAGTGCTTCACCAGTAGGGCTTCAGTTGAGTGAAAAGACACGGTCCTCTCTTTTGGTTTAATAGGAGGCATGTGGGAATTTATTTATGATAAACCATTGAAGGAACTCTGATCAAATGAGGGATTTCCATAATCTTGGTAAACCCCCAGAAGTAAGGCATCCTAATTATTTAAATGTTAATTCTGTAATATGTCTTGGAAACATGACTTTGTGGTGGTCTTTAGGGGCCAGAGAAACACTGGCCACATTTTAAATAACTTGACCTCTGACAGTGGTGTGAAATAAGACATGTTCAATATTTTCATCACATACCCAAGGAAATCTTTTAAAACCACCTTCTCGTTGTATTGTGTGCTGCTCAGTGATGAGTGGAGCAGCCGCCACTTCCTTCCAGAACCCAAGCAGATGTTTTCTTGTCTGTGCGGCCAGACTGCTGGTGTGCGAGCTATCTGTACAGTTACAAAGGATCCTGCAGCGGTCAGCACACTCTAAACAAGTCACAAATGAAAGCTCTCACATAAAAGATTCTTAGACAATCGTGTGGAGACGCACGGCATTCCGGAGATGCTGTTCTAATGTAACAAAAGGCTACATCTTGGAAAACAGACGATATAGGCATTGTCCAACGTTGCTATGACATACTGCAGCATGAGGATGTCACAATAACCCACACAGAAAGATTCCGAAAAACACATGTCAACAGACACCTTAAAAAAAACTTATCGTGAAAGAAGGTTTCTTCCTTCCAAAGATGCAAGTTGCCTGGATGTTTCTGGCTTTGGGTATTTTGAGTCACAAACTCGGAACAAGATTACTGATCAGGAGTGCTGATTTACCTTGCTCCATACTTGTCCTGCGGTAGGAACGCAAGGTATTAAAACCAGAAGATTAACCACTTCCTGCCCGGCCTATTAACAAATGACGTCCGGGCGGATGGTTCATTATCCTGACTCGACATCTACTAACGTCCTCAGGATAATCCGTGATCGCGGGGGCGCGCATCACGGCGATCAGTGGCGCCGTGGGTCTGACCCACCGCATTACCGACCTAGGTAAAAGGCTTCCATCAGAAGCCTTTTACCACGTGATCAGCCGTGACCAATCCTGGCTGATCACAGTGTAAATAGGAAGAGCCGTTTATCGGCTTTTTCTCTGCTCATGTCTGCAGACGTGAGTAGAGGAGAGCCGATCGGCTGCTCTCCTGATGGAGGGGGGGGCTGTGCTGAACGTTTATCAGTGCAGCCCCCCTCAGGATGACCCCATTGGACCACCAGGGAGCCCCCTCCCTCCGGGACACCATGAGGAGGCTGCCCAGGACCACCAGGGAGCCCCCACTAGACCACCAGGTAAGGGTAATACAGTGCACTGTAGGGATGGCACTGTGCCCATATATGATGCCTGCCTGTGCCATCCCTAACAGTGCTATATGCACCAGTGCCACCTATCAGTGCCCACCTGTGCCACCTATCAGTGGCCAGCAGTGCCACCTATCATTGCCGCCTATGACTGTCCATCAGTGCCGCATATCAGTGCCCGTCAGTGTTGCTTATCAGTGCCGCCTATCAGTGCCCATCAGTGCTGCATATATGTGCCCCATCATCAGTGCCAATCTGTACTGCCTCATCAGTGCCCGTCAGTCTAGCCTCATCAGTGCCCATTAGTGTAGCCACATCAGTGCCTGTCAGTGAAGGAAAAAATGTACTTATACAAAGTTTTGTGACAGAAATAAAGGAAAACTTTTTTTTTCTTCAAAAAATTTCGGTCTTTTTTATTTGTAGTGCATAAAATAAAAACCGCAGGGATGAGAAAATACCACCAAAAGAAAGCTCTATTTGTGGTAACAAAATTATAAAAATGTTGTGCAGCGTCGCAGGACCGTGCAATTCTCATTCAAAGCACAACAGCACTGAAAGCTGAAAATTGGTCTGGGCGGGAAGTGTTCTAAGTGCCAGGTATTGAAGTGGTTAAAGTGGTTGTAAACCTCAGACATGATACATGAACAAAGCATATCCCTCTATAGTGTGTACTCAATCCAGAGCACTAAGGCCCCTTTCACTCAGGCTTTTCCGTATACGATCTCTGTTCTGCTCAGCAGGGATCTCTCCGTTGATCCCCGCTGAGCAGACGGATGACAGTTCCGTCTCTGCTCACTGAGCGGAGATGGAACTGTCAGATCCCCGCTCTCCTCTATGGAGGTCCGTTTTCATCCGATCCCATTCTACAGATGGATGGAAAATAGGGTTTCCACCCATCTGTATTTCATGGACAGGATCGGATCGGAGAGCAGCGGATGTCAGATGACATAGAACTGCATGGAGCGACCGTTCAGGTCCGCCTGAAAAACGGACAGGCCTGAACGGAAAGCCCGTGTGAAAGGGGCCGAAGTGTCATTTCTATCTGCTGCTTCATACCTCTGCTATCAGCATGAATCACTTCTGACAAGCTCCTAGTGTGCTTGGAGCCTTTGGATCAAGCATGTGTTCAGTACATTGCTTTGCACCGATTACTTTTGTTGAAAAAAAAAAAACCCTTGACTGATCAATGTACATTGCATGGATTTTAACAAACTTTGTGGCAGATTCCTAGCTGTTTCTGCTCTTAAGAGAAAGTTGTTTGTGCCTTTAACCACTTCAGCCCCGGAAGGATTTCCCTCTTAATGACCAGAGGATTTTTTGCGATTCGGCACTGCGTCGCTTTAACTGACAATTGCGCGGTTGTGCGACGTCGTACCCAAACAAAATCCTTTTTTCCCCACAAATAGAGCTTTCTTTTGGTGGTATTTGATCACCTCTGCGTTTTTTATTTTTTGCGCTAAAAGCAACAATTTTGAAAAAAAAAACAATATTTCTTACTTTTTGCTAAAATACATATCCAAAAAAAAGTTAAAAAAACAAACGTATTCATCAGTTTAGGCTGATATATATTCTTCCTCATATTTTTGTTAAAAAAAAAAAAAAATCACAATCGGCGTATATTGATTGGTTTGCGCAAAAGTTGCCGCGTTTACAAAGGATGAGAATTAATTTATGGGGTTTATATATTTTTTACTAGTAATGACAGCGATCTGCGATTTTTAGTGGGACTGCAACATTGCGGCAGACATGTTGGACACTTCTGACACTTTTTTGGGACCATTGGCATTTATACAGCGATCATTGCTATGAAAATGCACTGATTACTGTGTAAATGTCACTGGCAGGGAAGGGGTTAACACTAGGGGGCGATCAAATGGTTAACTGTGTTCCCTGGGATGTGTTACTAACTGTATGGGGGCTGGGCTGAGTGGGGGAGGAGAGTGATCGCTGCTCCCATATACAGGAAGCATACGATCACTCTCCTCTCCCCTGTCAGAATGGGGATCTGCTTGTTTACATTAGCGGTCCCCGTTCTGTCACGGAGGGGGAGCGATTGCGGGTAGACAGCGGACATCGAGTCCATCCTACTCCCTGGCTCCCCCGCTACACAGTGAGCGTGCAAGCGCGCTTCCGGTGGTGCGCACGCACGCCCACGATCCTAGATCTCTCATCTGCCGCCAGATGACCGTGGTTTGTGTTACTGAGCCAGACCGCCTCTATCAAATGACAACGGGCGGTCATTAAATGGTTAATGATAAAAAACTGCAGGTCAACAAAACATTAAAGGTTACAAGATTTTAATTTTGCTAAAAACAATAGACTTGGGCACTGCTGAAAAATGTATTTGTTTTTGTTTCATAAGATTTTTAATTTTTTTTTTGTTTGTTTTTCGGGTCATTCCTCATGGCCGCAATTTGTAAATTAGAACATCCAAAATTTTGAAATAAGAACTAACTATTAAATTATAGGTATTGGAATTTCCTTTCAAATTTGGCAGTTAGTGAATGTAACAAATACAAATTTATCCGAAGTTACGAATTATTCAAAATAATGAATGCCGCATCTAAACAAATAGAATGGAACAAATTAATAATAAATAAAAATAAAACATTTTTATTAGTAGTACTATTATTATTTATTATTAATTCTTTACGTTCCATTCGTTTAGATACGGCTTCATTATTTCGGATAATTCGTTACTTCGGATAAATTTTTATTTTACGTTCACCAACACCCAAATTTGAAAGGAAATTCCAATACCTATAATTTAATAGTTAGTAATAGATCATTTTTATAGTTAGTATTTCAGATTTTCAAATTTTTGGGTTTTCGAATTTACGAATATTCAGAAAAATTCAGATTTTTGTTCATTCGCATACTTCCGAATTAACGAATTTGACAAAATTTGTTAAAAAAACGAATTGCACATGTCTAAAAAACAATGGACTTTCTCAGATTCATGCATTTTTCTGCTCTGAACAATACATGGCAAGTGCAAACTAACCTAGTGTGTTATCCTGTAATTGGGCCATGTTGTCTAATAATAATGGTAGTAGCTCTTGTCTGGGGAAGCAAAAATCCCAGGTCCAAACTTGTTCATGCTTGCATCTGAAAAAAACAAAATCCACAGAGCATGTCTATATACCCGGCGTTCTCCATCTACGAGCGTTTCTAATAGGATAGGCATGAGATAAGATAGAGTACTTCACGCTGTCTGCCGCGGCAAGGGCAAATGAAGCCAGAGGGAAGATTTCCATTGCAGATTCATTGGTGGATGTGTGTGGCAGTCAGCACTTAACTAGGCTTTTTATCAACACCTCTGACCTCCACTAACCACTTCAGAAAACTGCCTGTAAATATGGGGCATGCTTTGCCGATATGGAGAAGCACAACATGGAAAACATCTATTGATCCAGAGGTTCGCAATACATGTTTTTTTTTTATATGGATACCGTAAAGCAAAAGGCCAGAATGAATGTACTTATAAATAGTTTAGTACATGCAGACCTACATGCGGTACCTGCTTTGATCTTCCTTATATACATGTCATGTGTACATGTTCGCTGTGCGTTTTCCTTGCACGGTCTACTTGTTATATGGTTTCTTGACATCTGATCAAGCTGTGTTTATTAACAGCCATTGATTGCATTTTATGTTCAGCATGTAATAGACCATATTTTACTATTACATTTAAATCATTTATTGCATTAAGGGGATCTAGTAAATGTTTACAGATATTAGGTGGTCAATTTTTTTATTTTTTTTTATACTAGTTAAAGAGAAACCCCGGGCAGCAAATAAAATCAGTCAGTCAATGATCCAGTAGGCATTGCTGCTGTGTGTATGGGTGAACGCCTACTGTGCTTACCTTTTGATATGGAGCTTTGTGCCAGCATTTTAGATTGTGGGTTGAGGAGACTTTCACAGTGATTCTTGGCATGACTTCTGTTATTATGTATTTATTTTATTTCAGGTACTTATATAGCGCTGTCAATTTATGCAGCGCTTTACATATATATTGTACATTCACATCAGTCCCTATCCTCAAGGAGCTTACAATCTAAGTTCCCTAACTCACATTCATACATGAGAACATGAGAGGTGAATATTGCTAGTTGTGACACCACATCCCTGGGGAAATACAACACAAACCAAAAAGAGAAAACAAGTTGGGACTTTATAGGTTGTCACTGTGGTCATCCAAGCAGAAAAATGAAACAGTGAGATGTAAGTAAAAACAGTATTTATTCCATTATATAAATAAGAAATTTATAAGAAATTTCGCACAAATGATATAAAAGGTGTAGCAATCGATACACATGGCACTGTGGACATGACTAAACGAAATCGGTCCAGTTCCCGGTCATCCTCAAATAGGCAACCAATGTCATAAAGGCTCCAGAATGATATGAAGCTTCTTTGCCACAGAAGGATCGCGACGCGTTTCGCTATATGCTTCCTCAGGTGATTCGGTGATTGAGTAATGATCAATCCAGGTCAATATATGAAGAAAAGAAAAGAGAAACCCCCTGGATAGCCGGACGTGAAGATCATTTCTACAGTTGGCATGCCACATGCGGGGAGAAAAGGGGGGAGAGAGGAGATAACCCCCAAATACATCCCCGCTAGAGAAAATCTAGGCAGAAAGAATGACATATATAATAAAAAAGTGCATGCAGGGCACTAGACAAAGCATTAGGGACAAAGGGGATGTGAAATGATTTGATACAGTAATGTAATCTTACAATGTACTGTATGTGTTATGTGTGTTTCACTTTCTGAATTTGCCGCCAGGCTCCGCCCTCATGCGACGCGGCACTCGCAGGGAACAGAGCCTGGAACCCAGAGGCATCAGGCGAAAGATTCCGCCAGAGGATACAGCGGGGGGACGTCGCAGGATCCAGGGGATAAGGCAAGTAACACTGCCTGGATCCTGCGATGCGATCCCGAGTGTGGCTTGGAGTTACCACTTTTGGTAATGAAAATGAACCCAGAGCCACACTCGGGATAACTGCCAGGGAGGTTAAAAAACATCAACAAAGCTTGCTGAAAGCTCTGCAAGTACTTTGTCAAAGCTTGCTGTTCACACTAAAAACCGATGTAAAACAGGCCTTACTCTCTACTGCCTAAACTCCCTCCATTCACTTTTATTGAGGCTGCAAGGCGACAGAACAGCACGAGTCAACCCATTAAGGCCTGTGCACTCCATAAAGTGCATGCTTTGTGTTAAGGCAGTCTGTTCAATTTTCACGAGTCCTAAATGTGCCTCAATGCATGAAAATTTGCACTTACACTATTTCTGTCAACACAGGCAGTGTTTAACCACTTCACCCCCGGAAGGATTTCCCAGTTTAGGACCAGAGCACTCTTTGCGATTTGGCACTGCGTCGCTTTAACTGACAATTGCACGGTCGTGCGGCGTTGTACCAAAACTAAATTTGCGTCCATTTTTTCCCACAAATAGAGCTTTCTTTTGGTGGTATTTAATCACCGCTGCGTCATTTCTGATCACCGCTATAAACAAAGAAAAAGCGACAATTTTGCAAAAAAAAAAAAAAAAACTATTTCTTACTTTTTGCTAAAATTCAAATCCAAAAAAATATAAAAAAAACATTTTTTTTCATCGGCAGATTTATATTCTTCCTCATATTCCTCAAAAAATCTCAATCTGCGTTTATTGATTGATTTGCGCAAAAGTTGCCGCGTTTACGAGAGATGAGAATTCATTTCTGGAGTTTTTTTTTTTTTTTTTTTTTTTTTACTAGTAATGGCGGCGATCTGCGATTTTTAGCGGTACTGCGATATTTCAGCGGACATGTGGGACATTTTTTTTTTGGGACCGATGACATTTATTCAGCGATCATAAATTTAAATGTCCACTGATTACTGTATAAATGTCATTGGCAGTGAAGGGGTTAACCTGCAGGGGGGCGATCTAGGGGTTTACTGTGTTCCCTGGGTGTGTTCTAACTGGGGGGAGGACTGGGCTACCATGGGCATGAGAGATCTAACTGATCCCAGTGACAGGGATCAGTAGATCTCTCATGTTCCCATTGACAGAGCGGGGAACCACCGTATTTACATCGGCGGTTCCCCGTTCTTTCACTCTGGCCACTCATCGCAGCTCGCCGGCGGACGTCCGGTCCGCCCGAGCCGCGGGCACACTCCTATTTACGGCAATTCGCGGTAAGCGTCCACACTGCTGTCGTAAATCTACAGCGCGCAGTGTGAAACCGGTTAAAGTGGTTCTAAAGGCCAAGGTTTTTCTATGCATTAAGATAAGACACCTGTGTGCAGCAGCCAATCCAGCCTCCTTAATACTTAGCTGAATCTCGATCCAGCAATGTTGCACACGAGAGCCTTAGCTGTCCAGGGACTCTCCTTCATTGGCTGAGACAGCAGCGGGGGCCATTGGCTCCCGGTGCTGTCAATCAAATACAGTGAGCCAATGAGGAGAGAGAGGGAGTAGGGCCGAGCCACGGCTCCATGTTTGAATGGACACACAGAGCAGCTGCTTGGCTCGGGTGCCCCCATAGCAAGCTGCTTGTTAAGGGGCCAGAAGTGCTGGCGAGGGACCGGAAAAGAGGAGGATCTGGGCTGCTCTGTGCAAAACCTCTTCACAGAGCAGGTAAGAATAAATGTTTGTTATTTTTGAACAAAAAAAGCACAAGCCTTTGGTATCACTTTAAATCTGAGCGTTTTGCACCATATACACAGGTGCATTTGTTGTGAGTTTTGGAAATTGATATGGAAAGGACACAGGAATCTCAGTTGCTTAAAGCGGATGTAAACCCTCACATATATCCAGCGACGTGAACAGCATCAGATGATACACAGGGATGAAACAAACCTCCCTACTTCAGCTTTACATATCCTTTAGAAAGTGCACATGGTGTTACAGATGTTCTCTTCCTCTTCAGCACTGAATGTAAAGTCTGGGCACATAGCCAAGACAGCTGATTGGAGGAAAGGCACACACCCCACTCCCCATTGGCAAAGGAAGGAATGTGCAGAGCTGTGCTGTGAGAAGGCAAGATGTCTGCTAAACTATTTATAGAAACCTCCCATTACACAAATTTTAGGCTGCTTTTATCTCCTGTGTCGAAGAACTTGTCAGGCTGATAACAGAGCTACAGAGCAGAAGAAAGCCACGGAACTCAGTGCTTTGGAGAGAGATAAGGAAACACTACAAATATATGCGCCCAGCTCAATTTTCATGAGTCGCGTTTACATCCACTTTAATGAGAAGCTCTGGCGTGTTTATTGTGAGCGGAGAAAGCTGTGTTTTAAGTTTTCTCTGGGTTTTGTAATCCCGGATTGGAATCTGGAGCTTGAGGGTTTCAAAGTGTCTTAGGAGGGATGAAACCTTTAAACCTGTGTCCAAGACCGTGAGAGTGCACGTGTGCATGCTTGTTAAATGCAAGGCTTGATCATAGCTCACATTTGCAGACAGAGCCTTTGTGTGCAGATAGGTGTGTGCTCCGGCCAGGAGAGAGATTCCCTTGCCCACAGGACTGGGAGAGCTGAGACAGCTAAGTGAGTCTGCAGAAGACTGAGAGAGCCGAGACAACTAGTGAGTCTAGGGCAGTGGTTTTCCACATCAGTCCTTAAGTACCCCCAACAGGCCATCTTTTCAGGTTTTCCTTTACTTTACAGAGTTGCTTAAAATCAATATCAATGACATGGTGTTGGTAAAAGCTATTTTATCTAAGGGAAGTTCCCAAAACATGGCCTGTTGAGGGTATTTCATGATTTAGGTTGAGAACCACTGGTCTAAAGGACTGGAAGGGGATCTGTAAAGCTCTGGAACCTAGGGAACCTGGAGGCCAGGAGTGAGCCAGTGGAGCGAGGTGCTGTACCTGGCATGAGTGAGCCTGAAGAGCCCCTGGTCTGGGAGACTAAAGAGAGCAGCGGTGCTGCTGACAAGAGAGCTAGGTGGCTTGGCATTTTGGGTTAATTATTTTGCTGGAGCAGATGCCCTTTGTGGGCAAAACTACCATTTGTGGACTAAAAGTGGGCTGCCATGCCTTAAAGAGGAAGTAAACCCTGATGGAGTTTACTTCCTCTGTTACCTGGAATGTTAAAGCATAATAGGCTAGTATGCATCGCATATTAGCCCATTATGTGCCACTTACCTGCATTGGAAGCCAGCGATGTTCCCACTCCAGGCCGCATCCATCTTCTGCCCCTCTTTCTTCTGGGGCCGCGATCTCCGGCTCTGTGACTGGCCGGAGTCGCATGACGTCACTTCCGTGCATGCGCGCGGGAGCCGCCAGTCACGGCACGATCCCAGTGAAGGAACGGCACGGAGGCCATTTCTTCACTGCGCATGTGCCCGATGGTTTAGGCACATCGCAGTACACTGCATATCTCCTAAACCGTGTTTTGGAGATATGCAGGGCACCTACAGGTAAACAAAGTGGTTGTCACGAGTTGACAACCCTTTTAAAGAGGAAGTAAACTCAGTTGATTTTTTTTTTTTTTTTGCTTCTTACCCGCAAAGTAAAGGCATAATGTGCTAGTATGCATCGCATACTAGCACATTATGTGACATGTACGTGAAAGCGAAGCCCACGTCACCCCCGCTGGAGGTCACATACATCTTCTCCGTCTTCCTTCCAGGGCCACGGACACCGGCTCTGTGACTGGCTGGAGCCACGTGATGTCACTCCCGTGGTCATGGCACAGGGCTCTTAAGAAACTGCATGAGCGGCCGTTTCTTCAGAGCGCATGCACCAATGGCGTAATGGGCGCAGTATACAGTAAAGTATAACTCTGCAAGTTTAGGAGATATTTACAGTACCTATTAGGTAAGCCTTATTATAGGTTTACCTTTAGGTATGAACATTAGAGGGAAGTTTACTTGCTCTTTAAAATACAGTTGTGGGCTGACGTGGACTCACCCAATATCACAAAATACATTGGAGTATTCCGGAAACCATTGGCTGATTTAGCCCATTATGCCCCACGTGACTAAAATAACACTTTAGGTGGCCTGAAACCTAAATTTCACACTGCTTAAAAAATTCACATCTCGACTAATTGGTGACTCTCAAAATTCAGTCTAACTTTCCATAGTTTTATTTAGAGCTGCACGATTCTGGCTAAAATTAGAATCAGGATTTTTTTTTGCTTAGAATAAAGATCACGATTCGCGCGGCATACCGTCATCTTTCACAAAAAAATTGGGCTAACTTTACTGTTTTTAGGTTTTCTTTTAATTCATTAAAGTGTATTTTTTGCAAAAAAAAAAATTGCAGACTGCTGCGCAAATGCATAAAATATGGCAACAACCGCCATTTTATTCTCTAAGGTCTCTATTAAAATATATATATATATATATATATATATATATAATGTTTGGGGGTTCTAAGTAATTTCCTAGCAAAAAATACTGATTTTAACTTGTAAGCAACAACTGTCAGAAAAAGGTATAGTCTTTAAGTGGTTAAACTGACCTCATTTACAGACCGAAATCCATCCCTTTGATCTAAAAGAACTAAATGTTACAATGTTTCTCTTTATCTCCGCCTAAGCGATGTTGTGATAAATTTGGCAGGCTGCCTAGTTTTTGCCTTCCGCTGTGTAGAGGAAATTCTGTTTTAACCACTTACCAACCGTGCCTGTTTTTTTGGGTTCGGTGGTTACGAGTTAAAAACATGTTTTTTTGCTGTAAATTCTATTACTTAGAACCCCCAAACATTATATATTGTTTTTTTTCTAACACCGTAGAGAATAAAATGGCGGTCATTGCAAAATTTTATGTCACACCGTATTTGCGCAGCGGTCTTCCAATCGTGCTTTTTTTAAAATAAATTCAGTTTTTTTTTAGTTAAAAAATAAGAAAACAGTAAAATTGGGCCAATTTTTTTCCATATTGTGAAAGATAATGTTACGCCGAGTAAAATGATACCCAACATGTTATGCTTCAAAATTGCGTCCGCTCGTGGAATGGCGACAAACTTTGCAACTTAAAAATCTCCATTGGCAACGTTTAAAAAATTCTACAGGTTAGCAGTTTTGTGTTACAGAGGAGGTCTAGGGCTAGATTTATTGCTCTCGCTCTAACGATTGCGGCGATATCTCACATGTGTGGTTTGAACACCATTTTCATGTGTGGGCGGGACTTGCATATGCGTTCGCTTCTGCACGTGAGCTTGCGGGGACGGGGCGCTTTAAAATTATTATTTTTTTAATTATTTATTTTGCTTTTTACTTTTTATTTTTACACATCTCATATTTACACTAAAATGCAAAAAAAAAAAAAATTTGAAAAAAATGACATCCCCAAAAAAAAAAAAAGGCCCTTTAAGACCGTTGGGCGGAACTGACTTCTGACGTAATTTCCGCCCTGCAGTGTTATGGAGCCGAGTGAGTGGCTTCAGCCGCTCACTCGGCTTACGGACACTGGGGGGGACGGATGCGATCATCTCCGCTGCTGCCGGCGGGTCCGGTAAGCGGCGGAGATGACGGGAAAGCGGCGGGGGGGGCACCTCTCCCGCCGCTGATAAAAGTGATCTCGCGGTGAATCCGCCGCTAAGACCACTTTTATCATATTCAGCATCGCTGGCTGAAAAAAACGGTAGCTGCAGGCACCATTGAGATATCACCACTGAAACCCAAGGACGTATATACACGCCCTTGGTCGTCAAGTGGTTAAGATACGATTAATCATGCAGCTCTAGTTATGTTGTAGTTTTCCGAAAAGTACAAACACAAAGGGATGCAATCAAGCCAGTGAATTATAACATACCATAAGTATAGACATCACATGCAATTAATTGACTTAATAGTCCCAAAAAGAGAAAATTACCTTATTCCAATCTGTTAGACCGCATAGTGAGCTACACAGAAAATGTAAACAATGGTCAAAGATAGCTTAACCCTTCCCCACGCAGATGGATGTGATTAGATAAATAGGTGATTAAATAGATAATTCATAAAAATTGTTAATATGAGAGAGCTGCACAGGTATAGTTGCTAATGCAACCAATATATAGTAACCAGGAATTTAAACCGCGCTCACTCCATGTACCCAATAAATAAATAATCAATAATTCATAAAACAGTGCAAATAGGTACAAAAATAAGTGAAAAAAAATCACCCTTGATGAGCTTCAAAGACATCCGGAGTGAGACTGGGACTATGGGACATCCAAAGTGGAGTGATTTCAACAACCTATGCTTGTTTTGTCTACGTGTAATGGAGTCAAAACCATCTGGTGAGTGTGCTGTGCACTTATATGTTGCGGTGGAAAGTGTCACTAAAGGCATTTGTGTGGAGACACCCTGGTGTTCTTTCTGGGATTTGTCGTTTCCTGTCATATATTTGTGGAGGCGTTGTCACCATCACTTCCTGTCATATATTTGTGGAGACGTTGTCACCATCAACTGTGTTGCACTAAGTCACTTTTGATTGTTGCGGCGCCACCTAAGGCTCATTATATGAACTGCTTTGGGCTAATTTCTCAATCGTTCATTGACAGACGCAGCCTCTCATTCTTGACATGTGGGGTTTATGCAGCTTTCACTATGGGCTAATTTTTTTTTCCCACTTATTTCTCTTCCGTTCACTGACAGACGCAGCCTTCTTATGACACATGGGGTTATGCTCATCCTACTAGGAGTAGACTAGGCAAAAACAAACAAAAGCGTAGGTTGGCCCCTGCCAGGGGGCCGTCCTCACCTCAGCATATAATCCCCCTGCTCTGCATAGCACATCAGTTTTCTTTTGCCTAGTGCAAGGAGTAGACCTGGTTCCCTTTGGGATCTGCGGTCTCCTGAAGATTCATCTGATGAAGACTGCTATCAAGAAGCTGGCTGGTGGTATAGAGGATATCTAGAATCCAAATCTTTCCCCAGTCCAGCCGACACTATGCGAACGCCCTTCGGGGTGCCCACCGCATAGCGCCCGTTCTGTGCGGGCGGCCAGTGGCTAAAACCCACTAGAGCCCAGTGACTAGGTACGCCTGTCCAAGGGCCTGGCCAGCAGCATGCCTCCCCTAGGGGATGGTAAGTCTGCTCCGGTGGCT
>BLSH010558500.1:1199234-1223573 GCA_018402905.1 Glandirana rugosa
ATTTCTATTGTCCAGTTATTATAGAAGTCGAAGTGATATTAACATTTCCGAATGGATGCTTTCCTAAACCTGGTATCTTCGCGTTAAAAAAGGCTGTTTCTGTGAGACCACCTACCTCCCTTTTTTTTGGGGGGGGGGTGGGGGAGTGGTTTGGCCTATTGCTGCTTCTTACAGATCAATATTTTCTATGATCCAAATCCTTTCGTAGGTAAGCCTTTACAATTATAGTGAAGCTGAAGATATTATTGACCTGTTATCTTTATTGCATGCCCACTTTTTGAAAGCCATTTTTTAAAAAAAATATATATACTTTTTTTTTTTGTGTATTCCATTCAGAAGCAAAAATACCTCCAGGGGAACAAAGCTGCCCATTTATTTACATGTCAAATGCCTTTGTGTAAGTCATTGTTATGTCAGTGATTTTAGAAGGTCCATGCACTTAACTGCGGTTGTTAGGAAAAAAAAAGCCATACAGGATACCGGTGGGATTTCACAATGTTATTATGCAATGATATGAATAGGATCCGACACAGGAACTCTGGAGAAGATGGGGCTACAGCACAGAATGCTCTAGTGAGGTCAGAGGGGGGGAGAAGGGAATTTGCATCAGAAGAATGGAAGAATGTGGTTAGCTGTGTAGAGTATTCCAGGACGAGCACGTGTCTCCTCTGCTCTATAGAGTCTTGTGTCCTGATACTCGCTTATGCTTTTGTCAAGCCTGTCAATTGTCATCCTCCTATATCTGCCCCCTTGGCCTGCGCTGGGGGAGGGGAGGCTCCTCTTATTCTTGTCTGACTGGCATTTAAGAGAACCGATTCCCAGAAGCCACATTTCACTCCTTCTGAAGCTACGTCAACAAAGCTGATGACTAGGTACAATCTGTGTTCTTCATGCAGTCAGTGGCTTGAAGTCTTCATGTTAATGTTGATATTTTTCCTAGAATTTTTATTATTAGGTGCCCACAAGTATTAAAATCGTGCAGAAAATTGAAATTCTGCAGATCTGAGTATATATTTAATTGTGATTATATTGCCATAAAAAGACAATCTCTAGGAAAAGTGCACGGTTCAACTCCCTCGTCACTGCCATTTATGGGTGAGAACAACTGCCCATGTATGATAGCAGGCCTGTCCCCAATAGCTCCATGCACTGACATCACAGTTGAGACTTCTTATTCTGAATACTGAGAGGGACCTGCTACTGGACAGCCAATAGGGAATGTCCATGTCACACTATAGCAGCAGATGCATGTCATTGCTCAAGGTGGGCTTGACAATGGTGGAACATGGTGGCAAAGTGAGTGTCAGGGCAGCCACTTATAATCACCACCAGAAGTCCATTTGAATGGCTGACAATGCAGAAGAGCAACTGGCAAACAGGGACAGTGGGGTTAATTTACTAAAACTGGAGGGTGCAAAACCTGGTGCAGCTCTGCATAGAAACCAATCAGCTTCTTATTTCAACTTCTTAAATGAAGCTTTGACAAAAAACCTGAAAGCTTATTTGTTTCTGTGCAGAGCTGCACGGGATTGTGCACTCTCCAGTTTTAGTAAATCAACCCCTGTGTGTTGTCCATCAGCATATAGCAAGGGGGCTTCCATCTGATTCCATAACTACATCTCCCATGCTGCTGCTCTGAGCCAGAGTGAAAAACCACATTCCCATTGTAGAGTTTAGTTATGCAGTCAGCCAAGTTACTTAGTTAATGTTGATCAGACCTGCTTTTATAACAGTAATCAAAAAACAGATTATCACAGCCAAAGTCTGTACTATTCAGTGGTCAGTAGAGAGGAACATGCTAATCTAAAGGGATGCTGGGTGATGTATTATTTCACACTGTCTCATCACTTGTCATCACTAAGACCCCATACACACTATTAGATTTTCTGCAGATTTTTGTCTTCAGATTTACCAAAACCAATTTGTATGGAATCAGGCAGGCCCTTGCACTACAGTATAGGGTTTTGTTAAATCTGAAGACAAAAATCTGCAGAAAATCGAATATTATGTATGGGGCCTTACACTTGTAGTCTCTGCTCTTAGTGCATCTGAATGGGTGGCTACAAAGGAAGATACTGTGAGAGCAGAAGGAATTTGTTGGACTGATTATAAGGTATTCATGGGGACTAAATGTACACAGAATTTTAAATTAAAGGTAGAAATTTGCCAATTGTGATAACTGCCATGAGGACAAATAGTAAGAATAGTGAGAGTAGATCTCCCCAAACAAGACACAGAAAGCAACAAAAAAACCTAATAGAGATTCAAGCCCTCCCATAGTACCAAGGACGTTCAAGTCAAACTGGGACTTTTGAGCTTATATAATAAAAGAACAAATTTCAAGGAGTGGAAACTGCATTTGTTTTTCAACATACTTCCCTGCTACATTTATACACTCATCCTAGCGTTTAACTAATGCCCTGAAAGCTTTGGCATAGAAAGATTTGTCAGTACGCCTGAACCATCCTAGGGCAGCCTGCTTCACTTTGTCGTTAGTGCTGAAATGCCGAACTGCAAGGAACTTTTTTAGGGGTCCAAACAAGTAGAAATCACTCGATGTGAGGTCTGGGTTGTAAGGGGGATTTGGCCAGCCGAGTTGCTTTGATGCCAGTATTGATTCCGGAGTGAAATGATGTGCCCAGATTTCATCACACGTAATGATGCAATCCAGAAGATCCTGGTCTTCCCTGTCAAAACTCTCCTTCAACGCAGTGCAAACTTCAATTCTTCAAAAACGGAAAGCTGTCTTGGTACCCAGCGTGCGCTAACTTTTCGAAAATGCAAATGTTTGTGAATGATTGTGTTGAATGATTATGTTGATTGTTCCCACAGAAAGATTAGCAATTTTACGACAGGTTATGCATCGATTATCCAAAATCAGGCGTTCCATGCACTGAATGTTCACAGGAATGACTACTCTGGGCTGGGGACCACCACGGACAGGATCGTCACTGGTGGCCTACAGCCATCTTTGAAACATTTACACCATTCAAATGTCTTACTGCGGCTGAGCGTCTCATCACCATACTGTGCTTGAGGTCTGTAGATCTCTGCGGGTTTTACGTCTTCATTCACAAGAAACTTCATCACCACAGGCTGTTCCATGCACGCACGAACACTGTTGTCTGCCATTTTGATTAGCGATCTCTGGGCTGGCCTACGACATGTGCTCCCCCTATCAATATTAGTTCCAAAGCACAAATCTCAGTGCACACATTCCTGTAGAAATGGCTGTGCATATGAGTGGGTGCTGTAGCAACCAACAGCTGGAACAGTATGAAGTCATAGCAAAAGAATGTCACCAGCACACCAAGGATCTCCAGAGCGGGTCCAGAGCTTTAATCAGCGATCACATCATTACAGCAGATTGCAACGTTTCAGAGCCACGCGGGACCCCTTGCCACGCAGGACCCCTTCACATGCCTGATGAAGGGGTCCTGCATGGCTCCGAAACGTTGCAATCTGCTGTAACAATGCGATCGCTGATTAAAGCTCTGGACCCACGCTGGAGATTCTTGGTGTGCTGGTGACATTTTTTTGCTTTCCCTATCAGTAATAGGACACACTTGGCACTTACTACTGTGTGTAGAACCGCCACACGAACATCCCTTTTTATACCTGTAAAATTAAAAGTCCCGGTTTGACTTGAACGCCCCTTGTATATCCAAAATTTAAAAAAAATGGGATACTTCGCTGTGGAGAAATTAAACCGCTAATGTAGCTGAATAGGTGAAAACAGTAATGTATAATAAAAATAGCAGCGCTAAATAAATGAAGTTCAAAGTAAATTATTAAAAAATAGTCCACATAGTGCTTTTTTTTTCATCTGTCACTATGCACTTTAGTGTTCAAGCACTATGTGGACTATTTTTTATGATTTACATTGAACTTCATTTATTAGCGCTGCAATTTTATTATGTATGATTTTGCACAATTGGTTTTGTTGTGATATTGCAAACGCAGCTTTCTTTCACTTAGGTTATTATCACCTGTGCAGTAATTTTTTTTTTTGCTTTTTGAAAACAGTAATATATCTAATAATTTTGATTATTAAAAAAAAAAAAAAATCTGCCAAAGAATGGTACTGGAAGGAGGTTTTGTAGTCTGAAAAAAACAACATATTCAGTTATTTAGGCAGAAAAAAGGAAAAAGCAATAGTTATGTAAGTAAGTGGTCTCATCTCATAAAGCTAAAAATGACTATGCAGGCGATGTTAGTTCTGGCCTCTAAATGTAAGAGTCCTGAGTTGTTGGTTTCAGCACCACGGACAGCGTCTACACACGGTATCCAATCTGTTTGCATCCCTTTCCTGACGCTGCATTCGTTTTCCGTAAATTTAGCACCAGCGTAATTCCCATGAAGCATTTTGTCATATGGCCAAGCAACCAATACATAAATTATGACTTGCTCATTAATATTAGAGGGAATCAAAGCAGCAGTCAGGGCCTAATGCCATTATCTATCTGCATCTATACGTGTGGATATATTGACTTAATATCAGGAAAGCATTGAATAGATGTCCTCATTTCATTAGAGACAAGGCTTGGGCTCTGCCGGAGTGCGGCTAAGAACTTTATATTAAAAAAACTGAAATTAAAAAAAAAAAAAAAAGTGACAGCTTTAATTAATTGAATGGGACACTGACAGATATTAATAACAGTGTAATTGCTGGCTTGTTGAAAAGTCAAGGTAGGAACTTGAAATACAGTTATTCAGAAAATGTCTATCACTCTGAAAAAAGTACTGCATTTGTGCTAAATTCAGGCAGTTCATTCAACTTAAAGCTGAACTCCAGGCAAACAGCAAAATACACAGTTTACATACATATATAAGATATCTGCATTACATACCAAAGAGTCTGTCAGTTCAGTTCTAAGCAGTGGCGGCTGGTGCTCCAGCTGTGGGGGGGTCAGGTGGTTTGTTTGATGACCCCCCACACCAGCCGCCACTGCTCAGGACTGAATTGACAGACCCACACATCCCACGGTGCTACTCACCCGGTCGGGCTCTCAGTGGGCGCCGATGCAGTGAGATCGCTCTGGGCGGCCATTTCCCGAGTCCTGGATCTTCCTGTACATACTTCCCCCTGTCCAGCCAATGCGATCGATTCTCCTCTCAGCCAGTCACACTCCTCCCGCTTTCTGATTGGCCAGGAGGAGAAGCAGGAAGACAGTAGGGAATATTAATTCGCTATTGTCACACAACTGGGTGGGCTCACTGCGCCCTAAGCCCACCCTTATTTGAAGCCAATTAGAACCTCAGGCTCTAATCGTGTGCTTAAAAAAATAAACCCCCATTGAAATCCATGCGTCTGGTGCCCTATATGTAGATTAGGGGCCGGGTGCATGGATTAGGGGGGCGGCCGCTACTGGTTCTGAGATTTACACCGCTCTGGCACACAGCACAGCTCTATCTGCCTGGGGAGGAGACCTGATTTATGTCTAGTAACATTTAGATGCAACTATCAGGTGTATACCACTCTGACTGTGCTGCTGGTTTACTGGGTTGGACATCCACACTCCCATCCAGGTGCCCTGGCTCTGAACGCCCTCCTAGCATTCAACAGCAATAGCAGTCCAACACGAAACAGATGAGCCGGCACTTCTGGATATGGGTTTTAACTTCAATGTATTCTATCACGATCTTTAAAGATACAGCACAAGAAAAGCTGGATCTCCATAGCAAGGACACCAGCAACGATACAATCTTCACTGGGTATCTAATCCTTTCATTTTATCAAAACCTAAAGAAAATGTTGGCTTTAGCTACACTTTAAACCTAATAAGGAAATGTATATCCTTCTCAGTTGTTATAACGTTGATATGCAATTAATTCTTGATGTGGTTTAAAGTTTTTACTTCTATTCTGAACCCTATTTCCAAAGTTATATTTCATAAACATATTTGTAGTCTTTAGTACCTGCTTATGCATGACCCTGCATACCAGCCAGTTTCCTGAAGCCCTAAACTCTGGGTCTTTTTACTTTGTATTCCTTTAGCTATTCTAGTGATATCATGGGTTCTTCCTGGGTGGTGACGGAGAGGTTCTTCCTCCAGGATTGAGCAGACATAATGACCTGTGAATGTTGCTCAGTCCTGGAGTACTATTTGCCCAGGCTGCATATTGATATATTCCCAATGGTTGCATTAATGACAGCATGGCTCACAGTAACTGGGCTGAACAATGCGGCTGTCATTCATTCCGAAGAAGACCAGCAGTTCTGGATGGAGGAGGAAGAACCCGGGGACAGTCTTTTGAGAAGAGTACAGTTTGGCTACACCTTTTTTTTTTAAATTTTCTTGGGGGAGATTTTTTTTTTTCTTAACCTCTTTATGCCGACAGTACGCATATATGTGACCCCACTGTACTGGGCTTTTTTCTGTGGGGCCGCATATATTTATATATGTCTTTATGCTGGGAGCATGATGCACAGCACGCTCGCAGCACAGAGACCAGGGTCTCAATGGGAGCCCTGGGTCCCGTACTAACGATCAGGACCCAGAAATCCCGGTTCCAGGTCACCTGACCGCTGGGATAGCCTCTGATTGACTATCATAGTGATCAGTCACTGTAAAGCCTGCCTCTGTGTTACTCTCTGTGAATAGAAGGGAAAGATGCATTGTATCTCTCTCCTTGCAAAGAGAAATAAACAACTGTGTGTAAAAGAAAAAAAAATAGTAATTATAAAAAATAAAATAAAGAAAAAATACCTAGATCAAGGTTTGATCTAGGTCAGTGCTAGGTTTAGAGTTTGGGTCAAGTAAGGGTCAAAGGTCAGAGTCAAATACCTGGTATGTACCCTACTACGGGTAAATACAACAACTAACATACACATATGTTTTAGGTTGTTCTCTGGTGGGTAGGTTATGGTAGTGCTAGTAACAAGAAAGATACAGCTGAATTTAAAAAAAAATATATTATTTTTATTATTTTGGGCCAGTTTTACTTTGATAATCAAAAAAAAACAAAAATCAGGAGATAGCCATTACCATTTACCACCAAATTAAAGCCCAATTTGTCCTGAAAAAAAACAAGGTATAATTCACCTAGATACACAAATAGTTGTGATGATATGTACAGTTTTACTAACACATATCAAAGTTGCAAAATTGTGCTTAGGCATTAACATCTGTTTTACCCTTAGGCAGGAAGGGGTTAATATAACATTCTGATGCATGCAATTTAAAAACCTTAAAACATTAGCAGACATTGACCAGATTATTTAAAGACCAAGTTGGAGTTGAACACAAGGCTGAGGACTCTCTCCCCTCTACACCCGTGAGAGCACTAGGTAGTGAACAGCCAATCACCAAGCATCGGTTTGGTCACACGTGCCTTCATACCAGGAAGTACCGGGTAGTTTTATTCATTCCCAGCAGGGGAATGGAGCTGTGGGGAAGTAGAGGAACAACGAGGGTGTTCAGCTGATGTGGCCAGTGTTAAAATGAACCAAATAAACCTGTTGATTGGCCCTGCATGGTCCAAGCACAGGGATTCTTTGAGATGAGAGTACAAATATTTTGACATTTCCAATGCTTTGAGCAATTAAATTGAATTGTTCTCCGGGTGCACAACTGGATTTTTGTGTGTGTGCATTTGAAATATTTATGCAGCAAGCCAACATGGAAAGCTTTTCTGTTTTATTTATTTATTTAGTCTGGTAGCGCTGCTTAACCATTTACAAAAGCTCTGTTTTGATGTAAATAACCTTCCCTGTGGGATATTAAAAGGGCAACTCTCGCTCAAGTGGAATATTGACATGCTCCATTCCTGGCGTTTACATCTTATTGTTGCAGCAGGGCCTTAGAAACCGGCATACTTTATGAAGATGGGATTAAAAAAAAAAAGTGTGTTGCTTCCTTCTGAATCAAACCCGAAATAAAAGCTGGAAATGATTATGGGAACATGACCCGCTTTCTCTCTGGCTGTATGTTTTAAGTACCTCTGTAATTGTGTTTGGTGGACTGTTAAATTATACGGGCTCCAAACACACCGTTGCCTCTTACAAGAAGTCTTTAGGACCTCACTGAAATTATTCATAGGCTTTCGGCAGAGACACATTTTGCTGAAAGGTTACCGCAGCTGTACAGTGTCTCGGGAGACCGTTAGTAGAATGCGACCTTCCCGGGAGATTATGTTTTTGTTGATTGTTTTCATTTTTTGTTCCCCCCACCTTCCCTGATGCATCAAGTATGTGTTGCCAAACTAGGAAATAGCATTGTTACAAAGGCAGATGTATTTTTTAATCAACAATTGCAGGGCAGTAACCTTTGCGTTGCAACTCTGATTCTTCCCTGTATTTCTGTAATAGTGTTAGAGTATGCTATACTATTTAACTTTGCTATTCCGTCTAATAGTTACTGGTCAAAGAAGCTGTTGTAAGCTTTTACTGCTCTTATTATGTCACAGCTCTCTAGCAATCACTAGATAGCAGCTGTGAAAACTCAGGCTGGAAATCAGATGATTTTTACACAGTTTGCATACATTCACACCATGCCTTTTTTTTTGGTGTGCCAGTTTAAAAAAAAATTCCAGCTAAGCCAGTAGGGTGAAAATTGGTACAGTGGGTTTTCAAACTGAATTTTCACAGCTGCTATCTAGGAATTGCGAGAGAGGATCAGTAAAGCACTAACAACAGCCTCTGTGAGTGGGTAGTAGGGAGTCACTCTAATGATTATTAGGGATTTGACACATCAACTACAATCTAATAGTTTGGTACTTGCACATGACTTCAAAAATCCAGAAAAAAACACATGGTACAAATGTTATAAACTGAGTTGAAGTTGAGTGAGTAAAATAAGTATTTGATCCCCAAGCAAAACATGACTTAGTACTTGGTGGAGAAACCCTTGTTGACAAGCCCAGAGGTAAGACGTTTCTTCTAGTTGTTTACCAGGTTTGCACACATCTCGGGAGGGATTTTGGTCAACTCTTCTTTACGGATCTTCTCTACATCCTTCAGGTCTCTTGGCAACTTGAACTTCAGCCTCCTCCATGAATTTTCTATAGGATTAAGATTACGAGACTGGATAAGCCACTCCATGGCCTTAATGTGTTTGTTCTTGAGCCACTCCTTTGTTGCCTTGGCGGTATGTTTTTGGTCATTGTCATGCTGGAAGACCCATTCACGACCCATTTTCAGTGTTCTGACTAAAACCTTGTACACACAATGCGACTATTGAACAACTGCACGTTCAACTTTTTCCAAAATCGGCTGTTCCCGGTTGTTTCTAGCGTACTGACGTGAACTAAGCGATCGTCCGACCAAGACGAACGTAGTGACGAGTTGCGGGCGTAAAAAAATGGGGTTTTCATTGCGTGCTCCACCCTTTGGGCTCCTTCATCTAATTTCGTGTTAGTTGAAGTTTGGTGAGCATTGATTTGCGATTTTCAGATCGTTACTGATCGTTTTTCATATTTAAATATCAGAGCTAATGATATTGTGATAATGTTAAAAACAATAAAATACAATAATAATAATGCAAATAATATTTCTATCACTACAGAACAACTGTCTTTCATTACATTCGTAACATGAGTACCACTAGCACAGCAGCTTCATTATTATCCCATTGAAAAATATGCTAATGTGCGCTGCATTTTGCTATTTGAATTTGCTGCTTGATGAATATGAATTGTGAATTTCGAACGCAGGTTTACACGACCGGACACTTCCGGTCTTTCCTGACTTCCGAACATGCGTGTTTTGTACTTTTGTTGGGTCAACTTCAGTACACATGAGTTAAGTCGTACGACGCCTTGTTGGCCAACAAAAAGTTCTACTTTTCTCAGCCAACTTCTGTTGTACGATTGTCAAATGTCGGCTGTTGTAGTCACGTGTACACAGGTCAGATTATCGTACAACAAGCTGTTGTACGACCTTTATTGTTCGACAATCGTACCATGTGTACAGGGCATAAGGGTAGAAGGTTCTTGTCCAAGATTTTACAACACATTGCCCTGTCCATTGGCCCCTCAATGTGGCAAAGTCAGGCTGTACCTTTAGCAGAGAAACTGTCCCAAAGCATGATGTTTCCACCTCCATGCTTGACTGTAGAGAACTTCTTCGGGTCTGAGTTAGTGCCAAAGAGCTGAATTTTGGTCTCATCTGACCACAGCACTTTCTCCAAATCTTTCTCTGAATGATTTAGATGTCCATTGGCAAGCTCCAGATGTGCCTGTACATGTGCCTTCTTAAGGAGGGGGACCTTGTGGGCGCTGCAGGATTTCAATCCATAGCGACGTTTTGTGGTCCCAATGGATTGGTGACTGTGGTCCCAACTGCCTTGAGATCAGTCACAGGCTCCTCTTGTGTAGTTCTGGGCCGATCCCTCACTTTTCTCATGATCTTCCTTACCCCATGAGACGAAATCTTGCATGGAGCTCCAGACTGAGGGCAATTGATGGTTATTTTGTATTACTTCTATTTGGAATAATCCTTCTCGCCAAACTTCTTTCTGATGGTCTTGTAGCCCATTCCAGCTTTGGTCAGGTCTACAATGTTGTCCCTGATATCCTTTGATAGCTCTTTGGTCTTGCCCATGATGCTGAGGTTTGAATGGAAGAAAGCAATTCTGTGGACAGGTGTCTTTTATACACATAATGAGGTGTCATTAGGAGCACCTTCTTAATCACTTCCCAATCGCCCTATAGACAAAAGACGTCCACAGGGCTATTGCATTATTCTGGGAGGACGTCCCTGGGGTGCGCACACGGGAACATCCGTGACTGCCGGATCCTGGGGACCCGGCGCATCACGGATTGCAGTAAATGGCCTTTCACCACGTGATCGCGCCGGCTTTTCTCTCTCCTCTCCGCACCGATTGGTGCATTGCGAGAGGAGAGAGGGGGGAGACAAGATGTGCTGCAGTGCTGTGGGCGATGTGTAATGCCCACAGCACTGCTAAGTAACAGTATGCACCCCCACCATCCATCCACCACCCACCCAGCCATCCTCTCTCCATCCATCCACCACTCACCCAGCCATCCTCACCCCATCCATCCACCACCCACCCAGCCATCTTCACCCCATCCATCCACCACCCACCCAGCCATCCTCACCCCATCCATCCACCACCCACCCAGCCATTTTCAGCCCAGCCATGCTCACACAGCCATCCATCCATGCTCACCCATCCATCCATGCTCACCCACCCAGCCGTGCTCACCTAGCCATCCATCCATGCTCACCCACCCAGCCATGCTCACCCATCCATCTGTGCTCACCCACTGATCCGTGCTCACCCACCCATCTGTGCTCAGTCATCCCCATCCGTGCTCAGTCATCCCCATCCGTGCTCAGTCATCCCCATCCATGGCTCAGTCATCCCCATCCGTGGCTCAGTCATCCCCATCCGTGGCTCAGTCATCCCCATCCGTGGCTCATCCATCCCCCATCCATAGCTCATTTGTGCCTCATTCATGCTCATCCATACCACATCAGTTCTCATCCGTGACACATCCATGCCACTACAGTGCCCATTCGTGCCACTACAGTGCCCATTCGTGCCACTACCCTGCCCATCTGTGCCACTACAGTGCCTATCCATGCCACCACAGTGCCTCACAATAGTATAAAAGGTAGTCAAATCAGGTTTGAAATGTATGCCCCTAGAACACCTGACGGTGCTCCCTGCATATTGGGCCTCTGTATGTGCTCAGGCTGTGTAAAAGTGTCACACATGTGGTATCGCCATACTTGGGAGAAGTAGCAGAATATATTTTAGGGTGTCATTTTTGCTAGGTACATGTTGTGTGTTAGAAATATTGTATAAATGGATAACTTTGTGTTAAAAAAAAAAATGCGTTTTCATTTTCTTTTTACATTTTACAAAAACTTGTGGAAAAAATGACAAGTTCAAAAGACTCATTATGCCTCCTAGCATATACGTTGGGGTGTTTGCTTTCCAAAATGGGGTCATTTTTTGGGCGTTTCCATTGTCCTGGTGCTCCAGGACCTTCAAAAGTGCAAGAAGTAGTCAATAAATTATGTGTGTAATTTATGCTCCTAGATCGCCTGATGGTGCTCCCTGCATGTTGGGCTTCTGTATGTGGCCAGGCTGTTTAAAAGTCTCACACATGTGGTATCGCCATACTCAGGAGGAGTAGTAGAATGTGTTTTGGGGTGTAATTTGTGGTATGCAAATGCTGGGTGTGAGAAATAACCTGTTAACATATGACAAATTTGTGGGAAAAAACAATCTTCATTTTGCAAAGTATTGTGGGAAAAAATTACAACAAAATTCACCATGCCTCTTACTAAATGCCTTGGGATGTCTACTTTCCAAAAAGGGGTCATTTGGGGTGTATTTGTACTTTCCTGGCTTGTTAGGGTCTCAAGAAATGAGATAGGCCATCAGTATATCAGGTGTGATCAATATTCAGTGATAGGCACCATAGCCTGTAGACTCTATAACTTACACAAAGACCAAATAATATACACAAATTTGTTTTTTTTTACCAAAGATAGGTAGCAGTATAAATTTGGCCAAAATTTATGAAGAAAAATTACTAATTTGCAAAATTTTATAACAGAAACAAAGAAAAATTCATTTTTTTACAACATTTTCGGTCTTTTTTTAATTATAGCGCAACAAATAAAAACCCAGCGGTGATTAAATACCACCAAAAGAAAGCCCTATTTGTGTGAAAAAAGGGCGCAAATTTCATGTGGGTACAGTGTAGTATGACTGAGTAATTGTCATTCAAAATGTGAGAGCGCTGAAAGCTGAAAATTGGTCTGGTTAGGAAGGGGGTTTAAGTGCCCAGTGGTCAAGTGGTTAAATTGACAGGACTAATTTGTGTACCACATGAGCACCTACTGCAGCCAGTCTGTGGGAGCCAGAATTATTGTTGGTTGGTAGGGGATCAAATACTTATTTTACTCACTGAACTGCAACTCCATTTATAACATTTGTATCATGTGTTTTATCTGGATTTTTTGTTGATATTCTGTCTTTATCATTTAACATACACCTATGATAAAAATTATAGACCCCACTATTTTCCCCACTGTAGTGGGCATTTTTAATTTGTTGAAACTACAGAGTCTGTAGTCAGGATTAGTCTGGTCGAATATTACAATCTACAGACTTGCAATGAATTCAGAGGATGTGCAAGGCACAACCAGGAAACAGAGTCTACATATATTATGAGCAAATAGGGCTATCCTATGTGTATGTTTGAATACAAACTAAAACATTGGCCCACATTGATCAGATTTGCAATAAAGTGACCCATTCCTTTGTTCATGATGGGCAAAGTAAAAGGGCAACCCCAACACCCACTTCCTGTTCCTGGCAGCGTGTACTTTGTTTCCTCACTCCAGCACCTCTCCATTATGTTGCTAGGCAAAGAAAGCCCTTTTAAAGGTCCATACCCACAGCCGTTCCATAGGGCCAAGGAATTATTTTGTCACCCACATGTGACAGCACTGGGACAATCGCAAAGCACTAGTACTATGAGGCTCCATTTACACGGGACGCTATTTCAACCTCCCCTGAACGTTTTTTTTTTTACCGCTAGAAGCCGGCGTCTAAAACGGCTGATTTGTATGCCGCATTTAGCGTTTTAAATTTATTTTTTTCTTTTAAATGGAAACGCCTGTAAACGAAATGGTCCTAGACGCGAGTTACTGCGTTTAGGCACGTTTAGCGGCATTTACAAGCTGTTTGGCGTTTCAAATGCCTCTGAACTGGCACCTGAACCCATTTTTTTGCGTTCCAAAAAAAGCCTTTAAACGCAACTGCCTGGAAACGACTTAAACGACCCTGTGTAAATGTACTGGTAAGATAACAGAGGAGGGTTCAGGGGCAGCTGAAAACGTCCAAATGACTCTAAATATCCGTTTACCAGCAACAGTGTAAATGAGGCCTGAGCGGGCAGAAGGGTGAATCATGGGCTCACCAATGTCTGGAAGTAAGGGATGTTTTCCTTTGCTCCTTGTGTTTGGACAAACCAGCATCAGAATGAAGAAAGGTGAGTATGTGCTGTTGGGGAGGGGGGATATAAATTACTTTTTTTTTTTTTTTTGCTTTGCCCTGTGTGGAATTAAAAGCTGTATTAAACCTGAAACCCTAAAATGTAATCTATTGCAGCTTATCAATTATTAGATGTGGTGGCTGCATTAGTTGTCTTTTCTTAGGCTTTTTTTGTCTCTGTCTTCACCTAGTGATCTGGCCAGTAACACCACTTCTATATTAGAGTGCCTCCACTCTGGATGAAGGAGCACAGGGGGCACATTTGGGCAGCAGCATTGTCAATCAAGGGGGAGGGGAGTGTTAGATGGGCTAGCAGATTTAGATACACTAACAAGCTGAAGCCAAACTCCAGCTAACACGCTTTAATGTGGAAGTAAACCCTCCTATCGGTTTCAGCCAAGGAAGCTATCATCTTGGACTCGGTTTGATCTTCAACTGCCATGGTGCTGCACATGTGATCATTTATGACTCCAGCCATTGGATGGTTTGACAATTTGGTTGAGAGCACAACCAATGGGAGTGTTACATTCCTGGCATGTGCTGGAAATATAATTGTTTTTTGAAACTGTTAAATCAATGGGTTTACTTCCGCTTTAAGCAGTTACAGCAAACATTTTTTTTTTCTTTTTGGTATAAAGTAATAAAAGATGATCATTGTAAGCACCCCTTTCAGTGGCAAATGGTTCATCTTATCTTTGTAACTGATACATTCTACTGGAGAGCTTGTTCTTCTAAAAAAAACAACAGGATTACTGGCTGTATCACTAGATGAAAATAAAATAAAGAAAGCCTATTAAAGAAAACTAATGCAGCTATCACATCTAAGAAATTGGTAAGCTGCAATATAATAAAAGTTTGCTTTTGGGTTTAACCACTTGCTGACTGCCCTATAGCAATTTTCCTGCTAGGTAGTACTCTAGCTCTACTTCTAGGTAGTGGGTGCAAAGACACGCTCGCTCCCGCCATCGGAAGCCGATTAGCGGGCACCGTGGACTCTGTGTATGCCAGCACCCGCAGATCATCCTGCAGAGAGACAGAATGGCGGTCTGCCTGTGCAAACAAGGCAGATCACCATTCTGACAGGAGGGGAAGGCATATGGAACCTGTGTCTCTGCAAAGCAGGGACTTGAATCCATGTCTTCCCCTAGTAAAAGTACCTCCCTCACTGTACACAAACACTGGCTAGGCGCACAGTTAACCCTTTGATCACCCCTCATACTAGCTCCCTTCCCAGCCCGTGTCATTAGTACAGTGACAGTTCATATTTTTTTAGCACCGATCACTGTATTAGTGTCACTGGTCCCCAAAATGTGTCAGTTGGTGTCCGAATGTTCAGCGCAACATCGCAGTCCCACTATAACTGGCTGATCGCCACCATTACTAATAAAAAAATAAATAAATAAAAATATCCCATAGTTTGTAGACGCTATAACTTTTGTGCAAACAAATCAATCTAGGCTTATTGGGATTTTTTGTTTTACCAAAAGCATGTAGCAGAATACATATCAGCCTAAATCTATAAAGAAATACATTTTTTTTTACATTTTTTATTGGATATGTTTTATACCAGAAAGTAAAAAATATTGGGTTTTTTTTTCAATTGTATTTTTTTTGTTTATAGCGGAAAAAAAAAACCCGCAGAGGTGATCAAATACCACCAAAAGAAATCTCTATTTGTGGGGGAAAAGGGCGTCAATTTTGTTTGGGTACAACGTCGCACGACCATGCAATTGTCAGTTAAAGCAATGCAGTGCCGAATTTCAAAAAATGGCCTGGTCATGAAGGGGGGTAAAACCTTCCAGAAAATGTAACTGGTTTTTCCACATGAACAAAAACAAAACGTTTTATTTTTTAACATTTATGATATGTAATAATTAGGATTCGTAGCCCATTTAATGATACATTTGCCCACTTTCCATTCACACTGACACTTAGTTGGAGGGTAGAGCTGCTCCTTTGTAAATGAAGGCCGGTCTCCTTTTAAAAAGGATATTATTTGTCTTCTTCCCTTTGCAGCAGGTACCGGTGTCTGGCTGGTTTGTGTGTTTTAGCTCGAGGTCTATTCATCAAGTCTGCTTGTCCTGAACCCAGGGGGGATGCAGCCCTGAGTGCCTCCTCCAGAAATTAAGAAGATTGTTGCTGTGATTAATCTGATGTTTGGTGCAGTACGAAGTCATTAATAAATAATCCAACTTTGATTATTTTCAGCGTGTGCTCAGCCAGTGCTGACACCCCCGGGGCAGAGACTCTCCTAACAGGGAGGTTTGTTTCCAAGGCCGGTATTCCCGGGGCAGTTTTGTCACCGGGACTTGCAGCCTTGGCAAATTATAGGATGGAGGCTGCATTTAGATCCATTGTCCACAGTGCAGGCCTCATATGTTTGATGTCAGATGGCTGTACCTCTAATGGTGACAATTTGCTTAATGCATAATCTCACCTGGATCAGGCCAATTTGCCAGGTGAACCCATCCATTCAGGTGAGCTGGTAGGGTTCCTTAGTTTTCAGGAGGCCTGTGCACTCTTCTGATTAGAGGTTCCTTTGCCTAGACCTGCAGAGCTCCAGTTAGCTATTGATTGTCCTAATTGTCATAATTCCCCTACAGTATGAAAGGATAACTGCACTTTTAGTAAAAAAAAAGTATTTGTAAACACTGACAGTTAACTTTTTTTTTAATTGTTCCCTTTTGGTCTGTTATTCCTCATTCACACTGGAGAACTTAAAGCGGGGCTCCACCCAAAAGGGGAAGCTCCGCTTGTTTGCCTCCTCCATCCAATGAGGACCCGAGCCGGCAGCTAAAGGGACAAGACTCGTCCCCAGCATGGGATCGGTTTGGGCTCAGGTAAGTAAAGGGGGACTCTGGGGGGGCCGCTGCTGCACTAAAAAGGTTTTTCACCTTAATGCATAGAATGCATTAAGGTGAAAAACCCGGAGACTTTACAACCCCTTTAAAGCAAATTCAACAGTGTCTTCACGCCAGCTGATTTTTCAATCACCCGTAGGGTGCTGCTGCCGCCATCTCCACTAAGGGAAAGCCTTGCAGCTTCACAGCCGGTTCCTTACTGCGCCAAAAGGAGGGGCACCAAACCTTCCCTGTGGCGAGATCAACCGGAAGTGGGGACGGGTACCTTTCAACACCAGGAACCCCCCCTCACATTTGGCACCTTCCGGGGGCTGTGAAGCCGCAAGGCTTTCCCTTAGTGGAGATGGCGGCAGCAACACCCTACGGGCGATTGAAAAATCAGCTGGCGTGAAGACACTGTTGAATTTGCTTTAAAGGGGTTGTAAAGTCTCCGGGTTTTTCACCTTAATGCATTCTATGCATTAAGGTGAAAAACCTTTTTAGTGCAGCAGCGGCCCCCCTTTACTTACCTGAGCCCGAACTGATCCCACGCTGGGGACGAGCCTTGTCCCTTTAGCTGCCGGCTTGGGTCCTCATTGGATGGATTTATAGCAGGGGAGCCATTGGCTACTGCTGCTGTCGATCAAGTCCAGTGACCCGGGAGCTGGAGGGTGGGGCCGAGTCCCGCTGTATGTGTGAATACACGGAACAGCAGAACTCGGGAGCGTGCCCGTATGGGTGACCACCAGGGAAAGCACTTCCCTGACTGTTCACTCGATGCGGAGGAGGAGCCAAGATTGCCGCCGAGGGACCCCAGAAGAGGAGGATCGGGGCCACTCTGTGCAAAACCGCTGCACAGAGGAGGTGAGTATAACATGTTGTTTTTTTGTTTTGTTTTTTTAAACGTGAACCTTTAGTATCACTTTAAGCATGCATCCCTGCAAAGGCCATGTTTGCCCACACAGGGGGTACAGATGTTCATGCATCCGCTTGCAGGCAGTTCCATCCACGTCAATTGGATGCAGCAGCTGCGCAGACACAGCTTCTGCTCCCAATTTTGACATCAGTGTGGTTGCAGGTCCATGTCCCAGAATGTGATCAGTGAGAGTTCAGGGACTTGCACGTTCACGTACCCGTTCCCCTACGACTGTATGTTCCGGAGCAGCGTCTGTGCCCATGTAGCCACTGCATCCCATTGACCTGAATGCAACTGCCTGCGTGCAGTTAAACAGAACACCTGTACTTCCCCTGCAGGCAAACACAGCACTCTTATGGGAGTACCGTGCAAATGATGCCTTAAAGCTCAGTTTACATATATGGGAATCAAATGCATTTTGAACATGTGAACCAGCAACCGTTGGGCAGCCACAGTGTGGTTTTAAAAAGGATTTTGTGTGATTTTTGGGTCTGGTTCAGGTGCAAATTCTGGTAAAAAAATAGCACCTGGTGAACAGAACCGCACCGGACTCGCACACTGAAACCGTGGCCGCATATGTGTGAACCCAGCCTAAATTGGAACTTCACCCATAGCAGCTTGATAAAAGAATAATGTTCTTTAGGAAGGAATATACATTCCACTTTAATAATTATGCTACCAGAATAACTGTGTGCTGTAAATTTACTCCAGCATTTCTCCTGTTTCTTCTTGCTGGAGGCTGCCATTTTGCTGAAGCCCAGGGCCCCTGAACAGCAGTAAATCATAAAACGGAAATGCAAAAAGGAAGTAGACGCTATCATGGAGGCAGAACGCTATCATGGAGGCAGCCCCTGAACAGCGGTAAATCATAAAGCGGAACTGGAAAAAGGAAGTAGACGCTATCATGGAGGCAGAACGATGGATTGCTAGGGCCAAGGACAACTATGATAAGTTCAGAGATATCTGGGCTGGTTGGCAATACTACGCAAAAGAGATCCCCCTGAGTGGTCAGGACATGACTCTCACTCTATAAGTCTCTCTGAATGCATCCCTTTTGGACCCGTAAGACCCGCGAGGTGACCCTTACATTTCTTGTGTGATGCCTGCCGTTGACTCCTGGAACCACTTTCTGATGATATCTACTGTCCTTGTTGTCCCTCTCCTCCGCCACTCCCACTCTCCCCCCCCCCCTTTTTTCCCCTTTCTTCTCCCCCCTTGTCTAGGGGTTTCATCCCTTCCCAATATAGAAGATGGCTGTATAGCAGGTAGGCCATGCCATGGGGGTGGGAGATGGCTTTTCTCTTCCTTAGGCCGGATGATGGCTTGGGAGAGCTATTATTGGGCGTGCCGGCCCGGGCCCGTCCCTCCCTTTCCTTTAACGCCCAACTTGCTGATGGCGCGGGGGGGGCTGGCCCGGGTGTTAGTCCGCTCTATTCCGGACTTAATCTGGGGGCCTACTGTAATATTTGAACATGATGTGCTGGTCCCTTTAGATGTGCACCCCAGTGGGGGCCAATGTCCTCACTGTGTAGCAGACGGGCATGGATACCCCCTTTTTCTTTTTCTGTTTTTGCTGGTGTTACGGTTTATGTATGTACTCTTTTTCCTTTTTTTTTTTTTTTTTTTTTTTTTTTTTGTCTTGTTATATTCTGGAATTTGTGAAAACTCAATAAAATCTGACTATAAAAAAAAATCATTAAGCGGAACTAAACCCATTGGTTTAATGGTTTCAAAAACAGTTACATTCCTGGAATGGCAGAATTGCTAACTGTCACATTTGCTTTTGTCGTCAAACTGTAAAACTATCAAATGTCTGGTGTCATAACTGAACACATGTGCAGCACCATGGCAGTTGCAGATCAAACAGAAGCAGCTTCCTTGGCTATAAGGATTGTCGGATTTAATTCAGCTTTAATGGTGTCAACAGATCGACCTCTACAAATCCTTCGGTGCCTAAAAATGGAGAGCAACTGAGCATGTGCAGAGCAGGGTTAGACAGTGGTATTGATTTACTAAAGGCAAATAGACTGTGCACTTTGCAAAGTGCAGTTGCTCCAGAGCTTAGTAAATGAGGTAAAGCTTCGCTTTGCAAAGAATACCCAATCACATGCAAGGAAAAAAAAAGATAAATAAAAAAAAAAAAACATAATTTTTGTTTGCACATGATTGGGTGATGGAAGTCAGCAGAGCTTCTGCTCATTTACTAAGCTCTGGAGCAAATGCACTTGCAAAGTGCACAGCCTTTTTGCCTTAAGTAAATCAGCCACAGGGTATTACTAGATTTTGAACAGTATAGGCATTTATTTTTAATGTTTTACATAGCTATACCTGCTAAAGGGGCCAGCCTGAAGTCATCTAGCAGGACTTAATTTTCTGACTAAAGATCCACTTTAAATATGCAATTGAAAGTATTTTGCTATATCTGTCTTACCAGGAGCTGTGGTCAGTTTACCTGTGTGAGCTTCGGTACACCTGTCCCATATGTTAGAGAGGGGGAGATGTTTTGTAGTCCTGTCCTAAAGTAACTGAACTATTCCTCTATTGTTACAGTGCAGTGAGTGAACATGGTCACCCTAGGACAGGAAGTGTGTTACTGGCAGGATCGCCAGGTGAAAGAAATGGGGAGAAAAAGCCTGGACAAAGGAAACTAATGCAGTTGCCACATCTAAAGCCTCTTACACATGATGAGAATATCGGGCGAATGATCGTCTGTTTTTTTTTTTTGTTTTTTTTTTTGCTGGTCTCATATCAAAAACCAATAGGTTACTAAAGTTACGAAAATTCTCGTACAACAGAATACAGCTTCAGAAGGGATGTAATGTGTTGTATTGTCGTTTCCGAGCATGCTCGGTTTTGGTCTTCCGATTTTTTTTTTTCAGACGAATGCTGTACTGATTAACCGCTTCACCCCCGGAAGGATTTCCCACTTTAGGACCAGAGCACTTTTTGAGATTCGGCACTGTGTCGCTTTAACTGACAATTGCGCAGTCGTGCGGCGTTGTACCCAAACTAAATTTGCGTCCTTTTTTTCCCACAAATAGAGCTTTCTTTTGGTGGTATTTGGTCACCTCTGCGTCATTTCTGATTGCCGCTATACACAAAAAAGAGCGTCAAGTTTACAAAAAAAAAAAAACAATATTTCTTACTTTTTGCTAAAATACAAATCCAAAAAAAGATATAAAAAAACAAATGTATTCATCGGTTTTGGCCAATTTATATTCTTCCTCATATTTTTGCTAAGAAAAAAATCGCAATCGGAGTTTATTGATTGGTTTGCGCAAAAGTTGCCGTGTTTAGAAACCATGAGAATTCATTTCTGGTGTTTTTTACAATTTTTTTTTTTTTTTTACTAGTAATGGCGGCGATCTGCGATTTTTGTCGGGACTGCGATATTGCGGCGGACATGTCGGACATTTTTGACACTTTTTTGGGACCAATGACATTTATACAGCGGTCAGAAATTTAAATATTCACTGATTACTGTATAAAGAAAAGAGGAATTTCTTGGTCAATTTAATATAATAATCACAATGATAAGGTTGTGAGTTGAAATTTCCCATCCCTGCTGTTGAAAAACAAGAAACAAACCCCCTAGATGGGATCTTTCAATTGGGAAGACCAACTCATTCAGAAAGAGAGAATATATTAAAATGAACAATATTTATTAATATAATTAAAAAACAACAAAAACATGTCACAGAATTAGAGCCAGAAATGGGCACAATACAAGAATAGCAAGAGGGAACAAGCCAGATGAAAACCTGGATTGTACCCACTGCTTAATCAGACAAAAAATGATAACCGTGACATAAACAGACCACTGGACTGCCTCACACAGGGGGCAGAACAGGACCCAACGCGTTTCGATGTTAAGGTGGTAGGTGGTCATAAGTTAAAAACACGAAAATCATCTACATGACAGGAAAAAGAGCAAAACAGAATAAACACAGATATGTACATCAAAGCATCATCAATTGTCACAGAGACCATTTTGGAATGGGATACTGACCCGGAACCCGATACTTCATAATTATAGTATAGTAGTCGGGAGACATCCACTCAACACTGTATTCTAGATGTCTGTAATAACTTTTGAGAAATAATAAAAAATTAGAGAGAAAAAAAAATCGCAATCGGCGTTTATTGATTGGTTTGCGCAAAAGTTGTTTACAAAACATGAGAATTCATTTCTGGTGTTTTTTACCATTTTTTTTTTTTTTTTTTACTAGTAATGGCGGCGATCTGCGATTTTTGTTGGGACTACGATATTGGGGTGGACATGTCGGACATTTTTTACACTTTTTTGGGACCAATTACATTTATACAGCGATCAGAAATATAAATATTCATTGATTACTGTATAAATGTCATTGACAGTGAAGGGGTTAACCTGCAGGGGGAGATCTAGGGGTTAACTGTGGCGCCTTCTAACTGTGAGGGGGCTGAGCTACGATGGGCATAAGAGATCTACGGTAACTGATCCCAGTGACAGGGATCAATAGATCTCTCACATGCCCACTGACAGAGTGGAGAACCGCCGTGTTTACATCGGCAATTCCCCGTTCTTCTCTGCTAGGCAATCGCGGCTCGCCTGTGAAGATCAAATCCACCCGAGCCGCGGCCACACTCTCCTGCAGAGTACAGCGCATGCGCGAGCCGCCGTTTATAGACGGCGAATCGCGGGACATTGCTACTTTGCAGCAGTAAATGTACGCGAGCCGGTCATGAACCGGTTAAATGAAAATCAGTTGGTCTGGTATCGCACAAGAAAAATTTTAGTGTTTGTCCCTTTCGGATAATTTCAGATTAACTGTCATTATCGGATCTCGAAAGCTGTGTACTAACGATCAGATTATTGTACGATTGCTCCGAAAGCGGTATTTTTTTTATCAGATGTTCTCATTGTGTGTACTAGACATAAGAACTGGTATCTTAGGTTAGGGGGATAGGGAAGGTGGACTAGTGCACTTTATTCCAGGAAAGACTCCCTCCCTCCTTCTTGTTTCTGATCTGACTCAGAGCATGCACGGTATCATCGGAAATTGTGGATAATATTTCTCTGATGTGACAGGTTGGGGGAAGCCTGAAGTCTGCCAAGCTGTGTTCATCCGCTCAATTTGTGGGCTTGCTGCCATTCATTCAGAGCTACAGATTACAGCTCTGTGATTTAAAGTTGGCTTTCAATAAAAAAAACATGACGAGTGTAAATGTGATTTTAACCGTACCAAAATATTCATATACACACAGACATAAATCATACAGGAAGGCTCTATTCAGATCTGTGTGTTATTATTATTATTATTCTACAGGATTTATATAGGGTCAACAGTTTGCACAGCACTTTACAATAGAAAGGGAGACAATACACCAACAGTACAATTCAAAACAAGGGGGTTAGAGGGGCCCTGCTCCTGCGAGCTTACAATTTAAGGGGCCGGTGAAATAAAAGGTAGGCACTGTGAGAGATGAACTGAAGAGAGGAGTAGAAGATTTGTTTGTTAGCTAGAGGCAGGATAGGCCTCCCTGAAGAGATGAGTTTTCAGGGATTGCCTAAAAGTGGATAGAGTAGGAGATAACCGGACAGATTAGGGTAGTGAGCTCCAGAGGATGGGAGAGGCTCTGGAGAAGTCCTGGAGAGGAGCATGGGAGGAGGAGACGGAGGAGCAGAGAGGACGTTTTGGGTGATATTTGGAGATAAGATTGGTGATTAGCTCGGGGAAGAATTATGAATGGCTTTGTGTGTGTGTGTATGTGTAGTGTTTTAAATTTTAATGGTTGGGCAATGTGAAGCAAGTGGAGGGATTGGCAGAGTGGAGTGGCGGACACTGAACAGTTGGTAGGGTGGCAGCAACATTCATGATAGACTGAAGAGGGGATAGCTTGCAGAGAGGTAGGCCAATGAGGAGGGAGTTACAATAGTCAAGGCAAGAGATAAGAGAGATAGAAAGGGAAGTATTTTACAGAAGTCTGGGCAATTTGGACAGTGATTGGATTTGGGGCTGAAAGGACAGGTCAGAGTCTAGGATTACACCTAGTACCTTGGCATGAGGGGAGGGACTGATGGTTATATTATTGATCTTGATAGAGAAGTCGGGGGGGGGGGGGGCATGGGCTGAAGGAAAAATTTCGAGCTTGGCTTTAGAAAGTGGTGTAACATCCATGTTGATATGTCAGTAAGTTAGTAATGCGAGAGGAGACTGAAGGAGCAAGGTGAGGAGTAAACAGATAGATTTGTGTGTCGTCAGCATAGAGGTGGTACTGGAAGCCATGGGAGTTTATTAACAGACCAAGGGAGGAGGTGTAAATGGAGAAGAGAAAGGAGTCCGAGGACAGAACCTTGATGTACCCCTACAGAAAGAGGAAGTAGAGAGGAGGAACTAGAGTTATAGGTCACACTGAAGGAGCACTGTGATAGGTAGGAGGAGAGCCAGAAGAGAGCAGCGTCTTGAAGGCCAAGAGAGTGGAGTTTTTTTTAGGAGTAGGGGATGGTCAACAGTATAGTATCAAAGGCTGCAGAGAGGTCAAGTAGTATTAGTATGGAGTAGTGACCATTGGGTTTAGCAGTTAGTAGGTTATCAGTGAGTTTCAGTAGGGCAGTTTCGTG
>BLSH010558500.1:1223583-1245939 GCA_018402905.1 Glandirana rugosa
GCAGGAGGGAATATTACCAACTCAGTTTTAGAGAGATTTTGTTTAAGAAAGTGGTGTGACATCCATGTTGATATGTCAGTAAGTTAGTAATGCGAGAGGAGACTGAAGGAGCAAGGTGAGGAGTAAACAGATAGATTTGTGTGTCGTCAGCATAGAGGTGGTACTGGAAGCCATGGGAGTTTATTAACAGACCAAGGGAGGAGGTGTAAATGGAGAAGAGAAAGGAGTCCGAGGACAGAACCTTGATGTACCCCTACAGAAAGAGGAAGTAGAGAGGAGGAACTAGAGTTATAGGTCACACTGAAGGAGCACTGTGATAGGTAGGAGGAGAGCCAGAAGAGAGCAGCGTCTTGAAGGCCAAGAGAGTGGAGTTTTTTTTAGGAGTAGGGGATGGTCAACAGTATAGTATCAAAGGCTGCAGAGAGGTCAAGTAGTATTAGTATGGAGTAGTGACCATTGGGTTTAGCAGTTAGTAGGTTATCAGTGAGTTTCAGTAGGGCAGTTTCGTGGAGTGTAGCAAGCAAAAGCCGGACCGTAAGGGGTCAAGAAGGTTGTTGGTGAGGTAGGAGTTAAGAAGGTTGTAGACTAATCATTCTAAAAGTTTTGACACAAACGGGGGCAAGGAGATGGGTCTTAAGTTGTTCAGGATGGTGGGATCCAATGAGGGCTTTTTAAGCAGCGGGGTGATCAGGGCATGTTTTAGAGGGGAGGGGAAGGTGCCAGTAGAGTGAGAGAGGTTGTAGATGTGAGTGAGGGAACATAGGATAGAAGAAGAGGGTTACCGTAGTAGAGGTGAGGGAACAGGATCCCGGGGACAAGTGGTAAGGCGGGCTTATCAGAAAACCTCTTCAGTAGTAGCAAAGTCAAAAAGGAGAATGTTGAGAGTGGATTTGTACAGGGTATGTTAAGTGGGTTAGATGTCTGTGCAGTGGAGATGTCCCCACAAATTGCATCAATCTTCTTTTTGAAGTGATTGGCAATCTTGTGAGCAGTGAGCAAGTTACTGGGTGGGGATGGTGGTGGAGAAAGTAGAGAGTTAAAAGTAGAGAAGAGATGACGAGGTGTTGTGGTAAAGCACTGTGTAATGCACATTTTTCATTCAATAGTTTTTCATTAAGAGAAATAAACCATACACAATATAAAGACCTAAAATATAGTGATCTCAGATCTGGAAATGCCATTACCAAATCAATAATGCAAATTTTTATTAAAATGCATAATACAAGTAAGTTAGTGTGGTGCTTCCGGTGCACCGCGGCACATTTGCATTTTAGTGCACCACACGCACAAATGGGAGCAATCTCTGTTATTTTCTGCTATAAAACACATCCAATAAAAAAATGTAATATAAATTCAAATTTCTTAATAAATTTAGGCCCATATATATTCTGCTACATATTTTTGGTAAAAAAAAACCTCAATAAGTGTATATTGATTGGTTTGAGCAAAAGCTATAGTGTCTGCAAAATAGGGGATAGATTTATGGCATTTTTGTTATTTTTTTTTTTTTTTTTTACTAGTAATGGTGGCAATTTGTGATTTTTAGTGTGACTGTGACATTGCGGCGAACAGATTGGACACCTTACTAACATTTTTGAAACTTTTTTGGGGAACCAGTGACATTATTACAGTGATCAGTGCTAAAATTATGCACTGACATTGTGCTAATAACACTGACAGAGAAGGGGTTAACAGGGGCAGTCAAGGGGTTAACTAACAATGTAAAAAGATTGGTGTGTCCTCGCGCTACTATGATGGGTAAATGGTATGGTGGAGCTAGGTTGCTGCTGTACCTAATATATGACAATATATGCAATGGTGAATGGAAAGTGAGTGGTACTGCGCAGCCTATAAATGTATCTATATAGGTAAGGGTCCCCCTAGTGGTTGGGGCAAATAGGTCACACTCCTTATTCCAGTACTCCCGATAATTTACTCCAATCTCTCTAGTGTATGAGGTCAGATGAGAGATAAATAATAAAGTGCAAACTTCATGTAGGTAAGGGTGTCTCTCGTGGTGAAAGTGGTGTTGTTACTAATGTTGACTACCCTTCCTTTTATACTTAAGACTTTATACAATATGTTAAATATATAAAATATTCAACCTAAAACACAAATATAATCATAAAGTGCAGTAATCAAGTATGTGACTTCAATATGCAAATAGTGATGAAACACAAATTAAATATATAAAATGACGACAATGTATAAAACGTACTTGTATAAAAAGTCCTCTTTCAAATAAAGTGATTACAGTGACAATCAGTGACTTGTGCTCCAAGTGTCCATTTTAAAATGATTCGTGCTCCATTCAAGTGAAGAAAGCCTCTTTTGCAGGGGGGTTAGTATATCAACCCCAAAAGGATTCTTTTAAATAGTGCTTCAATCCAATAAGTGCTCTCAGAACTCTCACCTCTATGGGTCAGGACATGTACACATCAAGGTTTCTTTATGGGTCTCGCTCACCAATCCCACGCTTCTTTCTCGCCAATCCCAATGTGGACGAAAGATCGACCCGACCGATCGGTCGTTAACCTCCTCCTGTGTTTCTAGAACTCCATGTATCTCAGGCATGAGAGAAGAGACAAGAAGCTTCCATGGTGTAGTATTTTAAAAACAGTTCGTTTTATTAATCCCAATTAAAACCGTTTTACAAAAAAATTGGTAAAATCGCTTTAAAATTACACAGCGGCGTCAGGGCGCCTCTCACTATGTATCCAGCAATGTGTTTGACAGCCTACGCATTACGTCACGTCACGTGACTTCTTCAAGGCTGCCAAGGGGTTAACTGTGTTCCCTGGGTGTGTTTGCTAACTGTATGGGGGATGGGCTGCCTGGGATAACACAGAGATCCGTCTTCCTACATAGCAGAAAGACAAGATCTCAGTGTCATCCT
Organism: Glandirana rugosa; assembly: GCA_018402905.1. Classification (NCBI taxonomy): domain Eukaryota; kingdom Metazoa; phylum Chordata; class Amphibia; order Anura; family Ranidae; genus Glandirana; species Glandirana rugosa. The sequence goes on from BLSH010558500.1 coordinate 1,226,480, forward strand.
TTGTCAGAACGGAGATCTGCCTTGTTTACTTCGGCAGATCCCCGTTCTGTCTCTGTGGGGAGCGATCACGGGCGGCTAGCAGACATCGAGTCCGCAGGACCTGCTGATTGGCTCCCCCACTGGCCAATCGGCGCGTGCGTGCCCACGGGAGCTAGTGCAGAAATTGCTGTACCAGTATGGCGATTCGCGCAGCCGTGCCATCTTGTTACAGTATAACTGTGGCGGGTGGTCGGCAAGCAGTTAAAGTGGTTGTAAACCTCAGTCATGAAATTGTGAGCAAAGCACATATATATGTAGTGTTTACATATCTCTCTCCAAAGCTCTAAGTGTTGTTTCTCTCTGGTGCTTCATTCCTCTGTTATCTTGAGTCACTTCTGAGAAGTTTTCCCAACATATGAGATAAAATTTGTGTTGGGGTGGGGGAGGGGGGGTTGGCGAGCTCAGCACACAGCCTGTCTATTCACAACATAGTTCTTTTGCTGTGTGGAGGGGGGTGTGTTCATTTCCTCCAACCAGTTCTTACACACTAACTGCAGCGTCTCCACCCCCTCCTCTCTGCTCCTTGTAAACTCATGTGACGTGTTCAGGCACATCAAGCGTTTGGGCAGTAGTTCATTTAATTGGCCAGAATAATAATTTATTCTGGCCAATTGAAATTAATTAATGCTCAAGTGCTAAATGCGCTTAAACACATTTACATGCATTTAAGCGCATCAAGCTTTTTTTCTGCCAAAACTCTGCTGCTCCTGGACACACCTGGACATTAAACACCCCAGGAGCCCTCTAAAAGCCTATGTGTGCATGGAAATATAGGCTAACATGCAGGGGTGTTTAGAGGCAGGAGAAAAAAAAATACAAAATGCCCAGCAGAAAAACTGTCATGAGTGCATGAGGTCGTAAGTAAACTATGATAATGCATACTGAAATATTTACATATTCTGAGCAAGAAGTAAAAGTACTTTCAAATAAACCCCCACTCTCTCCCCCACTCTCATTCGTTCACATATATGCAAATTGGATGCGTTTTGAACCGCATCCAATTCGCATGAAATGTGAATCAAGCAGGCTTTCTATGGAGCTGGTTCACATATGTGCGGTGCAGCGGCAGTGCGAATTTGCTGCAAATTTAAAAAGAGTTCTGCACGTTTTCAGAATACCGTGGTGCAGTTCAGATGTGAATTCCAGGATGATTGCCTTCTGTGGGATTGCATCTGCACACAAACTTGATCAGGAAAAGAAACAGCCTGGGGTGTCCCCCCCAATCCATACCAGGCCCTTTCGGGTCTGGTACAGATTTTCAAGGAACCCCACTATTAAACCCCAAAATTTAAAAAAAGAAAAATGCCCTGTGGTCCACCCCCCCCCCCCAAATCCATTCCAGACCCTTAGGTCTGGTACAGATTTTGAGAGGAACCCCCATGCCAATTTCTTTCTTAAAAATGGTGTGGGGTCCCCCCAAAATCTGTAGACCCTTATTCGAGCATGCAGCCTGCAGGTCAGGAAAGGGAGGGGGGGGGATAAGCCAACTCCCCTCCCCTCTCCTGAACCGTACTAGGTACCATGCCCTCAACATGGGGACAATGCACCTTGTCCTCATGTTGATGGGGACACGAGCCTCTTCCCCACAGCCCTGGCTGGTGGTTGTGGGGGTCTGCAGGCAGGGGCTTATCAGAATCTGGAATTCCCCTTTAACAGGGGTCCCCAGATCCCACCCCCTCTCCATGTGAAGGAGTATGGGCTACATTCACCAAAATAAAAATATGGACACAGTTCTTGACAATTCCTTTATTAAAAAAACAATATCCCCCGGTGTAGATCCATCGTCCATCACGACGCCGGTAGCCACCTCCGACCCAGAAAAAGAAATAAAAAGCTCCGCTCGCACCGAGTACTCCCGCCGCCTGCCTGCTGTGCCGTTTGACAGTTCTTAAATGGCTAACGGGCAGGACCACCCGTCACCGACCGAAAAGTAATGCAGGTACTTTTTTTTTTTTGTTTATCGCAGCTCATTGCAACAGATCTCAGGACTGCATTGCAGTGAAAATGATGCACATAGAAAACAATTGTTTTCTAGCAGCGCCTGATATTGTTCCAGTGCAGAAAAACGCCACTCACCACGCTATGTGTGAATACGCCTTAATCTGGCAAGGTAACAGCGCCTTGTTAATGTGTCTGGGCTGTAGGAAGAAAGTCAGAACACTTGACTACAGTCCACTACAGTCCACTTGTGCATCCTGATGGACACATCATGACTGTTCCTGTATCAAAAGTACTTACTTAAAGCGGAGTTCCAACCAAAAGTGGAACTTCCACTTTAAGTGTAGGTGACCCCCTGACAAATGCCCCAATTAGCATGGCATTTTATTTTTTCACCAACCACTTCCTTTCCTGGCGCCCCGGAGTCGGAAGGTAGTTGACCTCTTCCCCCTCCCTCCTGCCAATCTTCTGGGACACATCACAGGTCCCAGAAGATTGCCCGGCCATTCACAGCGCAGCTCGCACATGCGCAATGCGCGCCCCACACTTGGTATGCCGGCGCCGGGGGGAGAGGAGCGATGCATCGGGCGGCCGCATCGCTGGAGCGCGGGACAGGTGAGTGTCCATTTATTAAAAGTCAGCAGCTACACTTTTTGTAGCTACTGACTTTTAAATGGGTGGAACTCCGCTTTAGGTCCCTTTCAGACTTGTGCGACTTGAAATTCATGCAATTTTACTGCAATTTTGCTGTGATTTTGAAGCAATGCCTGTGTAATCCTGAGGTCTATGGACCCTTAAGTTGCATCAAAATCGGACCAAATTACTGCAGGGACTTCTTTGAAGTCACTGTGACTTGAAGTCGCACAGATATGAACGGTACTTATTGAAAATAATGGGGTACAACTTGTCATGAGACTTTGCAGCAGTCGCAGGACAAGTCGCACAAGTGTGAAAGGGGTCTTAATGAAAATATTATTATTATTATTTTACGAACTTGTATATTGTGGACAAATTCGGAAGCGCTTTTCATACTGTACATTCACATCAGTCCCTGCCCTCAAGGAGCTTACACTCTAAGGTCCCTAACTCGCATTCATACATATACTAGGGCCAGTTTAGACAGGAGCCAATTAACCTACCAGCATGTCTTTAGAGTGTTTGAGGAGACCGGAGTACCTGGAGGAAACCCACACAAGCACAGGGAGAACATGCAAACTCCATGCAGGTAGCATCTTACATTTTTTTAAATGTAATATAGAAAATGACACATGGTTGTTACTACAATATTACGTATTAATCCCATTGCTAATAAAACTCCCATATGTTTGAGGGGTTAATGCCACTGAAGCTTCGGGAACCCTCGGCTGGCTGCAGCTGTCACCCTTTTTCTCTGTAGATTAACTCTGCTGAAGAGAGAAGCGGCTTCATTTTGTGCTTGTCATTTGCCCAGGAAGTTAAAGCAAATTGTAATGAGGGAATCACAGCAGGACGGCCTTCTAACAAATGAGAGGCATATATTGACTGACAGGCAACATGCCATTTCAGTGATAAATGTATTTTCATACACCGTTCCTCAAGGTCACTTTGTGCTCTCATTGGAAGCCTGGGTTCTGAGAAACCATGTGACCCGCACTGCAATCGCCACCAGCGCTATATAGAGGGGGGATTACTGTATATCCGCTGTTGTGGATGTGTTTGGAATAGGCCTACTACTAAAAATGTCTTTAGAAAACGATAGTGCTGAATGCTTCACATCTCCTCAATCACAAAAGCGGCATCACCATCCTCAGGTTATGTTTACAACCCAGACAGTAGGGCTTACGCAAGTTAGTAAAATTAAAGTCCAAAATATGCTTTTTTTTTTTTTTTTTTTTTTTCTTTTTTGAGAGGAAAATACCTAATTCCGACAGTTTACTTTTGTCTGTGACTCCCTTCAGTGGCAGCTGGTGGGGCAAACAATGCGCCCTCAGCGAGTAACCCACCGCCCCCACTGCCCCGATCCAGACGGTCGAGTCATCAGGAGCACCGGAGCACCAACCCCATCTATGGCGGCAGACGGGCGACAGCTTCCCCTTCCCCTGCTGTCCTCCTTGGCATCAAAGGCGGCTTCCCCTTCCCCTGCTGTCCTCTGCGGGCATCACCACAAGCGGCTTCCCCTTCCCCTGCTGTCCTCTGCGAGCATCACAGGCGGCTTCCCCTTCCCCTGCTGTCCTCTGCGGGCATCACAGGCGGCTTCCCCTGCTGTCCTCTGCGGGCATCACAGGCAGCTTCCCCTTCCCCTGCTGTCCTCTGCGGGCATCACAGGCGGCTTCTCCTTCCCCTGCTGTCCTCTGCGGGCATCACAGGCGGCTTCACCTTCCACTGCTGTCCTCTGTGAGCATCACAGACGGCTTCCCCTTCCCCTGCTCTCCTCTGTGGGCATCGCAGGCGATTTCCTCTTCCCCTGCTGTCCTCCGCAGGCATCACGGTGGCTTCCGTCTCCTCTCTCCTCCTTTCTCATCGGTGGCCAATCAGAATGCTTCTCCTTTCGGTCAATCCGGAAACGTGTCTCGGACCCACTTCCTGATTGGCTAGGAGGAGAATCAGTGTGAAAATAGTGAATATTCATTCACTATTGTCACACAACAGGGTGGGCTTAGGGTGCAGTGCTCTGCTCCCCGAGCCCACCCTTTTTTTAAGCCTATTGGAGCCTCAGGCTCTAACCACCTCATTGGAATCCATGCTTCCGGCGCTCTGCATGTAGATCAGGGGGCCGGATGCATGGATGGGGGGTGGTGCCTGTGCACCCCTCAGGGATCATGGACGGACTGCCACTGGACCCCATAGGAGAGATTTTCCTTCACTTCCTGGCTCTGTGATGCTAGTGCAAGAAATGGAGGATGTGCCACTCAACAGTACAGCATGGCACAGGCGGCAATAAAAGAATTCCCAAAATTGGAATCCTCCCTCACTCTGCCAAAGATGTATTTTTGTCTATGTCCATGTATTAGAGATTTCCAAGCACTTCCTATCCTGGGAATATTTCCCAGATAGGGACACAGCCAGCAAAAAATCTTAACGGAGCTTCTAAGCCTTCCCTACTCTATCAAGAAAAAAAAAAATCAGGGGCTGGTGTTGAGCTTTAATTTAGAGACAAGGTAGGTAATTATTTTTTATCTTGTTTTTACATATAGTTATGTAAATGTAAAGCTTTTTTTTTTATTAACGTTTATGTGGTTTTTTTTTATAACATATATGTGTGCATTTGACAGCCATATTTGCTTGCAAATGCACTATATTGCCAAAAGTATTGGGGCGCCTGCCTTTACACGCACATGAACTTTAATGGCATCCCGGTCTTAGTCCATAGGGTTCAATATTGAGTTGGCCCACCCTTTGCAGCTATAACGGCTTCAACTGTTCTGGGAAGGCTGTTCATCAACATAGCACTGTATTGTATGTATTTTACTTTTTACCAAGCCATGTAGGTATTACAATTGTGCATTTAGCCTGAAGTTCAGATTTAATCCATTCCTTCCCTCCTTTGATCTATATTTTTCTTGTGTGTCGGGGGAGTGGGGGGTCAAGAGTTGCATCTCATCATAGAGGTCAGATATCTATGCATCTTCTCATCTCCCTTCCTGTTCTGGAGCTAAAACACGGTTGAAGGAAGATGACACAAGTAATGCTTATATAAGGGTGCTATAAGGTCAAGTGGTGACTGTTTTAACAATTTCATCCTTACAGGCAGATTTTAGTAAAGTCCATAAGATGTAGGTGCTTGATCCTTCAAGTAAAAACTCTAAGACTGGATTCACGCTATTGCGTTTTTTTTAAAGCATGGTATGCCACGTAATAATGCGCATTGCTTTAAGGCAGCCCATTCAATAGGTGCAGTTTTTTTTTTAACCTAGGGATTGATTTACTAAAACTGGAGAGTGCAACATCTGGTTGAGCTCTGCATAGAAACCAATCCGCTTCTAGATTCTTTGTCAAAGCTTCATTGAACAAGCTGAAGTTAGAAGCTGATTGGCTACCATGCAGAGCTGCACCAGATTTTGCACTCTCCAGTTTTAGTTAGGCCTCTTTCACACGGGCTGTCCGACCAGGTCCACTTGTCAGTTTTACAGGTGGACCTGATAGGACCCTCCAGTTTCTTCTATGGAGTGCTGGATGTCTGCTGACACCTGTCACCATCCGATCCGATCCTGTCTGCCAAAAACAGACGGATGGTGGTCATATTCCCCTTCCATTCCAGCGGATCGGGTCAGATGGCATCTAATGGAAACGGAGAGGTGGTCCATTTCCATCTGATTGCCCCATAGAGGAGAGCGGGACTGGGTCTGTGTCTGCATAGTGGAGCAGACACGGACCTGTCATCTGCCTGCTCAGTGGGAATCAGCAGAGAGGTCCCCCGCTGAGCAAGCGAATTATGCTTTGCGGAGGTGTCCTTATGAAAGGGGCCAAAGTCAATCCCCATATTTCAAAAATAGCACCTAATGAATGGGCTGCCTTAAAGCATTGCACATTATTATGCAGCAAACCATGCAGGCTGTAGCTCGTCTTCAAGGTTGAATGGCATTGGGTGTTATTTAACCCATTTCCTGTGATCCTGGGCTGTCATGGACTTTTCCTGTTTGTAGAGTGATCATGCTTTGTTTCCGTATCTCATTTGTGATCCTGTGTTGTCGTCACCTTGTTACTGGGGCTTCCCACAGATACTACAAGAGGCAGTTTCAACACATAGTAACTACCTTGAGAAATGCCATGCAGCCATGGCTGGAGTGCACCCACATTGCCCTGTGCAGAGAAACCAGAGTGGGTTTTGCTCTGCACTGTCATCGATTTACTAAAACTGGAGCGTGCAAAATCTGGTGCAGTTCTGCATATAAACCAAAACATCAACTTCCAGGATTTTTTTTTTTTTTGCCAAAGTTTACAAGCTGAAGTTAGAAGCTTTGGCTACCATGCACAGTTGCACCAGATTTTGCACTCCCCAGTTGTAGTAAATCAACCCCTTAATGTACCACACTATGATGCACTGCAGTGCATATGTATTGGCAAGGTGCATTGTGGTGCCATGTAGAATGCATGGCACCAGCTTGCACAATGCCCATTGCAACAGTGTGAATCTAGCATCAATGAATGATGTCTAGTTTGTGAAATGCAACCTTTAGCCCACGTTCACATTGGGCCAATTTGACATGTGATTTGACGTCAAATGATGTCAAATCGCATGCCAAATTGGAGCCTATTGCCAGTAATGGCACCGCCCAAATTGTGCAGTGCCGCACCGATTCCCATAAGTAGTTTCTGCACTACTTTTGGCAACTTTGGGGGCAATTTTAATAGACATCTGTGCATGAACACGCACAGATGTCTGTCAAATAGCCCGCTAAGTCGGGCTGAAATGCTGGTTTGAATAGCCTCCTTAGTGGTAATCCCGAATGTGGCTCGGGGTGAGTTTTCACTACCAAAAGTGGTAACCCCGAGCCACACTCGGGATTGCAACGCTGTGTCCTCCGCCCGATGTACTGTGTGCTGGGCACCATTCCCTGGGGACGGAGCCCAGCAGCAAATTCAAAAAGTGAAATACACACATAACACATATAGTACACTGTCATCTGTAAGATTACATTACTGTATGAAATCATTTCACATCCCTTTTGTCCCTAGTGGTTTGCCCAGTGCCCTGCATGCACTTTTATATTATATAGGCCATTCTTTCTGCCTGGAAACTTGAGAACGTCCATGGCATCCAAAAAACGTCCCTTTACGTCAAAATCGTTTTTTGATCAGCTAGAAAACAGCGATAGTAAATAAGAATCACTTGCAGAATTGAGTGATACTGATTTCTGGGGAAATTTGTCATCAGACACTGAAAGTGACGACAGCGACAATTCTGCAACTGAGCAAATTCCAGTGTTTTTTATTTGATTTTATTATTCTATAAATTGTATTATTATTATATTATTATTTTTCATAATCATTTATAGTTATTTATTATATTATAATTTATGATTTCGTTGTTTCAAACGTTATCATACCCGGGATGTCTACTAGACTCTTGTTTGGACAGATTTAAGTGAGTTATTCCTAAGAATTACAGGCCTACAATATAAAACGCCAAATTTCTATGCGAAACAATGTACCGATTTGAGACGCAAAAATCTGACAATCATACCGCCAGGGAGGTTAAATGTGGTGCATAGGGTTTATTTTTATATATGGGTTCCACAGACTTCTTTAGGACCACTCTACACATACTCATTTCCTATTAAATTTCATCAGTAAGTTCACTAAGATCAACAAACTACAAGCAGTTGTAACTTGCTTACTGCAAGCATTTTTCCAAACAGCACTTTGTTCATGTTTGATGGGCTTTGGGTCAATCAAGTATTTTGATTAAAAGTTGCAGAATGATAAAAAATAAATGACTAGCAAAGTTTTAGAAGTTCATTGAAATATTTAACATTTATTATAGCAAACCTTTTTTTTGTTGTTGTACAGGTTCATAAAACATAAAAAAGAGTTCTGTAACTTGCATTTATGATAACCGACAGTATATGCAGAATATGCAAGTCTTAAGTCCTTGGCAACAAAACCCGCGTGCTGAAATGAAAGTGTGTGGACATCAGGAGACAGTGGTAGGAGGTCTTTGTACAGGCCGGGGAGGATTTGATGCAATGATTATGCAGTGGAACTGCAGTCAACATTTCGAACAGATGGAATGTTGTGTCACAAAGTTTTATCAAAGCAGCCCAATAAGTTATGCTGTTTGGTGTAGCAGAACAGCTTAGGAGCGTGTGTAGAACACACGCGCACAAGCATTCCTAATCATTAGAGATCAAGAGCTACTGGATTAACAAGTCTTTGGACAATGGTCTGATCTGAAGGAGGCACAGCTGGACGCAGTTACAGTTCAAATCAAAAGCGATAAACTTATGCACCAAGCACATCACACGTGCGCTTACCAGCAAAGTGCAAGCAGAAGCTGCTTTTTTTTTTATATTTAATGTAGGACTGGTAAGATGTACTTGCTTTTATAATGTACAGTAACCCTCCAATAGAAATTAGGTGGATATGTTTACAGCACACAAACAATACTGCATTTCATTTATCTACAGCAAACAATTGTATGAACTGGTGGGTGATAAAGACTTGATAAAGCTATCAAGATCAGTGGATGATGTGAACTGCAGTTAAGTAGTTCTTTAAGCCTAATACACACTATAAGTTCTTTTATTTCTCATTCAGCCCAGGGAACGAAAAAAAAAAACTGAAGAGCTTAGGAGGAGATCCTGTACTAACAATCTGATGTTAGTTCATTGATCTCCCCGCTGAGTTATTGTGGCCCCACCCCGCGCCAGAACACACCAGTCAGCGCTCTCAGCCATTGGCTGAGAGCCCCGATCAGATGCCAACCTTTTTCTGTCATGCCTCTTCGACTGAAGCCGGACCAGCTGCCATTTACACAGGAGGAATGTCGGCCGGTTTCTATTGAACCAGCCGATTCTGCCCAATATTGGTGTGTGGCGCTATAGTCTTTGCATGAAGCTGTTTTAGATAATGTCAAGTCAGGACCAGAATTTTTTGTTCCTGAATATATGTTGGAATGGTGGATAGATGGGTCTTGAGTGCTCTATCTTGTATCCATTAACTATTCTATGGACATCTATGCTTTATTATGATGTGTGTGTTTCTCTCATGTGCATATAATACATGATGTACCTTTTTTTTGTAAAATGACAATTAAAATTGAATGAACCAGAAAAGTTATAGGCAGTGTAGCCTTGTCACAGCAGTTTGGGCAAGGCTTTTGTCTGTACCAGCATGACTCTGTGTACAAGGCCAGCTACATAAAGACATGGCTTGATGAGGGGGAACTTAAGTGACCTGCATAGAACCCTGGCCTCCAACCTTCCTTTTTTTTTTTTGCTTAAAGTGCAAAAATTGCCACAGATACAAATGTTAAAATTGTGAAAAGCCTTCCCAGAAAACGAAGGGCTGTTATATCTGCAGAGCTACATAAGCACATGGTTTGCTGTGGAGGAACTTAAGTGGCATGCACGGAACCCTGGCCTCCAACCCAAGAAACAGCTTTGGGGCGAATTGGAACAACAATTATTAGCTAGGTCTTCTCTATTAGTACCAGACCCCACAATGCTCCTTTGGCTGAAAGAGCAAAAATTCCCTACAGATACAAATTTTTGAAACTATGTGAAAAGCTTTCCCAGAAAATGGAGAGTTGTTATAGCTCCTAAGCTATAGGACATGGTTCGATGGGTTTGGTGTGGAGGAAATCAAGTGGTCTACACAGAGCCCTGGTCTTTAGCCTACTGAACACCTTTTGGATGAATTAGAGCACCAATTATGAGGCAGATCTTCTTTTTTTATCTATTAGCACTTGACCTCACAAATGCTTTTTTTGACTGAGAGGACACAAATGCGTAGAGATACAAATTCTAACAATCAGGTGAAAAGCTTTCCCAGAAGAATGGGGCCTCTTATAGCTGCAAAGTGGGGAGCAATTATATAGTATTGCCCACAAGCACACATAGGTGCAATGGTCAGATGCCCACAAACTGTTGGTCACTGTAGTTGAGTGATAGTAGCATTGGAACCATCAAAGATCAAGTCGTTTAAGAGGTAGACCAGAAGAAGTACGTAGAGGTAATTTTGCATGGTACTTACCTTTTCCTTCTCATACCAGTTCTCACTTTTGGAATTACTGTGGAGTTAATGTTTTATGACCGTCTCAAACATCCTCCATCATGCCATAAACATTCAAGTGTAATACTGATAAAAATCATATCAGAAAGGGTAATTGACCTCTTGCTAATAAAAGAGTGATATTCAAGGCAAAAAGGGAATATGTAATTACGATTAACTCTTGTATATCTTTTTATTTATTTTTCAGCATATCCATGGTCACAAAGGACCAATTACAGCAGTTTCTTTTGCCCCTGACGGACGGTATCTTGCCACTTACTCCAACAAAGACAGCCATATCTCCTTCTGGCAGGTAATACTTTTTTCTGAAGGTGTCTTGAGTGATGGAAATAGCACACAATACTGTAGCAGTTCCTGAGGAGTGTTCGCTTTTAGGGTATTTATGGCCTCAGAATGTGTGTTCAAGCATCTCCCAAGTAAGTGTTTTGTTTAGGATGAAACATAGGTGTTAGGAGCAAGTTAAGTTTTAAGGGTTGAGTAAGGTCAAGGTGGAGATTAAGCCCAGGTTCACACTGCTCCGACATGAAAGTCGCGTGACTTCCGATCTGACTTTGCCTTGCAACTTCAGTCCGACTTTAATTCGAGTTAATGTGAATTTTTACACTCTATGACATTGAAGTCATATCAAAGTCGGACCAAAGTAGTGCAGGAACCTTTTCTAAAGCCGGAGCGAATTGTGTTGAATCAGTTAAGACGGCTCTCATAAAGAAACATTTAACATTTCAAGAAGCAGCAGGTGAAGGGAAGATGCATAGATCCACAGAATGAATAAAGCAGGTTTGCATTGCAGATCGTTGGGTACAGTTTCTTCTCCTGCAAGAAGAGCAATGAGCAGCTCAGGAATGACACCACTAAATCTCACCTCGAATCTCCTAAGATTAGCTGTTTTGAGGCAGTGGTTCTCAAGCTCAGTCCTCAAGTACCCCCAACAGGCCAGGTTTTCCTTTATCAGGCACAGGTGCTTTAAATCAGAGTCAATGGCTTGGTATTTTGGACAGCTATTTTATCTTTAAGAGAAATTCCCAAAACATAGCCTGTCTGGGGTACTTGAGGACCGTCAGGGGTACTTAGATGATCCCTCACAGCTGATATACAGCTATGAGGTTTAAGGCACGGGAGTTCAGAATACTGCTTGGGTACAATTAACATTTCCAGATTCCCCCTGCAACATAGCAAGTCTTTACTTTTTTAGTTGAGGTTACTTAGTTAAAAAAAAAAACTGCAAGACAATAGCATCATATGCTAGTATGCATCTCATACTAGCACATTATGAAATACCTCATAACGGAGCCCCCACAGGGTCACCCAGTCACCGCAGAGGGGGCTGACATGTTCCCCCGGTGTTTATTCTGGGTTTCTGGGCTCCGGTGCTGTGAGTGGCTGGAGCCATGATGACGTCACTCCAGCACGTGTGCGCGGGAGCCCTCCATTCCGGCAGGGAGCTCTGAAGTTCCGGCACGATAGGGTGGACCTTCAGAGTGCATGTGCTGCTGACATCAGCGGCTGCATGCAGGGTGAATATCTCCTAAACCATACAGGTTTAGGAGATATTCATTTTACCTACAGGTAAGCCTTATTATAGGCTTACCTATAGGTAAAAATCACCAAGTGGGGTATACAACCGCTTTAAATGATACTTTACAAGTAGGGAAGCTTTAGGGTTTTCAATTGCTATGAGTGTCAATCAAACAAGAGTTCTAATCGGAAACTATACGGGTGCCTTTATAGTAACTTTAATCTATATAAACCTCACATTATCTGGGTATTTTGCATGCTGTGGAGTTTCTTCACATATCGGAACACTGCGGTTACATTGTAACCAGTAAAATGTTACCTGCTTCCTTTACACCATAATAAACATATTTAGCTAATTGTGTCTAAGCCGGGGATTGTGTGTTTATTGATTAAACGCTTTCCATTCTTCTCCGGTTTCCTTGTCGTATTGTTAGAGGAATATAATGATTCAATGCACTTACATTTTGCAGCTAAGTAATTATAGCTTACAGTCATGTTTACCACCTTCCTCTGATACATAATATCATTACGGCACAGATGATGTTAAAATCTGATTGATTTCCATCTTTAACAAAAAGGCTCACATGACTTTACATGACAGTCACTGATTTCTGCAGCAAAATAAGCTGTTTAAAGGCTAAGTTCACCTTAAAAAAAAAAAAAAACATAATTTGGCAGGTAAAAATGTGCGTTTATAATTTTTTTACACTGCAACCTGCAAAGTGGATCGCAGGAGTAGTGCAAGTCTCCTGCAGATACGCAGTACAGCTGTCTGCCCTTACCTCTATGCAGGAGTATGAAGTGCAGGGAGAATCCGTAAACTATGAGGGCCCTCATCAGCACTCTTGTGCTTCATTGAGAACTGTAAACCATCTGCTGCGGAGACAGACAGGACTTGTAGTTCATTCATTCACAGAACTCTGTGAATGAATGATGTGGCCCTGCCCAGCTGCAATGATTTTGAAATGTGACAGAGGGTGCGAGAAGAAGGCCCGCTCATGGGGGGGGGGGGTGTGAGAGGGGTGTGGGTGACTGCTCCAGAGTAACATGTTACAGCCTAAATATGGGTGTAGCAGACTTTACTTGAGACGTGTTGGTGAGTATCCATAAGTGATACTAAAGTCTCCTTTTCTTTTTTTGTTTAAAAAACAACAAACATGTTATACTTACCTCCCCTTTGCCATGGTTTTGCACAGAGCAGCCCAGATCCTGCTCTTCTCTGGTCCCTCGCTGGCGCTCCTGGCCCCTCCCTCCTGCCCCCACAACAAGCAGTTTACTATGGGGGCACCCAAGCAGAGCCGCTGCTCTGTGTGTCTATTCAGACGTGGAACCATGGCTCAGCCCCGCCCCCTCCCTCTCCTCATTGGCTCACTGGCTTTAATGGCAGCGGGACCCAATGGCGCCCCGCTGCTGTCTTGGCCAATGAAGAGGAGAGTCCCGGACAGCCGAGGCACTCAGGCAACTTCGCTGGATCGAGATGGAGCTCAGGGAAGTATTAGGGGGGCTGCTGCACACAAAAGGTTTTTTATCTTAATGATGCATTAAAATGAAAAAAAAAACTCCAGACTTTAGAACCACTTGAAGGCCATGTTATTGGAATAGTGTCAGGCTGACAAACAACAAAGCAGTTTTAAGCAGCTCTTGGGATAGTCAGGACAAGTGGAAGTGCTGTAGCAAACACTTGCAATCATTAATATTGCGCAAAAAGGTTTTTCAATGCCGGCCTTCCTTTTTTTTTTTTTTTGGAGGAGAGGAAACCCAACAACGTATATAGACGAAATGGGAAAGAAGCAATAGAGCACCTGTTCTGGTACAGGCAGATGTCCTGAGATTCTTGATGAGACATTTTGCACTGACACTGTGATACGTGAGACCCATTGAATAATACGCCTGGAAATGTACTGCTTACCTACATAGGCAGGGACAATGGGTGAAATGAATTGAAATCAGCAGGGGGTCTCCGTCCAAATCTGATCACATCTAAATCTGAGTGCAGCTGCTGTACCAGTGTGCTAATCCTCAGTCATCAGGCCGGTGCTGGAGATATGAACTCAGCTGCAGTGCTAATCCTCTATGTGTCAGTGACTCACATTTATTACCTGATCCTCATGTTGACTAAGGAACACCACAATAAAAAAAAAAAGGTTATTGGTGGAAAAAAACCCACAAACTGTTATATTATAGTTTACTGATGTACCTTACATACAATGTATAAAATAATTACTGAATGACAGGGATTGCAGTGTCTAGAAGCACTAAGGCTGGCCGTACGTTATACAACTTTCCTTTAGATTTTCCAAAACCATATAATATGAGGTCCAACCTAAGCACATTCAATTTGTATGCAATCAGGCAGGCCCTTGCACTACATAGTTGAAGGTAAATCTAAAGAGAGGGAAATAAGAACATTGTATAATATATGGACAGCTTTAGTCTCATGATGATGAATGAGCAAAATTTAGAGTTTTCATTACAATTGGAAGGTTTCAGTGAAATTTCGTACATTTTGCAGAATGCATTGAAAGCAATGCAAAATGTGAATATAGAGCATTATTTTTAAGGGTGTGGTGGGCTTTAAATGGCAGCAAATTTCAACTATCCTGTACCTGTGCTAGAGCCTCTCATTAAGACATTGAGGAAATAAATGTAAATACAAATGTGATGGCTTGCAATTAATGATCAAATGCATAAAAAAGGAAGAAAAGCACACGCAAAGAACACTAGAGAACAATAGGAGAAGAAAAAAGGATTTCTGTGGTCAGAGCCTTCACTTGTATTTCATAACACCAGCATTGTAATGGAAATACAAACAACAGTTATTTTTGACCATCCAATATAATCTTACTTGAAAAATCTCCTTTTCATGTTATAAGTGCTGACTGTTTGCTGGCAGTCTCTTTCCACATGGATTCCCTGCCTGCTTTGCAACTTCTCCTCTGTTGTTTACGTTCAATTTCTAAGGACTACATATCCCATGGTACCTTGCTGCCTGCAAACAGTGACTTCTGTACTGACTCCTCCTCTCAGCACCTCTGTAGTTCAAAAGGCAGGTTTTGTGAAATATGTAAGTAGTGCCTACTCACAGGGCATAGTGAATACGGGTTACAGAATTCATGGAAGTAAATGTGTGAGGTTCTTTACAAAAAGTTTACGAACTTCAAGATGGTTGGGCATGGAACCATTGGTTTTTAACACCAGTAAGGTAAGTATAGTCTCATGGAGTAATTTAGTATTGGACAGAAGGTTAAAAGTTAAAGTATAAATAAAGGCAAAGCTTTTTTTTTTAAGTTTTCGATAGAGAGGAGAGGGATTAGAACATTTGTCATTTTTTTATTGCTTTCTGTGCCCCCGTTGGGAAGATTCACCCTCGCTATTTGTCCTGTTTACCATTATCATTGAATGTGAAAGTAGCATAAAATCCCAAATTTTGAGCTTTTCCCCAGAAAAGTAATAGAGGGGAAATCTTCCAATGGGGACACTAGTTCTGGTGACCTGGGGTTCCCCAAGATATTCCCTTAATTTTCATGGATTTCCTTTCACTTCCTGTTTGGCTCTGGGGCAGGAAGTGAAGGCAAACTCCTGCAATGGCACACAGATGGAGGAAAAAAAATCTGACAGCGGATGTAACCCTCCCTTTCTCTATCCAAAATGAAAAAAAGTTTTGCCTTTACTTTAACTTTGTTAGGGCAGACCTAGTTCATTGTCCATCAGATCCATGGAGGGGGATGTGTCCAGTGGGTGTAGAAA
Organism: Glandirana rugosa; assembly: GCA_018402905.1. Classification (NCBI taxonomy): domain Eukaryota; kingdom Metazoa; phylum Chordata; class Amphibia; order Anura; family Ranidae; genus Glandirana; species Glandirana rugosa. Next base: position 1,242,431 of record BLSH010558500.1, read on the forward strand.
ATGCCCTGGAGATATTCCTTTCAAAGTAGATCCAAAGTCAAATTCTAAAAATTTACTAGCAGGTTGAGTTTTATGGCAGAAAAGACTTGGCATCTGTCTTCTGCTATAAAATCTCCTTCCCTTCTTGCTTTCAATCCTTGTATTAATAGTTTAGGCATTTTGTTTGCTTCTTCTGTTCAGTCATATTTTTTCAAAATGGGATGAAAAACGGATGCGGACTTCAGTTTTTACAACCATTTGTGTACATCCATTTTCTAACAAAGATCTTATTTTTTTCAGCTGTCAGTAGGATTCCCTATGTGAATGAGTATAGGGTGCATAGTAAAAAACACAACACTTTTTAACAAATCCTTTATTAAAAAAAACAAAAATCAAAGAGAAATGTCCCCCGGTGTAGATCCATCATCAATCACAATGCCCGCCGCTACCACCAAAAAAAGAAAAAAGGGTTTCACACCCAAAGAAGGCTCCCATCGTCTGACAGCTCTCCTGTCTGACAGTTCTTAAATAACTAAGGGGTGGGGCCACCCGATGACATCACCAAGTGACCCCCGTCTTATGTGACGTCATCGATCCTGCATGCCCCCAGTCAATGACATCACAAGGGGGCAGAGTCACCCGGTGAAGTCATCGGGTGGCCCTGCCCCTTAGTTACTTGAGAACTCTCTGATGGCAGGAGCCTTTTTTTTCGGGTTGTGCTTTGTGATGACAATGGACCTACGCCGGGGACATTTTTTCTTTTTGCTTTTGTTATTTTGATGAAGGACTTGTCAAAAACTGCCTGCTTTGTTTTTGTACTCTACACTTTTTTCGGGTGAGTGGCTAGGGGTACTATGTACCCCATACTCATTCACATAGGGGGGCAGGATCTAGGGGCCCCCTGGTTAAAGGGGGCTTTCAGATTCTGATAAGCCCTGCACCCACAGACCCCCACAACCATCGGAGGGGAAAATACCCCTGTCCTCATCAACATGGGGATAAGGTTGCAGGAAAAGGACAAGAAAAATGGAAGTTGACGAAGGCAGATGTCCGCCGATGTCAATGGATGATCATCTGCTTGCCCATATAAATACATTGACGTCTGTTTTTCATCTGTCAACGGTTGGAGGGAAAACAGACACACAGATCGCCTGTGTGAAAGGGGCCTTACTGACTGCAGGGCATGTGCAGTGTATAGTCCCAGCCTCTGTAACGTGTGGGAGTTAGGTTATCAGTGGCCACCCAATGGGTGTAGATGCAAGAAGATGGGGGGGGGAGCATGGGCCTCGCATCACTTAAAGGAGTCCGCCATATTGTGCAAGAGGGACCACATGCAGATGTAGCTCCCCTTGAACATAGCTGTGTTACCATTTGAGCATAGGTCTTCTTTAAGTGAAAAATACACCCTCAGTTTTTGGGTGCTGCTGCCTAGGTTGCCTAGTAGATGTTGCGGCTTCGCCGCAGACACAAATTGTTTCCACTAATGCAGTGGTAATGCCTGTACTCCCGGAATGCTTAGGTAGCATCTACTCCAACTTTGTTTTTATGAAGAGTCACAAAACATGTAGAAAGTTAGAACTGAGCATGTTCCTCTTCCTCTGAGTGTTCTGGATCTATATAATTATACAACCCTTTATGGCTCAGTTCCTGCAGGAATCGTGTGACACATGCTAATGGAAATTCCTCCCAGAGACTCTTCAATATAAGTTTAGGAGAAATATATTGTAATTTATCTAGTGTCCTGAGCAGCTGCAGTTCTCATTACTCAGACCTGATAAGGTCTTTAGCTGCTCTGTGTTTTACTGCTCCCAGTGCACACAACCAGACTGAGCACTGATATGGGCTGGGAAATAGTGCTCATTACCTACTGTCTTCCTTCATACCTCTACAGATCCATATTGTGCTTGTTTTTATTGGGGGTCAGTCTAAATTAAGGCTTACCCACACATGGCCATAATGATGTTTTCATGTGTGCGGTGTGTGAACAAAGACCAGACATTTTCTTTTTAGTTTTTTTTTTTCTAATAATACTTTTTATTAAAGCTCAGCCAGCATATTAAAATGATCCCTCGCAGTGGGGCTGTGCCCACACTGACAGACTTAACAGCTCATTTTGTCTGGGGGTAGAGGAGAAACAATTTCACTTACCCAATCCTCAGCTCCCTGGCAGGTGGTGCTTCCTCATGATCCCATAATGGACTGTCCCATATTGTCCTCACATCCAGTTCAAGGCTGTGGACCCTGCTGTAATGTTGATGATATCATCAGTTCCCTGGTTTGCTAGCATGCAGGGGTGCAGAAGTTGTGGGATCCGCTCTAGCTCATGGGAGGATTGGGTGAGTATCTCCTTTTATTGTTCCCCTAGACATAAATAAGCAATTAAACCTTGCAATGCTGGCACTGCAAGGGTTCATTTTTTATGTGCCTAGAGTTGGGCTAAAACCTTCTTTTGTTACATATCAGTATCCTACACCCTATTTGCAGCCATTTTCTGGCTATATACACTCCAGTGATGACTGCATCTCATTTCTCAGGCACGTTTGTTGCAGTGGGATATGTCCGTATAATGTAGGTGTGCTTGGTCACTTGTTGTCTAAATAGAGAGAGTTGTGTGACAGGGAGAACACACACAATCATAACTGGGAAATTGGGACTGGGCCCAGACTCTGGAAGGCTTTGAAGGTTGGGATTCACGCAAATGCCTGACCGGCAGCTGGTTAAGCTACTCAATGTGCCCCCTCCACAGCCTGGCCCTCCAGTGACCGCTGCAGAGGCAGAGCAGAGAGCGATGATTGATAGTCACTGCTCTCTGCTCAGTGAAGACTGAGAACCGAGTGATCAGCAGACATGTGATCGCTCAGTTCTTGGTCTTAGAGCTGGCGGGGGACAGCTGCAGCATTGGAATGATGCTGCAGCCATATATGGTATTTCCCCCACTGTAGAGGAGTATGCATGTTTATTTTTTTTTATATCCCACACTTCTCCTTTAAAACCCAATTCCAGCTTTAGTTTCTAAAAAAAAATACATATGGCCAACCACTTTCTAAAACAAGAAAAGAACAGCTCTCCCTGAAATACTCACCCCCCCCCCCCCTTCCCATCTCCAGTGCTTTCCTCTGTAGACTCACTGCTCCATAGTCCAGCAGAGGTCCTCTTTTAGGTTGAATGACACTCAGCATCAATCTCCCCATGAGCCCAGTTTGTCAACAACATGCCCCCTGGGGATGCATCATCAACCCACTCTGGGCGCACAGCAGAATGCTGTTGGAAACAGTGCTTATGTTACGAAGTATGGGGACTGGGGTATTTTTATGAGCCAAAATTAGGTTTTGAAAATTTGCATTGTAGTGTACCTTCAACAGAATTGACCAATATGGATTTCAAGCTTAGGAAGGTCCAAGGCACTGCGTTACCATTCTGAGTACTACACTGTGTAGTTTTTCTTTTGAATCTGTCAAGACCGCAGGAACATCCAAAAGAACTGTAAAAAGCCTGCTAAGTCTGCGTGGATTTTAATCTTAGAGGCCTTT
>BLSH010558500.1:1245949-1284951 GCA_018402905.1 Glandirana rugosa
TAGTTTCTAAAAAAAATACATATTGCCAACCACTTTCTAAAACAAGAGCGGCTCTCCCTGAAATACTCACCCCCCCATCTCCAGTGCTTTCCTCTGTAGACTCACTGCTCCATAGTCCAGCAGAGGTCCTCTTTTAGGTTGAATGACACTCAGCATCAATCTCCCCATGAGCCCAGTTTGTCAACAACATGCCCCCTGGGGATGCATCATCAACCCACTCTGGGCGCACAGCAGAATGCTGTTGGAAACAGTGCTTATGTTACGAAGTATGGGGACTGGGGTATTTTTATGAGCCAAAATTAGGTTTTGAAAATTTGCATTGTAGTGTACCTTCAACAGAATTGACCAATATGGATTTCAAGCTTAGGAAGGTCCAAGGCACTGCGTTACCATTCTGAGTACTACACTGTGTAGTTTTTCTTTTGAATCTGTCAAGACCGCAGGAACATCCAAAAGAACTGTAAAAAGCCTGCTAAGTCTGCGTGGATTTTAATCTTAGAGGCCTTTTGTACTCTAACTTAGTTGATATGTTTCCTGTAAAACGAAGCAGCTAACTAATTCAATTTCTATATCATGTGAGCATCCTCTATTGCAGTGGTTCTCAGCTCCGGTCCTCGGGACCCACTAACAGGCCAGATTTGCAGGATAACTGAAATGCATTACAGGTGATATCATTTGCTGCTCAGTGACTGCAGTATTCTAGTCTGCATCTCCCCAAGGTAATACTTAAAATCTGGCCTGTTGGTGGGTCCCGAGGATTGGAGTTGAGAACCACTGCTCTATTGGGACTTTTAAGACAACCAAATAATCAAAAAATCTATAGATAATGTATAGTTTACAAATAGGAATGGGCTCGGCCATGTTCAGGATCCTAGTTCCAACCCAGCCGCCCGATCCCACCAGGAAGCTGACACTGCACACCACTAATCACAGGCAGTAATGTTATATTTTTGTTAGTATTTGTACATGATTGTAATGGTAGCATGTCTGTTGGAATTAAATTTGTAAACTGGAGATTATCTATAGCCTCTCTAGCTTCATAGGGTGGCACAATATCCCTAAGGAAGAAGCTATTTCAGAGTTCAAAACACGTTGTATTTACCAGTTTGTATAAACAAGCTGCTATTGTAATATTTTTGGTGTGCAGTAAATAATGTTTTTTTTGAGAGTACCACCCAGTATTATATGTATACTTCTTTTGTCTCTGGAGAAATATTGATGTTATGATCCTATGGGTCAGATGCTGTTTTAGTACGTGTAATAAAGATGTATGATTTTCTATAATTCAGATTATTTGGTTGCCTAAAAAGTCCCAATAGTGTGTATTAACATACTATGGCAATATGTAAAGGGATGATGGAAACCCCTGCCCATAACTTAATGAACCATATTTGGTACAAATTCAATTTCTTTACTGGAGTACTGATGTAGGATCAGATCCATGTCTGATCAAGTCTATAGAAAGTTGAAGGATGCTGAAATAGCAGTACCCATCAGTGGTGCAGAGCGTGTTAATGACCTCTCCATTTTGTTCTCAGGACTGCCCTCTTGTTCGGCCTATGTTTCCCTGTCCAGGTCCTGTTCACAGCTATTACTAATGTAAGAAAATCAGTAGCATTAGTCATCTTAAAAGGGCCATTACTCAAGATGATTTAAATTGTGAAAATGTCAGTGGTGCTTGTGTGCTCCTTGCTAGAGATGCAATGATTTACACCTGGTGACACGGGAGCGATGCAGAGCGGGGACACAGCTAACTAATGACTCATGTTCCACCCTGGTCAGAATTCCGGACGGCAGCTGGCAATATCGTATCTTAAACATTCTTATGTCTTGCCATTTTTCACTCTGACTGTACAGAATACACAGAGGACGCTGTGGGGTTAAACCCGCATCCTGAAATCTCAGAGCTGATGAAGATATTTTACAAGGACATTAAGCGGCTGACAGTGAGTGAGCTGACTTTAGTAGTATTGATTGATTGCGTGGACTTTAAAAGGGACAATACCTGGCATTCAGCAAGATGTCCACCAGTCTCACTGTCTTCTTCAAACAAGCTTATTTAGAGGCCAGCGTCATGACTTTTAAGCTCCTCTACAAAAAAAAATACAAAAGCAAAAAAAAAAGAAAAACAATAATACAAACATATCTTAAGGCCTGGTGCACACTGGTGTGACATACACGCCAACTTTGGGAGCACATGACATGTATAAATCAGTGGTTCCCTATGAGAGCCGCCTTAACTGGTCCGACTTTGAAAAAGGTCCCTGCACTGCTTTGGTCCAACTTGGGCACAAATTCAGCCCATTGATTTGAATGTAAGTTGCATCTAAGTAGGATCATCATCTTAACTGATCCAACTTGTGGCATGCGACTTGAAGGGCAACCCCACACCAAAATAAACAAAAAGCGACAAAATCCATACCAGACTCTTATCCGAGCATGCAGCCTGGCAAGCCAGGAGGGGGGTGGGGACAAGCAGGCGCCTACCCCGACCATACCAGGCCACATGCCCTCAATATGGGGGCTGAGTGCTTTGGGGCAGGGGGGGCTCTGTGCCCCCCCACCCCAAAGCACCTTGTCCCCATGTTGTTGGGGACATGGGCCTCTTCCCCCACAACCCTGGGCGGTGGCTTATAGGAATCTGAAAGCCCCCTTTAACAAGGGGGCCCCCAGATCCTGCCCTCCCCTATGTGAATGAGTATAGGGTACATTGTATCCCTGCTCATTCTCCCAAAAAAGTGTAGAAAATAAAAACAGTACGCAGGTTTTTGACTAAGTCCGTTATTAAAAGTGACGAATGTCCCCCGTTGTAGCTCCAACGTGTCTTCGTTCCAGTGATGTTACATAGTTGGTAAGGTTGGAAAAAGACACAAGTCCATCCAGTCCAACCTGTGTGTGTGCTTATATGTTAATAGTACATTCTATACCCATGTATATTGTGGTATATTAAGGTGCCCATCTAATAATTTTTTGAAATTATCGATGCTCCCAACTGAAACCACTGCTTGTGAAAGGGAATTCCACATCCTTACTGCTCATACAGTAAAGAACCCTCTATGCAGTTTAAGGTTAAACCGCTTTTCTTCTAATTTTAGTGAATGGCCGCGTGTCTTTTTAAATCCCCTTTCACGGAAAAGCTTTTTCCCTATTGTGGGGTCACCAGTATAGTATTTATACACTGAAATCATATCCCCTCTCAAGCACCTTTTCTCCAGAAAGAACAAGTTAAATGCTTGTAGTCTTTCACCATAGCTGAGATCCTCTAGTTCCTATTAATTTTGTTGCCCTGCTCTGGACCCTCGCCAATTCCAACACATCCCTGCTGAGGACTGGTGCCCAGAATTGGACGGCATACTCAAGATGCGGCCGGACCAGAGTCTTGTAGAGTGGGAGAATTATTGTTTAATCTCTGGAGTTAATCTCCTTTCTAATGCATGCCAATATTCTGTTGGCTTTGCTTGCAGCAGCCTGGCATTGCATGCCATTGCCGAGACTGTCATCTACTAGGACCCCCAGGTCCTTTTCCATCCTAGATTTCCCCAGAGGTTCTCCTCTTAGCGAGTAAACTGCATTCATATTTTTGGCACCCAAATGCATTATTTTACATTTTCCAACATTAAACCTCATTTGCCATGTAGTTGCCCACCCCATTAATTTGTTTAGATCTTCTTGCAAGGTTTCCACATCTTGCGTGGAAGTTATTGCCCTGCTTAGCTTTGTATCGTCCTCAAAAACTGAAATGAATCTGTTTATCCCATCCTCCAGATGGTTTATGTATAAATTAAATAGGATTGGTCCCAGGACTGAACCCTGGGGAACCCCACTTTCCACACCAGTCCATTCTGAGTACTCCCCATTTATCACCACTCTCTGGACTCGCCCCCGTAGCCAGTTTTTAATCCATGTACTCACACTTTGGTCCATGCTGACAGACCTTGGTTTGTACAGTAAACCTTTATGGGGAACTGTATCAAATTCCTTTGCAAAATCCAGGAACACCACATATACCAGCCTTTCTTTATCTAGATGGCCGGATCACCTCCTCATATAACGTTAATAGATTGGTCTGTCAAGAACGATTCTTCATGAATACATACTGATTACTGCTAATGATACCATTCTGATTACTAAAATCTTGTGTATAGTCCCTTATCATGCCCTCCAAGAGCTTGAAGATTATTGATGTTAGGCTAACTGGCCTGTAGTTCCCAGGGATGTAGCTTGGCCCTTTTTTAAAAATTGGTGCTACATTGGCTTTTCTCCAATCAGCTGATACCATTCCAGTCAGTAGACTGTCCATAAAAATTAGGAACAATGGTCTGGCTATCACTTGGCTGAGTCCCTAAAGGACACTCGGTGCAAGTCATCTGGTCCTGGTGACTTATTAATGTTGAGTTTATAAAGCCTATTTCTAATTTGGTCCTCAGTTGGCCATGAGAGTACTTCCTGTGACATGCTATGAAGATTATTAGTCTTGGTTACTGAACTCCCCTGTTTCCCTTGTGAAGACTGAGGAGAAGAATAAATTCAAAACTTTTGCCATCTCTCCTTCATTTGTAACCAGATTCTCTTCCTCATCCTTTATTAGGCCAATATGTTCAGACCTCCCTTTCTTACTATTTATATACTTAAAGAATTTCTTGGATATTTGTTTACTCTCCCCTCCGCTATGTGTCTTTCGTATTCTTAGCTGCCCTGATTGCACCCTTATATTTACTATTGCATTCTTTTGTATAGTTGGAACGCTGATGATGACCCCTCTGCCTTGTATTTTTTTAAGGCTTTTTCCTTTGCTTTAATATGCAATTTAATGTTGGAATTAAGCCACCCAGGACTTCTGTTGGCGCTTTCGAATTTATTTCCCCTATGAATGCACTGACCAATACCTTTATTTAATATGTTCTTAAAGCACTCCCATTTTCCCTCTGTGTTATTTGTTCCTAGGATTTTTATCCCATTTAATAACTTCTAGCAAAGAGCGTAGTTTAGGGAAAGTTGGCCCTTTTGAAATTCAGTGTTTTTGTATTACCCTTGTGTTTCCTATTTCTTTATACTAAAACGAATTGACCTGTGGTCGCTGTTTCCTAAGTTGCCCTGTATTTCCTCATCCGCTATCAGGTCTGTATTGTTATTAATCAGTAGTAACTTTGTTTCTTGTTGGTACATTCACCATCTGACCTAGGAAATTGTCCTGCAAGACATTTAGGAAATGGCGAGCTTTAGATGAATGTGCAGTTCCTTCCGCCCAGTCTATAGCTGGATAATTGTAATCTCCCATTATTATGACACTTCCCATACTTGCCGCCATTCCGAACTGTGATAGATGTCTTCTCCCTCTGGATCTTCTCCATCTGCTGTCTTCTTCCTCTGGTTCTTCTTGCTGATGTCTTCTTCCTCTGGTTCTTCTGCCAGTTCTTCTCCCAATGCTAGCTCCCGCTGTTTTGTCTGCTCCCACTGTCTGCCATTGCTTATATAGCCATGGGGCGTGGTCACCCGTAGACCCTGCCCCCTTGTGGCATCACCACTTGGGGCATGATGGGGTGTCTTTCTTCTTCTCTGGCAGTGGGTGGGTGGTCCTTATTGCAGAGAACTCATTTAATGGCAACTGTGTACCACATTGTCCAGGAGTATTGTGAGCCCAGACTTATGTGAAGAAGCACCCCCATAAGGTTGTGTTTACAACAACATGGGCTCACAGAAGGTGGATAGTATCTTTCAACCCTGAAGAAGAGCAGTTCTGGATCAGAGAGCAGTGATTTTGGGGAGCATCCCTGGAGAGGAATTGAGTATTGCAGTCAAAGCTGCTTTTTATTTTTACATCTGATGGCTTTTTGTTTTTGGGGTGGAGGGGTGCAAGGGTGCCACCAAAACTTCTAATTGAAACACTCACTAGCTATTTATTAACTATTGGGGCTTTTGTACAGTGATTACATCAGAATCACCTACCTCCGAGGCTGTTATAAACAGTTCTCAGTTTCAGTGCTCAGTTTTTTTATATTCTAATTTGTGAAAAACCCAGTTGTATCCAATCTTGCTTGGCATCACAGCAGCGTAGTAATATCCAAAAACATGCTCTTAGAGAACCCATAAATGTATACCTTTCCGAAGCATCTGAGGCATATGCCTCAAGTCTTCTAGCTAGTGTCAGACTTTTGGCCCGTAGCCACTGTCCTCCCAAGTTCTTCATGTAGCTAGCATCACAACACCTTATTACACAATTGAGTTCTGAAAGGTTTTACCCCTCATGACCAGAGCATGTTTTGCTATTCAGCACTGTGCTACTTTAACTGGCAATTGCACAGTCATGCAACACTGTATACAAATGAAATGTATATGTTGTTTTCACACAAATAGAGCTTTCTTTTGGTGGTATTTGATCACCACTGGGTTTTTTATTTAATTTTTAATTGCATAAACAAAAAAGACAACATTTTGAAAAAAAAAATCTTTTCTACTTTCTGTTATAAAACATATCCAATACAAAAATTAAAAAAATCTAATTTCTTCATAAATGTAGGCTAAAATGTATTCTGCTATATGTCTCTGGTATAAAAACAAACAACGAGTGTATATTAATTGGTATGTGTGAAAGTTATAGTGTTTACAAACGATGGTATATGTACTGGAATTTACGCAGCTATGATGCTATACTGGGAATGGGGGTGATCAGTGACTTATAGTGGGACTGTGATAGTGTGGCGCTAACAGATCCTTGCTGGGGAGGCACAGTGACATCAATGGCGGCACTAATACAATGATCAGATATAATACTGTACACTGACACTATACTAATGACACTGGCTGGAAAGGAGTTAACATCAAGGGGCAATCAAGGGGTTAACTGTGTGCCTAACAAGTGTAATGTGCTTTGCTTTTAATAACAGATCTGGCTGTTTTTTCTCCCCCCTGCTTTGCAGGGAGAAGAAACAGCCGGATCGCTGATCTGTGTACAGAGCCCTGTGTGTTTTTATAGTCAACGCATGAGGAGTGAGATTCCTAAAAGAGGCCGGATAGTCAGATATCTACAATGAGGAAATCTCTTAGAAAAATTAAAGTATATGTAAGGTCATTACTTTATTTTAAGTACAGCAGGAAATAGTTAAAATCCCTGTCAGTTTATAACTTTGCTGCTTGTGTTCCATTGGGGTGAATTGGTTTCACTTCTTGTCCTAGAGGTGCAACAGGTAGCGAGAGGAAATCTCTCCTAAGTGAGGGACATTTTCCCCCTAGTTGTCACAGATATTGATATTGGAATGTTTCCCAAAACAGCTGCAAAATTGTGGGTTTTCCTCACTTTCTGACATGCTATTAGTCATCAGAACAAATAGAGAGGTGACTTTCCCCAGCAGGGACACAGAGCATAAAACCTGGATTTGTTTCCAACCCGACTCCCTACTCTATCCAAACTATCACTGTTGAAACCTCCTCTTAAAAATGTTACTTGCATGGCTGTTATATTGACCCAAAGGTGTCAGTGCTATTTTATAGTACTGACCGGAAACTGGCATGCAGATGAAGCATTTTTCCTTTTCCTTTGATTTTATTAGCTGCATGGTTGTTGCAGGCTCAGTCGCGCTCAGTACATACTGAGTCCAGAGACAGTCAGGCAAAAAGCATATTCCGTAACTTCAGCTGTAGGAGGTATAACATGATTTGGATTGTACTATTTTTAGGAGTCCCACTTTAAAATAAAGCTTTCGTTTTTATTATTATTCAAGGTTTATTACAAATACATGTGTTTTGTTACTGTTACGTGATTACGCGGTTTTTCGAGATGTGCAAAGAGCGATCACACAAACACTTTCAGATATATAACATGTAATTAAATAATAACAGATAAAGATAACAAATGTAATATTGGAAAATGTAACAAGAATACTTGGCTATAGATGCTTTTTTCGCTAAGGAGTCCCCCCATCCTTACGGCTTGGCGCGATGATCAAACCAGACATGTGCATAATGCAGCTCTGGTGCAGGACTAGTTTATTCAGATTTTGGCTGTGTTATAAACAGGACTAGTGGGTAAGAAAAGACCAATTGTAACCCTTTGGAAAGTGATATTACCTTTTAAGTAAGAAAGCACACATTTCTGAAGGGGCTTGGTCATTTGGTCAGTTCATAATGGTATTCCTATAGTATGAAGTCATCTAAGGTAACCAGGCTTAGAATGCATTCTTGTGTATTGGTGAGCCAATAATATTAAGGCAATATGGAATTTCTTCATCAACATGGTGTTTTTTTTAGTATCAGACATAAGGGTTTGGGGTTCTATTTCTCATTCTCGTTCTATTTTTTGTTATCTTTCTGTTATCTATTACTCATTAAATAATCTTCACATCTCTGTTCTTTAGATGAACACATCCTTACTTGGAAGTATCGGAATGCTGAACTCAGCACCTCAACTGCGGTGCATCAAAACATACCAGGTGCCACCTGTCCAGCCAGCCTCCCCTGGATCCCTCAACGCCTTGAAACTGGCCAGACTCATCTGGACCTCCAACCGCAATGTCATCTTAATGGCCCATGATGGGAAGGAGCACAGATTCATGGTGTAGGCTCCTTGTTCACCTCCTGTTCACCTACTGCTCCCTCCAGTATCTCTATAGCATGAACATATAGATGTCGTCATATCAGTCCCAGGGGTAAACGTTGCTGTGATGGTGCTGCATGATTTCCCCTGGTAAATGCTGCTTCTGTCAGCACTAAAGCCACAGAGAGTAAAACCCTTTCCTGTACATAAGTCCATGTTCAGAGGTGAATCTCATTTCCTCGCTTTCTTAGTGATAAAGGCTTATAACTGACTTCAGTGCGGACAACAATTTTGTGTGCAATAAACCAGAGCAACCAATCAGATTTCATAATGCTGAAGCCAGATCACGTAAAGATAAATTCTTACTTGCTGCCATTGCTTTTTGCCTTATTTAAAGCTTGTTTGAGTACTGATCACATGTGCTCAAAGAAGGTAACCATCGTGTGGGCAAATCGATATGCCATTGTGTGGGTGCACCAACTGTTAGTTTAAAGGAATGTGGTGATGTCCCTAGATGTGAACTGAAAAGTTACTTCTCTACCAATGTTCCTGCCTGCACAGCGCAAGCCACCTTTAATTTGGCAAAGTGAATTCCAGGCAAACTTCTAAATACGTAGTTGAAGTATAATATAGTTTATGAGGGTCATCAGGAAAATCAGGATTCCATTAAAAAAAGTCCATACCTGCAACCTGGTGTGTTTCTGGGGCCACCAAAATAAACAAAAAGAGAGAAGGTTTGCAGCACAGAGGTCTATATTTATTGCTCATTCAGTAACATCCTGCAATGTTTTAGGTTAAAGAGGACAATTCAATCAATGACATATAGGGGGTTATTTACTAAAATTGGAGAGTGTAAAGTCTAGTGCAGCTCTGCATAAAAACCAATAAGCTTTCCGGTTTTATTGTCAAAGCTTGAACAAGCTTTAATTAGAAGTCGATTGGCCACCAAGCACAACTACACCAAATTCTGAGTGCACTAATATTAGTAAATCTCGATCCATAAAGCAAGAAACCAGAAATTACATAAAACACATACCACATAATCATTGGGTATAACAGAAATACATAGTAACATAATAAATCTGATGAGGCAGCCAAGTGTTTCAAATGCCTCCTTCACACCATGTGCAGAGACATGTTCTTTTCTGCACCGGTCCTTGCAAGAGCACAAAGAAAACAATTATTTTCTTTGTGCCCTGTTCACACAACACGGGTCATGTGCGTATTTTCTTCTGTGTAGAAATATGCAACAGGTAAGCATTTTTCTGCACAGAAACGTTGTGGTGTGACCAGGGCACATAGAAAACAATTGTTTTCTTTGTGTTCTTGCAGAAATCTATGTTTGAATAACACACGCCACATGGTATGAATAAGCCTAAAATATTCAATGCAAGTCAAATCTATACTTTTTTTTCATTAGTCTTTATGCACATGGTGCAAATGAGGCCTTAATCTAAGAGGAATCTGCAGCACAGAACACATATAATATGAAGAAATTAGAATGAATCAAAAACATGATTTCAACCTTTTGGTGACAACGTATTCAGTCCAAAGATCCAATATACCACTTTGCATTTCAGAGAGATGATGCGGTCAACCACTCTGTTTTAATTTTGGGACTTGATCCGTTGTTATTGAATCTGAGATCAGTGGCCCTGTGTCCGGCTTCAAGAAAGTTTTTAAACACAGAGAGTTCTGTCTGTCTAAACCAGCCTTTCTTAATCAATGTTCCTCAAGAGGTTGCTAGGGGTTCCTTGAGCAATGAGCAATTTATACCTCACAGATAATTAACCACTGTCAAGCATGATCTTTTAAGTTGAATGTAAGGGGGGATTCTTCCCAGTGACCACAAAAGAAGGAGCTTTCTTCCAAATGACTATCACACAAATGTGTTGTAGATATAGTTGTTATTAGTAGGGGTTCCATGAGACCAAAAGGTCATTTCAAGGGTTACTCTCCGTTAAAATAGTTGAGAATGGCTGGCCTAGACTTTATAGAATATGTATATTGTGACACTTGACCCAAGACTCATGAAAAAAATCTGTCACTCCTGGGTGAAAACAGACCTCATAGTCTTTACTGTTTTAGTTATCAAAAGTATTTGTGATCTTGTACAGCCAACCTTGTAATATGCACACATTGAGCAGCCAGAGCAGAAATGCATGTAATTCTTAATTAGGCAATTCACATTCCTGAATCAGCAGCTCAGCTTCCTTTGTCACCTCTCTTCCTCCTCTTTGGACAGTGAATCATCCATATCCCCTCTGTCCAGTGAGCAGGAGCAGTAAAGCTAAACCTGGAAGTTAGAGTAGTTCTCCTGACTAGTGTGTACCACAAGAGTGCCCAGCCAAAATGACAAATCCTTTGGCAGATATAATAGTGAATATACACCAACTAGCCATAACATTATGATCACCCATCATAACCCATCAAGGCATGGATTTTTGAAGATATACTGTGGTATACTGTGGTACTGACCAAGCTGCCAGTAGCAGATCCTTTAAGTCCTGTAAGTTGTGAGGTGGGACCTCCATGGATTGGACCTTTTTTTCCAGCACATCCCACAGATGCACAATTGGATTGAGATCTGGATGAATTAATTAGACCAGACCGCCTTCTTCCATGGTCCATTTGTGATGCTCATGTGCCTATTGTAGATGCTTTTGACTGTGGATACGGGTCAGCATGTGCATTCTGACCAGTCTGCAGCTACACAGCCTCATACACCACAAACTGCCATGCACTGTGTGACACCTTACTATAAGAACCACCTTTTTCAGCAAAATGAGCTAGAGGCTCTTTTATTGGATCAAAATAAATAGGCCAGACTTCTCTCACCGTGATCATCAATGAACCTTGGCCTCCCATGACCCTGTTGCCGGTTTTCCTTCCTTGGACCACTTTTGACCACTGCAGAATGGGAACTTCACACAAGATGTACAGTTTTGGAGTTCTGATACAGTTGCTTAGCCATTACAATCGACCCTTGTCAAAGTCCCTCAAATCCTCATGCTTGCCATTTTTTTATATTTTCATCAACTTCAGGGACAACTTGCTGACTAATATATCCCACCCACTTTTAGGTGCCATTGTAAGGAAATAATCAATGTTATTCACTTTGCCTCTCAGTAGTCATAATGTTATGTCTGATCAGTGTATATGTATATGAACTTCCACTTTAAAGGCCAACAGCATCTAAATGTAATCATTTAACAAATGGCAGGTACCTGTCTGTTAAAGTGCTTGAAAAGCTTTATATGTAGCTCTTCGACTGCCATGCTCTGAATAAATCGTTCAGCTGGTGAACAAAAAAAAAAAGTGTAATCAGACCCCTTCCTATGGATTCCTTTTTTCACACTTTAGAAGAATTCATTGGAAGGAGACCGACTACGTCATCAGGACTAACATTAGGAAATAATGATCACGGAAAGGAAGCAGCAAGCTCCAGCATAGGGATCTTGGCGAAGGTGCCCCAGAGTTACAAATGCACAGGGCAAGCCTATGCATCGACACAATACTGGGTTATGCATTGTGTATAAATTACGGCCTATGTGTCACACTGGTGATTTTGTAGCAATTACAGAATCACATTTTTGTTGCTAGGAAAAAAATAGCAATTTTTAACTCAGTCACTGACTGATCAACTAACTTCAAAGTGAAAACAAGAAGAGAGATTGTAGCTGCTACAAATATCTTCTACAGTGTTCTAATGTGAATTGAGCCTAATACATGCTGAGCGTTTAGCCCCGTTACATGAGTCTCTGGCGTTCAGGTGCTGGATGGCGCACCAAGTGTTACTAATGTTTAGGGCAGTACGTGCCCATGGACAATACCCAGAAGACAGGCAGGGCTGGACGCATGCTGCCCTACGAGTTAGTAGCACTTGGTGCACAACCAGTTGTAGCAGCTTTTAGCCTTTCATTGAATTTACAGGTTGTCAGCAGCAGGGCTGGACAGTGCGTCTGTATCTTCATCCTGCACCTAGATGCCATCGGGGCTAAACACTCAGTGTGGATGAGGCTGTAGACCAGCCTTTCTCAACCTTTTCAACACAGAGGAACCCTCATGATACAATTAGTGTGGTGGTCAGTGGGAAGAATGGTCCTTACACTTGTGGTCATTGGGAAGAATTACCCCCTTATAGATCGCTAAAAAGATTAATGGTGTCAGTGGAACCTAACGAAGAGGCAGAGAAAATTGCTCATTGGTCAAGGAGCCGCTGGAGCAACCCTAGTTGAGAAACCCTACTGTAGATCTTTTGTAGAGTACATTCAAAGCTTAAATATTGAACCCGGCATGTGGGCTGAAATGGGAGCACAATACTGTGATTTGATAAGTCATCATCCAACATTGTGGAAATAACCAGTTTTGGGTGAGCTGTCCTTATATCTTTTTGGAATAACTTACTTAAAAAAAATGTAAAGCCTATCACTGAAAATCATCTGTCTCTATTGTTACATTCCATACGAAGCTAGGTACTTCGCGCACATTGAAGTGATTTTTATTCTTAAATTTACTGTTTACATGTAGAGCCCTTCTTGTATCATTGTATTTACGGGGACAGTCCTGCTACGAGGCTTCTGTCCTACTGAGTGTTTTAAGTGAACTTTTTCATGTGTTTTATGTTGTGTTTCTGCTACCTTCTGTAAGTTTAAGTTGCTGTGTGTAAAGTGTGGTTTCCTGCTGAGTATTCAGCATCTCTATTAATTTAACAGGATATAATGTAAAATGATAATTATAAATAAATGACAATATAAATGTAATTAGCAAATTGTTCATATACTGTGTTGACAAAATCTAGTTTCATGTAAAAAAGATGTGCATCACATTGGAAAGCCGATCCGGGGTAAATCTCTTGGCTTGGGCAAAGCGTATACAGTCTGCGTTTTCTGTGAGAGCGGAACTCCAGGCACACATTTATATACACAAAAGAAATATATACTTACAGGTAGAAATACAATGGTGTCCTCTCTCCATCCCTAGTCTGTGGAGCAGACAGTAAGGGCCAGTTCACACCAGAACGTGTTGCGGGGAAACCTGCGATCAATGCTCGTTTCCTGCACCATGTTCAAAACGTACTGCAGTTGTGATTTGAAGTGGATGTCCATATTAAGTTAAAGACACCACAAATGCAGGTCGCAACCGTACCATGAGATCTGGTTGCAGTGAGTTTTCAAAAGTAGTGCACGCGGTACAGTGCTATGTCAGTATATTCAAAATGAATGGAATGAAATCACACAGAATAGAACTGCATGTGAATCCCATGGGAAAGCACAGCATGTTCCTGTGCAATTCCTGGTGTAAACCGACTCTAAAAGAAGAGTGGAAGCCTGATCAGCCCATCTCTCTCCTCCTATCAGCATGTTCCTTATCAACACATTTGCAGGCAGCACATCAGTTTGGGTTCCAGTCCTGCTTCCCCCTCTCAGGCTGAGCTCTGCTGTACAGGGACTGAAAGACACTTATACTAAGTCAAATTCATGTACTTGCATTTAAAAAAACTAAATTTAATGATGTGTTAATGAATATAGAACTACATTAACTACTTGCCTACTGGGCACTTTCACTACCTTCCTGCACAGGCCAATTTTCAGCGCTCTCACACTTTGAATGACAATTGCGTGGTCATGTCAACACAAATAGAGCTTTCTTTTGGTGGTATTTAATCACTGCTGGGTTTTTTATTTTTTACAAAAAAGAAAAAGACTGAACATTTAAAAAAAAAAAAGATTTTTTTCCTTAGTATCTTTCGGTACATTTTGTAAATAAGTAATTTCTCCATCACTGATGTGGCTGCACTCATGAGGAGGCACTAATATGCCGCACTGATGGACGGCATTGATGGGCAGCACTGATGAGCAGGCACTGAAAGGGAGCACTGACTGGCATTACTAATGGGCACTAATTGGTGTCACTGATGGGCACTGATTGGTGACACTGATGGGCATTGATTGGTGACACTGATGGGCATTGATTGGTGACAGTGCCCTGATTACCTGTACTGGTCTGCCCTGCAAGGAGATGCTGCTGATCGACTCTCCTCTCCTCACACTCTGTCAGTGTGATGCAAGCAGAGCCGATAAACGGCACTTGCGCATTTACATGTGACCGGCTGTGATTGGACACAGCCGATCACATGGTTAAATCTTCCAATGGGGACACCTCTTCTGGGGAGTTCCCCTAACTAACTGGGAGATTTCCTCTAACTTCCTGCTGCGTCTCTGGGATGTGCAGTGAACAGAAATTTCCCCAACTGTACAGTACACAGACTGCAAAGTAAAAATTGGCTGGGGCCATAACTGCTCCCTATTCTTTCTAAATCTAAAAATCAACATTTTGACTGTACATACACCTTAACCACTTCAGCCCCGCAATGATTTCCAGCTTTTGGACCAGAGCACTTTTTTCAATTTGGCACTGCGCCGCTTTAACTGGTAATTGCGCGGTCATGCAATGCAGTACCCAAACAAAATGTACGTCCTTTTTTTTCCCCTCAAATAGAGCTTTCTTTTGGTGGTATTTGTTCACTGCTGCGCTTTTGATTTTTTGAGATATTAACAAAAAAAGAACGAAAATTTTGAAAAAAAATTATATTTTCAATTATTTTTGTAATAACTTTATGTTGTAACAAAAATACAATAAACTACATTTTAGTCATAAATTTTTGCTAAAATGCATTTACCACATTTCTCAGGTAAAAAAAAAGTCGATTAACGTATATTTATTGGTTTTGTGCAAAAGCTATAGCGTCTACAAACAAGGGTACATTTTCTGGAATTTTCACAGCTTTTATTTTATGACTGTCTATCTCATTTCCTGAGGTGCTATAATGGAGGGGCAGTACAACTCCCCCAAATGACCCCATTTTGGAAAGTAGACACCCCAAGGAATTTGCTGAGAGGCATGTTGAGCACAGTGAATATTTTATTTTTTTGTCATAAGTGATTGAAAAATGACAAAAAAAAAAAAAAAAAACACAAAGTTGTCACTGAAATGATATATTGCTCACACATGCCATGGGTATGTGTGGAATTACACCCCAAAATACATTCTGCTGCTTCTCCTGTGTATGGGGATACCCCATGTGTGAGTCTTTTTGGGAGCCTATCCGTGTACAGGACCCCAAAAACCAATCACTGTCTTCCGGATTTTAAAGGCAAAAATTGATGCCTTCACCCCACACTTCCTATCTCCGTTGCGGAGGCCATGAAGTGCCCAGATAGCAAAAAAAAACCCAAACTACCCCATTTTGGTAAGTAGGACACCCCAAGTTGTCACTAAATGAAATGTTGCTTGAACATGCCATAGGTATATGTGAAATTACACCCCAAAATACATTCTGCTGCTTCTTCTGAATATGGGGATACCACATATGTGAGACTTTTTAGCGGTCTATCCGCATATGGGACCCCAAAATCCAAACACTGCCTTCAGGCTTTCTAAGTGCGTAAAAAGGTGATTTTACTCCTCACTCCCTATCACAGTTTTGGAGGCCATGGAATGCCCAGATAGTACAACCCCCCCCCCCCCCAAATTACCCCATTTTGGAAAGTAGACACTCCAAGATATTTGCTGAGAGGCATGTTGAGTATTTTGCAGATCTCACGTTTTGTCACAAAGTTTTGAAATTTGTAAAAAGTAAAAAAAAAACATAAAACAAATTCTGTTTATTTCTTCATTTTACAAAACAAATGAGAGCTGTAAAATGCACACCATGCCTCTTAGCAAATACCTTGGGGTGTCTACCTTCCAAAATGGGGTCATTTGGGGGGGTTTGTGCTACCTTGACATTTCAGGGCCTCAAAAAACGTGATGGGTACCGAGGAGTAAAATCACCATTTTATGCCCTTAGAAAGCCTGAAGGCGGTGATTGGTTTTCGAGGTCCTGTACATGGCTAGGTTCCCAAAGAGTCTCACACTTGTGGTATCCCCGTACTCAGGAGAAGCATGAATGTATTTTGGGGTGTAATTCCACTTATACCCATGGCTTGTGTGAGCAATCTATCATTTCAGTGACAACTTTGTGTAAAAAATAAATAAATAATTGTAATTTCCCCCGAAACTTGTGGCAAAATATAAAACATTCCATGGACTCAACATGCCTCTCAGCAGATAGCTTGGGGTGTCTACTTTCCAAAATGGGGTCATTTGGGGGTTTTTTTTTTGCTACCTGGGCATTTCATGGCCTCCGAAATCTGGATAGGTAGTGAGGAGTGAAGGCATAAATTTTTGCCCTTAGAAACCCTGAAGGCGGCGATTGGTTTTCGGGGTCCTGTACGCGGATAGACACATTTCACACATACTCATGGCATGCGTGAGCAATATATCATTTCAGTGACAACGTTGTATAATTTTTATTTTTTTTTTGTCATTTTTCAATCACTTATGACAAACAAAATATTCCATGGTCTCAGCATGCCTCTCAGAAAATAGCTTGGGGTGTCTACTTTCCAAAATGGTGTCATTTGGGGGGTTTTGAACTGTCCTGTAATTTTATGCCCAACATTGCCAACTCTTCTAACCACTTGAACCACCAAGTCTTTTCTGACACTTTTTGTTTACATGAAAAACATTTTTTCTTTTTCGTTCATTGACGGACGCAGCCTCTATTCTTGATGTGTGATTATCTACCTTTCAACAAGGAGTGGACTAGGCAGAACAAAGTTCAACTACCAGCAGACACAGCCCCTCCCAGGGGGCAGTCCCCTCCTGGTATATCCCCTCCATCTTGCTCAGCACAGCCAGTTTTTTCTGCCTAGTGCAAGGAGTAGGACCTGGCTCCCTGCTGGGATCTGCGGTTCCCCATTAGGTTTTTTTTCTTTTGCTCAAGACTTCTGATGAAGAATGCAATCAAGCAGCCGGCTGGGTGACAGGCTGGATATCCTAGGTCCACGGAGTCTCCCGAGCGCGGCCAGCGGACATGAGCCAACCCTTAGCTGCACGCGGGGTAGGCCGCGTCGGGCCCCGTTACGTGCGGGGCGGCCCGCGGGTTAAACGCCCCACCAGCGCACCTAGGACCAGGTCCGTGGGCTCGTGTCACAGGTGTCGCTTGGCCGACAGCTCCCCCTGAACTGGCGGGGTGGCAGGTCTGTCTCGGGTGGCTACCCGCTGCGCCCATCTAGATGGGTGAGTAACCGCTCCCCCCTTCCCCGGGGCAGGCAGGTGATGCCCTCCCCTTGGGGTGTAGGTGGGTCTCGCTTCTCCTACCCTCCCCTGTCTTGGGTCCTCGTAGCCCCCCCCCGGGGCCCGCTGGGGAGCCGTTCCCTCCGCTTGTGTGCTCTCCCATGTGCTGTGTGGCGGCCGCCATTTTGCGGTAGCCGGCCGCGGGCTTCGGCCTCTAGTGCACACGGCAGCCATGTTTGCTTGGTCCGCCGTGTGAGGGATTCTGTGTGGCTGAGTGTGGGCGGTCCAGTCTTGGCGCCGCTTTCCCCCGGCTACACGTGGCGGAGCACAGCAGCAGCTATGGAGGCAGCAACAGCAGGACAGCAGCTAGCAGCGGCAGCACCTCTCGGGGACGGTAGGGCATGGTAGGGAATCCTCCTGGGTACCTCTGGGTCCCTGTGGGCTGGCAGCCGGTGGGGAGGTGTGGGGCGCCTGGTCCTTCTCCCCAGAAGGGGCTTTTTGTGGGGCCTTATAGGTGTCGGGGTGTGGCAATGGCAGCTGAAGCGGGTGCTTCCACTTCAGAGCTCTCCGATGAGGATCCGGGCACGCTGGGACCAGTGGTCCCTCTGGATAAACTGACTGCAATCCTGGAAGAATTTTTCTCCCAGAAGGAGCCAATCTGTGATCGGGGGTGGCGAAAAAGCAGCCACCCCCTCCCCCTTCTTCTGGGGAGGACTCGGGGCCTGAAGGGGGCTCAGCAGTGATGGGGACCCCCCTGGATCTGTCGAAAGGCGAGCTTGAAGACCCCTCCGATGAGGAGGAGGAGTCTTCGGGGGCCACAGTGGCGTGTGAAAGGGCTCTTGTGGATTCTTTGGTCTCCGCCGTCCGTGAGTCGCTGAAGCTGGGCCCGGCTGGGGCTGCGCAGGAGGCGGTGTAAAATTTTGGCTTGCATAAGTCAGCCAGGGCTACTAAGGTGTTCCCTTATTTGCCGTACTTCGATCAGTTCGTGTATAAGGAGTGGCAATGCCCGCAGAGTTTGTTCGCCATGCCCAAGCATTTTTCTGTGCGTTACCCGTTTGAGGATACTCTGCTGCGGCAGTGGAAGTCCCATACGGTGGACCCGCCGGTGGCACGCCTGAACACCCTGTTGGGTGCTGTGCAAGACTTGCTCGCTCAGGGGGTGATTTTTCTGGTTCCGTCCGCGGAACATTTCAACGGGTTTTACTCCAATCTCTTTGTGGTTCCAAAGAAGGACGGGGTCAGGCCTGTCCTGGACCTAAAAGTGCTCAATCTCTTTGTGAGGGTGCGGAAGTTCAGAATGGAGTCTGTCCGCTCTGTGGTGGCGGCGCTTCGGCAGGGAGACTTCCTGGCTTCCTTGGACATCAAGGACGCGTATCTGCACGTCCCCATTTGTGCTCGTCACCAGCGCTTCCTGCACTTTGCGGTGGGGGATCTCCACTACCAGTTTGTGGCCCTCCCGTTTGGTCTGGCCTTCGCTCCTCGAGTCTTCAACAAGGCTCCTGTGCTGGCTCTGCTGCGGCAGAGGGGCATAGCGGTGGTGGCATATCTCAAGGACCTTCTCCTGAGGGTGGAGTCGGCCTCAGATCTGAGGGACAATGTGGCTATCACTCTCAGTTCCCTGCGGGACTTCGGATGGGTGATCAATCTCCAGAAGTCGGCACGGACTCCATCACGCCGGCTGGAATACCTGGGCCTGATCTTGGACACAGAGCAGGCGAGGGTTTTTCTACCTCCGGAAAAATTGCTGTCACTACGGGCAGCGGTGCGGGCCCTGCTGTCCCAGCGGTGGTCCTCCTAACGGTTTTGCATGCGGCTGTTGGGGCTCATGGTGTCCACCTTCAAGGCGGTTCCGTATGCCCAGATTCACACCCAGTCCCCGCAGCGGGCGATTCTGCTGCGGTGGGACAAGTCTCCTTCGTCCCTGGATCAGGTGATCAGGTTGGATTGCCGGACGCGGCTTTCCCTCGCCTGGTGGCTGCGGGACCCTGCGTTGGAGCTGGGGAAGTCTTTCTTCCCCTTGCATTGGACTGTGTTCACGACGGACGGCAGCCTGGCCGGCTGGGGAGGGGTCCTGGGGCTGCTGTTGACCCAGGGTCGCTGGTCTCCGGTAGAGTCCTGTCTCCCGATCAATGTGCTGGAACTTCGAGCGATCAGGTTTTGCCTCTCCAATGGTCGGGGAGGCTGCACGGTCAGCCTGTTCGAGTCCAGTCGGACAACACCACGGCTGTGGCCTACGTGAACCATCAGGGCGGAACGAGAAGCTCGGCAGCGGCGTCAGAAGCGGCCCACATTCTGAGGTGGGCAGAGCTTCACGTGCCGGAAATCTCCGCCATCTACATTTCGGGCGTCGAAAACTGGCAGGCGGACTACCTAAGTCATCAGAAGTTGGATCAGGGAGAGTGGTCCCTGCACCCAGAAGTTTTTAGCCAGATCTGTCAACGGTGGGGAGCGCCAGACGTGGATCTCCTGGCATCCCGGCTCAATCGGAAGGTGCAGGCCTTCGTGAGCAGGACAAGGGATCCATTGGCAAACGCTGCAGACACCCTCATGGCCCCGTTGTCTCGGTATCGGTTCCTCTATGCCTTTCCCCCTCTCAAGCTGCTTCCGTGCCTGTTGCACAGGATAGAGGCAGAGGGGATCCCAACCATTCTGGTAGCGCCGGATTGGCCCCGGCGTCCTTGGTACGCCGACATGGTGCATGTCCCCTGGCGGCTCCCTCTTCGTGAAGATCTGCTGTCACAGGGCCCCATCTTGCTCCCTGCTTTACCCTTGCTGGCTTTAACGGCCTGGCTATTGAATCCCAGGTGTTGAGGGACCGGGGACTCTCGGAATCGGTGATCCCCACCATGCTGAAGGCGCGTAAGTCCACTTCACGCAAGATTTATCACCGCACCTGGAGGGCTTACATTGCCTGGTGTGAGGCGGGGGGATGGAACCCCCGTTCCTTTTCGGTGGCTCGGGTGCTGGCCTTCCTTCAACAAGGCCTGGATCACAAGCTGGCATTGAGCACTCTCAAGGGACAGGTTTCTGCCCCGGCAATTCTTTTTCAGCGTCCTTTGGCGACGCATTCCTTGATTCGCACTTTTGTTCAGGAGGTTCTTCATGTCGACCCCAGGTTCGGTCGCCCTTGGCGCCATGGGACCTCAATTTGGTGCTCTCAGTCCTTCAGAAGCCGCTGTACGAAAATATCAGGGAAATCTTGCTGCAGCTGCTTTCGCAGAAGGTGGCTTTCCTAGTGGCTATGACATCCGCGAGGCGGGTGTCTGAGCTTGGCGGCTTTGTTCTGTAGATCTCCATACTTGGTCCTACATAAGGATAATGTGGTTTTGCGCCCTTCTCCTTCATTCTTGCCGAAGGTGGTTTCTTCTTTCCACATTAATGAGGACAATGACCTCCCTTCCCTGTGCCTGCACCCATCGCATCCTTAGGAGGTTGCTTTGCACTCTCTGGATGTGGTTAGGGCTCTGCGGGTTTATCTGGCAGCCACGGCTCCCTTTCGGAGGTTGGATGCACTCTTTCTCGTGGTGGATGGCCCGCTCAAGGGACTGACGGCCTCGTCGGCCACTATTTCCCGTTGGATAAGACAGACGGTGACATTGTCCTCCCTTCCCTGTGCCCACGCCCATCTCATCCTAAGGAGGTTGCTTTGCACTCTCTGGATGTGGTTAGGGCTCTGCGGGTGTATCTGGCAGCCACGGCCCCCTTTCGGAGGTTGGATGCACTCTATCGCGGTGGATGGCCCGCGCAAGGGACTGGCGGCCTCGTCGGCCACTATTTCCCGTTGGATAAGACAGACGGTGACCCGTGCGAATGCTGTGCAGGGCCAGGAGCCCCCCTTTCCGGTCACGGCTCACTCTACCAGAGCTATTAGTACTTCCTGGGCTTTCCGACATCAGGCGTCGGTTTCTCAAGTGTGCAAGGCAGCCACCTGGACCTCAGTGCACACCTTTTCTGTTTTACAAGGTTGATGTTTCCGCATCCTCGGATGCTGCTTTTGGCTGCAAGGTTTTGCAGGCGGCGGTGTGAGGTGCATCTGACTCCTCACGGAGGGCTCTTCAGTTGGGTACAGTTGTTGTTGCGTTGCCCACCCCTTGTTTTGAAACTGCTTTGGGACGTCCCCACATGTCAAGAATAGAGGCTGCGTCCGTCAATGAACGAAAGAGAAGATAGGATTTTTTTGACTTACCGTAAAATCCTTTTCTCTGGGTTCATTGACGGACGCAGCACCCACCCCTCTCTTTTATGAGTTTGTACTGCTTGTTAGGAACTGGCTGTGCTGAGCAGGATGAAGGGGTTATACCAGGAGGGGACTGCACCCTGGGAGGGGCTGTGTCTGCTGGTAGTTGAACTTTGTTCTGCCTAGTCCACTCCTAGTGAAAGGTAGATAACCACATGCCAAGAATAGAGGCTGCATCCGTCAATGAACTCAGAGAAAAGGATTTTACGGTAAGTCAAAAAAAATCCTATTTTTCTTTTTTGCTAAAAAAATTACTTTGAACCCCCAAACATTATATATTTTTAAAGCAGAGGCCCTGCAGATTAAAATAGTGGATGTTACAATTTTTTTTTTAACAAAGTATTTGCGCAGAGATTTTTCAAACACAATTGTTGGGCAAAAAAACACTTTTTGGAATTTTAATGCACAAAAACATACTATTTTGCCCAAATGCTTGGAGAAATATAAAAGTTGATCTCATGCCGAGTGCATAGACACCCAATATGACATGCTTTAAAAATGACGCACACACGCAAAGTGGCGACAAACTATATACATTTTTAAAAGCCTTTACAGGTTACCACTTTAGATCTGCAGAGGAGGTCTACTGCTAGAATTACTGCCCTCGATCTGACGTTCGCATTGATACCTCACATGCATGGTGAAATTGTTGTTTACATACGACAGGAGACTGACGCTAGCGCCTACCTTTGCGTGCGTGCACGGGGGGGCAGGGGTGCATTTTTTTTTTTTAATTATTCATTTTGCTTTTTATTTTATTTTTACACTGTCCCTTTCATCTTTTTTTTTTTTTTTTTATAATTTTTATTTTTATCACATGGATTTTATATATGCCCTATGATAAAAATAGGTATTGTCCAATATTTTTTTTTTTTTTTTTTTTTTAGTTTGGGGTCCACTAACTTCTAGATCTTTCCCCAGCCCTTGAAGCATCTGACCACACCAAAATCGGTGTGATAAGATGCTTCCCCAATTTCCCAATGGCGCTGTTTATATCTGGCAAAACCAAAGTCACACAGTGCTCTTAGCCTCTGGTTTCTTAGGCCATGGAGATGATTGGAGCCATTCTAGTCTTCAATCAGCTCTATGGTCAGCTGGCGGAACCCCCATCTGCATTCTCACGTTCCCCGGTGGGACAGGAGAGCCTGAGAAGACTAGCAACATACTAGTATGTCGCCGGTGCTTGTTGGGCATATATTGGAATGTTCTTTTTTTTCATGCAGCCTGTGGGTTAAATGAAAATAAGAATCAATCGGTGGGTATGCCCACCATTAAGAAAACGTCCCTTCATCCACCCACTTCTAATGGTGGGCATAGCCCCTTTTTAAAAAAATATACCAGAGCATAGGGGCAATTCTCCCCAATTTCTACCCACTGCCCCTATGCTCCGGTATATTTGCTCTTTTTTAACTGTGGTGGCGAAATCACCGCCGACAGCGATGGAGTCGCTGCTTTATGAATGGTGGGAGCAAACGCTTTTGCTGTCACCATTAATAAATCAGTGCTGCAGCTGAATGGCGTACCTGAAAAGTAATAAACAATAAAACACAGTAACATAAAAAAAATACATACCTGCTAAAAAGAAGAAATTATAAAACACATTAACAATAAAACATTACAGGTAAGCATTAACCAGTTCAGGACCGCGATATAGCCGAAAGACGGCTACAGCGCGGCTCTGAAATGCCCGCAGGACGTCCATGGACGTCCTGCCTCGTGCACGCTCCCCGCGCGCACTCGCAGCCTGCGGTGGCGCGCTCTCACGGCCGCCACACGCTGCGTGGGCGTGCCCGCGGGTCGGGCGGACTCGATGTCCGCCCGAAACCCGCCGATCACCTGTAGCAGCCTCAGAATGGGGAACCGCCGATGTAAACACGGCGGTTCTCCGTTCTGTGAATGGGACATGACAGATCTACTGATCCCTGTCACTGGGATCAGTTAGATCTGTTATGTCCCGACCAGCCCCGCCCCCCCACAGTTAGAACACACCCAGGGAACATTGTTAACCCCTTCACTGCCCCCTGCAGGTTAACCCCTTCACTGCCAATGACATTTATACAGTAATCAGTGGACATTTACATTTCTGATTGCTGTATAAATGTCATTGGTCTCAAAAATGTGTCAAAAATGTCCGACATGTCCGCTGCAATATCGCAGTACCGATAAAAATCACAGATCGCCGCCATTACTAGTAAAAAAAAAAAAAATAGTAAAAACGCTATAAATTAATTCCCATAGTTTGTAGACGCAATAACTTTTGCACAAACCAAAATACGCCGATTGCGATTTTTTTTTATACCAAAAATATGTATTAGAAGATATATCGGCCAAAACTGATGAATAATTTTCTTTTTTATATTTTTTTGGATATTTAATATAGCAAAAAAGTATAAAATATTGTTCTTTTTTCAAAATCATCGCTCTTTGTTTATTTATAGCGCAAAAAATAAAAACCGCAGAGGTGATCAAATACCACCAAAAGAAAGCTCTATTTGTGGGAAAAAAATAATAAAAATGTTGTTTGGGTACAACGTCACACGACCGCGCAATTGTCATTCAAAATGTGACAGCGCTGAAAGCCGAAAATTGGTCTGGGCAGGAGGGGGGTTTAGGTGCCCAGTAAGGAAGTGGTTAACATAAAAAAAATTACATACATGCAAAGAAAACATGATAAAAACCGTAACAAACAGGTATGCATACAAAATATTAACAATAGAGAGACATTAGAGAGAAAACGAGAGAGAGAGAAAAAAAAAAGAAACATACAACTGTTTTTGGGTTTTTTTGTTTCATTTTTTTGGGGGGTTTTTTTAACATTTTTTATTTTTTGTGTTTTAAATAGTTTTTTTTTTTTTTTTATAACTAAAAACGAACTGGTTCCAGGTTTGGGTCTCTCAAAATGCACAGGCATCTTTGCAGACCCTATGTCAGTGTGCCTAATCACTGTGTCTGCTGCTATGCTAATAATTCACTAATGTGTGGTAGCGTTCGAAACATTCATTGATGCAGAGACCAGGCTGGTCAGGACAGGTTTTGCAATAACTGCGGGTATCACGCCTGTATCCGCGTCGTCTGCAGACACGACATCTCTTTTGGGGTGCTCTGTGGCCTTAGGTACCACGGCGGACTTGTGGAAAGTGCCTCCCATGCAGCCGGCTAACTGCATTCACATTGTGAAGTGGGGGTGCAGCACCATCTGGAAACAGAAGGGTTCTTCCATGAATTTGAGGAAGGATCCTGTCCGTCCTGACGCTCTGTATAAGACATGAGCGTTCAGCAAAGCCAATTGAAAAAAGGTATATAGACACTTTTTTGTACCAGCGTCTAGCCTTGCGGGTGATTAGGTACGGTGCCAATAACTGGTCATTGAGGTCCACCCCTCCCATATTTAGGTTATAATCATGGACACAGAGGGGTTTCTCCAGAACGCCAGTCGCAGCAGAAATTTGGACGGTCGTATTTGCATGAAGGGAGGTCAGAAAGAAAACATTCTGATTGACCCTCCACTTCATCGTGAGCAAATTATTACATTTCAAGCAGGCTCTCTCCCCCTGACTAAGACGGGAATCTACAAGCCATTGGGGGAAGCCCTGGCGATTAGGTCGCGCGGTACCACATGCGCCAATTTGATTAAACAAGTGACTAAAAAGTGGCATGCTCGTGTAATAATTGTCCACGTACAAGTGGTATCCCTTTCCGAATAAGGGTGACACCAAGCTCCACACAATCTTGCCAGCGCTCCCTATGTAGTCTGGGCATCCTTCCGGCTCTACCTGACTATCTTTGCCTCATAAACCATAAAACTACATGTATAGCTGTGGCCCTGTCACAGAGCTTATATAGTTTGACCCCTTGCTGGGGATGTACTGCTTGAAAGCAAGACGGCCAGAAAATTTAAGCAGGAACTCGTCCACACACACACAACTTGGTTGGGAATAAAAAGTGCGGTGAACTTGGTGTTGAAGTGGTTATGAGGGGCCGAATTTTGTAGAGCCGGTCAAATTCAGGGTCACCCCGTGGACTCATTGTCACTGAAGTGCATGAACCGCAAAATCTGCTTGTATTGTGTCCTGGCCATGCAAGCAGAGAACACGGGCATATGGTGAATTGGGTCAGTGGACCAATATTACCGCAACTCAGTTTTTTTAGTTATGCCCATGAGGAAGGAAAGGTCTTAAATTCTGGAACCGTAATTGGTTTCCAGTCTCTGGCAAGTGTCAAATTGGGATTAGCGGCGATGAATTGACCAGCATATAAATTGCTTTAGTCTACTATAGATCTATAGAGATCTTCCATGAAATACAGCAAATAAAAATCAATGGCCGTAAAATCAGCTGTATTCACCGTGATTCCGGGTTTGCCAGTGAATGGGAAAAGTACGGGCGCTGAATCAGTGGTGAGTTGCCAATCAGGGTTAGAAAATTCAGCGGGAAACGGCACTATTGGTTTGTCTTCTTTGTGGCTGCGAGGACACTACTTGTGCTAGCCACACCAGCTTGAACTGCACTTATGGAACTCCTCACCTCTCCACGTGATACTGCAGTGCTGGTTCATCTACGACCAGGACTTATTAGGCCGCTGGTGCTTGCCAGTTCACCAGAAGGAGTAGCTGCACTAGTACTGGCTCTCTGTTGCATACGAGAGCCCTGTGGATCACGTACCTCATTGACAGCAGAATGGGGTCTGGCAGGGTGACGCTGCTCTCTAATGGTTCATATGCTGAGCCTGATTCTGACAGTGAGGCTTCCCCATCGCTCTCATCTGTCATACTCAGCATAGTGTAGGCCTCTTTGCTAGTGTACCTCAGATTGGACATTTAGGACTTTCTAAATTTATAGGTACACTAGCGTGACTCACAGGCAAAAAAGTGTGCCTAGTTGTCAAAGCCTGTTTCAAACGCTACCAAAATCACTGTCAGATTTTGCAGGGATCGGGCTTGATCTCTGCGAACGCTGCAGATATGTGTGTTGTGTTTTGTAAGTGACAGCGGTCTATTTATCCTGCAGTTGGGTGGGCTTGGCTGGACAGAGGGGCTAAATGCATGTGCTAGCAGGTATCTGGGCTGATCCCGCTGCGTTTTTTAGAACACTAATCTAGTGGGGACACTAATATATATCTGATCAGATCGCAGATATTGATCTGATCAGATACTACAATAGTATCTAACACCTATCTAATGTTTGTGTGCGTGTCAGAGTACCTAACTAACTGGCCCTGGCTGGTGTTTACGCTGACCCTAACGCATGCTAAAACCTAACTGGGGACACCGCCGGGCTATCGGGGGTTAAAACCTATAAAAGGTATTTAAAATAATATATGGTGGGTAATCTGATTGAAAAAAAACTATCTAGCTAGGTAGCGTCACCCATGACACGTATACAGTGATCACAGGTGACGGGGCAATCAAGGGGTTAAAAACTTTACTACCTACCCTAACACTGATTTAGTGTCACAAGGGTCACAAGTACAGCGATCAGTAAAAATCACTGCACTATATGACACTGACAGGGGGTGACAGCAATGAAAAGGTTAACTGGGGGGGCGCGATTCAGTGTAGTTTGTGCAACTCACTTTTAGATGCTCTCTCTTCCTCGCTGAAACCGAAAAGGGCTTCAGGAAGGAAGTTTAGCTCACGATTGAGCAGTACAATTGGCCAGGACCGATCGGAAGGGCCAGGCCAAACGTTATTGTCCTGGTCCTGTAGACTGATCGGTCCTCTATCGAATCCGATCGTAGTGCACATGCCGTGAATGCGCTTGCAGCCGCCATTCCCAGACGACGTTTCGCGATAACGAAACACCTTGCCACTGTCGCGCTGTGGCGGGTGGTCGGCAAGTGGTTAAAGGAGTTGTAAAGGCCAAAGGTTTTTTATTTTAATGCATTCTATGCATTAAGATAAAAAAAACCTTTGTGTGTAGCAGCACCCCCTAATTACTTACCTGAGCCCCATCTCTCTCCAGCGAGGTCCACGTGTCCAAGCCATCTCTCCTCATTAGCCAATCAGGGGAGAGAGGGGGCGGGGACTCTCCGAATGGATACACGGAGCTCTGACTTGGTTTGGGTGCCCCCATAGAAAGCTGCTGGCTGAGGGGGCACTCACCAGATGGAGGGGCCATGAGAGCAGTAGAGAGACCCGAGAAGAGGAGGATCCGGGCTGCTCTTTGCAAATCCAACTGCACAGAGGATGTAAGTATAACACTTTTGTTATTTAAAAAAGAACAACATACTTTACAATCGCTTTAAGGCCCAAGTGAGCATACGCAAAGAGTATACTGCTGTATTCCAGAGAGAAGATACGTTTTTCAGGATACATCTTAGTCACAAATACTATTTCTTGGTGTACACTATAACCACAAACCTTCACTTTAAGTAAAGGTTCTTATTAAAGCTAAATTAACAAAATACCTTTAAATACATTTGCTATAGCCACCAACATTAAAAAAAAAACTATTGTGCGTGCACAAAATGACTTTGTGAGCCCATACTATAAAAGTTTCAATGACATCATACATAACCTGTCTAGAGAGCAAAACTGCGGAAGGGACCCAACAGGCTCCACCCAATACAGGCTGCCTGCAGAAAACTACAGGAGGGGGCGGAGACAGGACCAATCACCCTGCACAAGCAGAGAGAGCAGCAGTGAGCGGTCTTTATTACAGGAAGTTCCTGCAAAATTTCACACTGGATACACAAAACACCAAGATTGCAGTAAAATGCAAACTGTTACTGTATTTAGAATATTTTTTTTTACCTGGAGTCCTGCTTCAAGGTAAAAGCTGCTTCCAATACCACCTCTACGCTGACGACACCCAAATCTATTTCTCTACCCCTTAGCCCACTCCTTCAGTCTCCTCATGTATCACTAATTTACTAACAGATATTTAAGTCTGGATGTCACATCACTTCCTCAAACTTAATCTATCCAAAACTGAACTTGTAATTTTTCCTCCCCCATGTGCCCCTTCCCCTGATCTCTCTGTCAAAATTGATGGCACAACTATAAGCCCATCCCTGCATTGCCAAGGTTCTAGGTGTAGTCCTGGACTCTGAACTCTCGACACAAGACAGAGTTTTGATGGGACTGTGTCGGCAATAATCGCAAGGATAAGGTGTAAAGATAAAAATATAGTATTTTATTATAATCACATCATATAAAAACTTGTAGAAAAAATAGATTTACATATAATACATCAAAATGGCAGTGAGTTGTATGAGTTACTTCCAACGTTTTGACTGAAACCAGTCTTCATCAGTGATTTACAGCTATCATACAACAAGGTTTTACTAATGTTGAAAAAATAATAACAATTAGTGCTATAAACAATATGTGCAAATTCACAATGCTTAGTTCAACCTTGTCCGGAGAAGAAAAGGTGAGCGCTACCATCAGTCCTGTGTCATGCCAACAGTAAAGCATCCTGAGACCATTCATGTGTGAGGTTGCTTCTCAGCCAAGGGACCGGGCTCACTCACAATTTTGCCTGAGAACACGGCCATGAATAAAGAATGGTACAAAAACATCCTCCGAGAGCAACTTCTCCCAACCATTCAAGAACAGTTTGGTGATGAACAATGCCTTTTCCAGCATGATGGAGCGCCTTGCCATAAGACAAAGGTAGTAACTAAGTGGCTTGGGGAACAAAACTTCGAAATTTTGGTACCATGGCCAGGAAACTCCCCAGACCTTAATCCCGTTGAGAACTTGTGGTCAATCCTTAAATGGTTCAGCCCCAGCGCCAAAAATAGGCGGCGGCTGGTTTTGAGCGGCTGTATCGGGACATAGCCTGCAGCTACAGGCTATATCCCGGTATCGTTTTTTAGAGCGGGAGCCGCTCGGTCGTTATCCCAGGGGGCGGGAGGGGACATCCCCCCCCGCCCGCTGCCTTCCGCCGCTCTTCTCCGGCCTCCCATCCCACCGGGAGCCCGGAGCGACGATCCGGCGCCTTCCGCCGGCTGGAAGGAGACCTGACAGAAGCCGGAATCGGCTCCGATCGGGTCTCCTTCGCCAAATTCCGGAAGCAACATCACTTCACTTGGTGGCTAGCGGCGCGAATTTTTAAAAAATGACAGTATTCAGAATCGCCGTTTTTGGTGATCTGAATACTGTGAAGTGCAAAGGAGGGATGCGGGGTCTTATAGACCCCCCCAGCCCTCCAAAAAGTGTACCTGTCACCATATATTACTATCACAAGGGATGTTTACATTCCTTGTGATAGCAATAAAAGTGATCAGAATTTTTTTTTTAAAGGAACATTGTTATAAATAAATAAATAAAAATTTTAAAAAAAATTGAAAGCGCCACCGTCCCCGCGAGCTCGCGCAGCAAAGAAAAGGCATACATAAGTCGCGCCCGCATATGAAAACGGTGTTCAAACCACACATGCGAGGTATTGCCACGATCGCCAGAGTGTGAGCAATAATTCTAGCAAAAGACCTCCTCTGCACCTCTAACCTGGTAACTGATAAAAAAAATTTAAAGCGTCGCCTATGGAAATTTTTAAGTACCGGACTTTGTCGCCACTCCGTGAGTGCGCGCAATTTTCAACCGTGTCATGTATGGTATCTATTTACTTGGCGTAACATCCTCTTTCACAATATACAAAAACATTAGGCTTACTTTACTGTTGTCTTATTTTTTAACTCAAAAAAGTAAAATTTTTCCAAAAAAAATCACGCTTGAAAGACCGCTGCGCAAATACCGTGTGACAAAAAGTATTGCAACGATCGCCATTTTATTCTCTAGGGTGTTTGAAAAAATATATATATATAATGTTTGGGGGTTCTAAGTAATTTTCTAGCAAGAAAAACTGTTTTTAGCTAGTAACCAACAAATGTAAAAAAGGGGCCCGGTTGGTAAGTGGTTAAGAGGCAGGTAAACAAAACAAAAACCCCACAAATTCTGACAAACTCCTAGCATTGATTATGCAAGAATGGGCTGCCATCAGTCAGGATGAGGCCCAGAAGTTGATTGACAGCATGCCAGGGCGAATTATGGAGGTCTTGTGAAAAGAAGGGTCACCACTGCAAATATTGACTCTTTGCATAAACTTCATGCCATTGTCAATAAAAGCCTTTGACACTTATGAAATGCTTGTAATTATATTCCAGTATACCATAGTAACATCTGACAAAAAGATCTAAAAACACTGAAGCCGCAGACTTTGTGAAAATGAATATTTGTGTCATTCTCAAAACGTTTGACGACGGCTGTAGTATTCCAACATAGAATAACACATATCTTTATAATGAAAAAAAAATATTAATAATAGGACTATGTTCCTCTAAGAGTCATTTTATTACAAAAAAAATAATAAAAGTTTACCCAGCTGTACACACACCCCATGTATACCTGGGTGTGTATTTATTATTTTCTGTAATTACATTACGGTTAGCGGGAAATGGTCCTGTTATCAATTTTTTTTATTATTTTGATGATTATTTTTGTTGACATAGTAGTCTATTGCTTTCTTTAAGCAATATCTCCCCTTTTTGGTTGTACAGTGCAGACTCCGGACAATTTTTTTTTTGAAAATTATTTTTATTCATTTTAAAGACATATACACATATACACGTCAGTAGACTATCCAAAAACAACCACCCACAAAAGAAAAAATAGAGTAAAGGTATCACAAAACAGTTGAACCTACTCATACAAAGAGTAAAGAAAGTAAAAAACAAAAATAAAAGACAACTTGTTCCAGCAGTAGCCCCGCTTCGTGGGCTCAAGCCCGAGGCCTAACAGGCCGCTCTCATGCTCTCTTCTGCTCTCAAGCCAGGTCTCCACGGCCGACACCACCCCGCTCCCTCCCCACCCGGCCCACCCACATATACTATATATTTTGACCGGTATACATGCATAAAATGTGGTTAGAGGATTCGCTCTTGGGCCTTTAGTTCCCCTTTGCTCCTGCCCCTAGCCCGGCAGGGCATAGCCCTCCACAGGGGGGGCCCCACTCCTTACCTCCCCGAGACCCCCTCCTCTTACAAGAGAATACAGTTAGCACAAGGTCACACAAGGCAATGGACCCACCCCTACTCCAACACCGTGGACGTACTTGACAGCCAACATCCCCACACTTTATCAAATTTAAGGGGTATGCCCCTGCTGGCATAGGTGGCCTTGTATAAAGGAACCGCTTTGTTTACAATGGCCTTCCATGCCTGCTTCCTAGCGTAGTATATGAGGATAGTCAAGAGAGTGCGCCTTACATTCTTGTGTGCCAGTGCATCCACCAGCCCCAGGAGGCAAACCTCAGCCGTTACAGGCACGGTCACCTCCAAGGACTCCGGAAAATTTTAGTGGGGTTTGTAGACTTATTTTTTTTATTGTCAAACTGCAGATATACAGTTATGAGACTGTAGGCACAGGATTTCTTTAGATGCCCTCATCAAGAGGTGTGCTGCTTTTTTTCAGAGGAAACAGCAGACAAAGGACACAATTTTCAGGGTGCTGCTCAGGTACAATTATCATTTCAACATGTTCCCTATAACATAGAAAATCTTCACGTTTTGCATTTAGCTGTAGAGTTTTCAAGACGTTTGTACCAAGGAGGACAAAAGACAAGGTCTGAAAATATGCTTAAAATAAGCAAATTTTAAGTACCCCCTTAAAAAAAAAAAATCAATCAACCCACATAAACACTAGGATGGTAATAGAGTAGTCTACTGCATTTTGCAAGCATTTTTTGTTGTAAATTTTTGCACAGACTGTTACAGCACGTTTTCTGAAGACCAGGAGTACAAAAGAATAGCAATTTTCTGAAAAAAAAAATAAACAAAAGTACCCTTAAATATCGTCTTCTTTTGTTATAAAATGCAGTTGAGGCAATTTTGGATATTGGCAATAATTTCCCACAATACACACCGCAGAAGAGCCGCTACGTACAGGGTACCCAGGTTGTGAATTTTGGGAACATTTTCTTTGTAAACTTCCAAAATCTCAATGTATTTGCTTTAAAGTGAGGCATGACAATGGTGTACATCAGTTACCATACAATAATAATAACACAATAAAAGGTTTAGCCTAATTTTACATTGTTTATTAAATTCCCTGAAACATGGTTCAGGACATCATGAAAATATCTGCATGTAAACATTATTTATTCATGTTTGCACCTTGAAATTGAGTGATAGTTCATAAGTGCAGTGGCCCATCTCATCCAATCAGAAATAGTTTTGTTAACCACTTCAGCCCTGGAAGGATTTCACACTTTAGGACCAGAGCACTTTTTGCGATTCGGCACTGCGTCGCTTTAACTGACAATTGCGCGGTCGTGCGACGTTGTACACAAACAAAATTTGCGTCCTTTTTTTCCCACAAATAGAGCTTTCTTTTGGTGGTATTTGATCACCGCTGCGTCATTTCTGATCGCCGCTATAAACAAAAGAAGAGCGACAATTTTGCAAAAAAAACAAACAAATTTCTTACTTTTTGCTAAAATACAAATCCAAAAAAAAAAATACAAAAAAACATTTTTTTTCATCGGTTTTGGCCGATTTATATTCTTCCTCATATTTGTGATAAAAAAATTGCAATCGGCGTTTATTGATTGGTTTGCGCAAAAGTGGCCACGTTTACGGATGATGAGAATTCATTTCTGGGGTTTTTATTTTTTTTTATTTTTTACTAGTAATGGCGGCGATCTGCAATTTTTAGCGGTACTGCGATATTGGGGCAGACATGTTGGACCATTTTGACACTTTTTTGGGACCATTGGCATTTATACAGCGATCAGTGCTATAAAAATGCACTGATTACTGTGTAAATGCCATTGGCAGTGAAGGGGTTAACCTGCAGGGGGCGCTCTAAGGGTTAGCTGTGTTCCCTGGGCGTGTTCTAACTGTGGGGGGACTGCCCTAGCAGGGGAAGGGAAGTGATCACAGCTTCCATGTAGAGGAAGGCTGTGATCACAGCCCTTCCCCCTCTCACAGAACGGAGGTCCGTATTTACTTACACGGCCTCCGTTCTTTCACTCCGGGGGGGCATCGCGGGTAGCCGGCGGCGATCGAGTCCGCGGCACCCGCTCCCTGGCCCCCCTGAACACAGTGAGCGCGCGGGCGCGCCTCAGGCGGCGCACGCGCGTTCACAGTGCACGATCTCGCAGCCGCCGTCGTATGATGGCGGTTTGCGATATCGAGCCATCTTGTCGCCGTGAACCTGCGGTTGACGGTCGGCAAGTGGTTAATGTCAGAACTATAGATCTGCAATCAGCAAAACTCATCCCCCTGCTGATTGGAGAACCCTAGATCCATAGGCATGCACAGGGGTTGTGCCAAGTGTGCCTGGGCACACCCTAATCACTGCATACAGTGTGGATTCCCCCTATTGTCCGGGCTTACCCCGTATTGTACCCCCACACCTGGCTTCCCCTCTCCCTCCGGCTCCTGCGGGGGATGTTTCAGAATGGAGAGTGGGGGAATGGACTAGTAAATATGGCATTAACTGGCATCTACCTTTTCCAAATGAACACGCTCACTCACTGTGTTCGTTCATAACGGAAGCACAGTAATCTGTTTACTATGCTTCAGTTTGTGAACAAACAGGAAGATGCTCAGCACAGAGCACTATCCTGTTCATTCACTGTCCAGTGCAGCTGAGGCTGCAGAGAAATCATGTTTGTTTGAGCTTTGGGGTGCACACCCTAATGCAATAAGTTGAGCACACCTATGCCTAGATCTGACTCTGAAGGGGGTTCATTAGACCTGCAGAGAGACCACTGCTTCCACAAAGGGAGCATGGGTCTTTCTCTACAGCATGCTGGCAGGACACAGAACAACTCGGGCTGTGGCTGCTTTATAAAGCAAACTGCAAGACCATGAACACCTTTTGTTTTGATGCATATGGAATGTATTTAGCTGAATTAAACTGAAAGTTCAGTTGGAATTTAAGACTTGTGTCATTATTCTTGTGGAGCACCACCTACATGTGAAACCTGGAATTGCCCCCAACCTTTTCCAGTACATTTACTGACACTCATTCCTCTGAATAAAATAACTGAAGTTCACCTGTGAAGGAGGAGAATAAGGATAAGACAAGTAAGCATTGTAATTGGTTCTAATCTTAAACATTCTAGTGTAGATTTGAGGTATCAAGGCAAATCCTGCAGAGAAACCTACACTTCAGTATTAATGTGTCATTTAAAATTCCAGATTCACCTTACCCTTGTAAATATACAGTATGTGTAATGTACTCTTTTTCGATGCGAGTTTTGTGGTTTTTTTTTTTTTGTTTTTTTTTTTACTA
The DNA here is from genome assembly GCA_018402905.1 of Glandirana rugosa. Lineage (NCBI taxonomy): Eukaryota > Metazoa > Chordata > Amphibia > Anura > Ranidae > Glandirana > Glandirana rugosa. Next base: position 1,281,083 of record BLSH010558500.1, read on the forward strand.
TTATGGAAGACTTGTTGATTTATTTATATTCTGAAGCTGCCTCTTTCTGTGTTTAGCACCGTGTTTGGTTGTGTGAATGTAGATACTCATGGCTTTCCCTTGGGCACTTTGTGTAATTAACATCAAGATACAGCAACTAGTAAAAACATCCAGTTTGTGTCATTGTGTAATGTAAATGATTCAATTATCACCTGTGGAAAACTAATATATAGATCTGTAAAATGCGTGTGTAATAATAAACACAATTAGAGAAATGTTCCTAATTATTATGTGGGCAAATGCCCCCTGGGTCACTTATAAAAACCAGAGGACAGCACTGTCCGTGTTGATGGACTCTGGGCTTGTGCTGATGACATCAGTTGGAGAAGCTTTTGAGATCTGCAGTTTCCCTGCTATGAGGAGGTTTTGCACCCCCATTGACGTCTAGACCTGGTTACATTGTCAGGTTGAAAAAAGGAAATGTTAAACCAAAAACAAAAATCCATTAAAAAAAAATTACATTTTTAGAACTGCAAACACGCTACTGATGCCGAGGAGGAAAATCAAAAACATAAAAAAATAAATAAAAAGCACGGTCCAATTTGCGATAACAAAGTAAAGAAAAATTCTTCCTGATCCCTAAAGGTAGTTAAATACTCCCTGGATCAACAAACTATTATTATTTTTCTCCTCTCTCTTTTTCTTCCTCCTATTTTTCTTCCCCCTCCTCTTCTTCTTCTGCCTCCTCTTCCTCCTTTTCTTCTTCCTTTTCTTCCCCCTCTTCTTCGTCCTCCTCCTTCCTCCTCTCTCTTCTTCTTCCTCCTCCCTCCTTGCTCTTCTTCTACTTCCTTTTCTTTTTCTTCTTTCCTCTTCCTTCCTCCTCTTCTTCTTCTGCCCTCCTCATCCTCTTCTTCTTTCTCCCTCTTCTTCTTCCTCCTCCTTCTTCCTTTTGTTCCTTATCCTCCTTCTTCCTCCATCGTCTTCCATTTTTTCCTCCTCTTCTTCATCCTCCTCCTCCTTCTTCTTCTTCTCCCTCCTTGCTCTTCTTCTTCCACCTCCCTCCTCCTTGCTCTTCTTCTACCTCCTCTTCTTTTTCTTCTTCCCTCTTCCTTCCTCCTCTTCAACTTCTGCCTCCTCTTCCTCTTCTTCTTTCTCCCTCTTCTTCTTCCACCGCCTTCTTCCTTTTGTTCCTTATCCTTCTTCTTCTTTCTCTTCCTTCCTCCTCTTCTTCTTTCTCCCTCTTCTTCCTTTTCTTCCCCCTCTTCATCATCCTCCTCCTTCCTCTTATTCCTTCTTCTTCCTCCTCCCTCCTTCTTGCCCTTCTTCTACCTCCTCTTCTTTTTCTTCTTTCCTCTTCCTTCCTCCTCTTCTTCTTCTGCCTCCTCTTCTTCTTTCTCCCTCTTCTTCCTTCTTCCTTTTGTTCCTTATCCTTCTTCCTCCTCCACTTCATTTTTTTATTTCTCCTCTCCCTCTTCTTCTTCTTCTTCCTGTTCGTTTTCTTCCTCCCCCTCCTCCTTTTTCCTCTTCCTGCTTCATCTCTCATCCACCCTTTTGTGAAGCAATATAATGTTTTGTGTAGAACCAAAAAGTCTATTCCACAATTTCACAGCTCTTTCTATAAAGAAGGCTTTTTGTGTGTGGACATTAAACCACCTTTCCAGGTTTATTTTCCTTGCTGTAATCCACTGGAGGTCAGTGCTGTGGAGTTGCACATTTCTCCTGCATTAGGATAAAGCCAGTGAACCATCATGGCACTGATACCTCTGTAGCCTTTCCCATAATTCCATTTACTGTAGAGACAGCTTCCCACTGGTGACACAAGGAAATAGTTATTTTTACGATATACAGTGCATCCGGAAAGTATTCCCATCGTTTTTACTTTTTCCACATTTTGTTATGTTAGAGCCTTATTCCAAAATGGATTAAATTCATTATTTTCCTCAAAATTCTACAAACAATACCCCATGATGACAACATGAAAGAAGATTGTTTGAAATCTTTGCAAGTTTATTAAAAATAAAAAATGACAAAAATCCCATGTACATAAGGATTCAAATCCTTTGCCATGACACTCACAATTGAGCTCAGGTGCATCCTGTTCCCACTGATCATCCTTGAGATGTTTCTACAAATTGATTGGAGTCCACCTGTGGTAAATTCAGTTGATTGGACATGATTTGGAAAGGCACTCACCTGTCTAAGAGGAAGGCTCTGAGGAAGAGGGCTTGTCTCCCGAAACGCGTTAGCTCTCCAACCATCCGCTGAGGCTAGATGCCCATATTACGGAAGCTTTTATGACATGTGCTGTTTGTTCTTATGTTTGTGAGCATGTTTTTGGCTTTTTAATAAATTGCGTCATGTTACAAAGGTAATGCACTAGGCATGTTTGCACCCTCCCTTTTTTGCTTGTTTTTAGACACTCAGGGAGAGCAGCATCACCTAGACTACCTTGAATGAAGTGAGCGCTGAAGTTTGGCATCTTTTCAGTACACACCTGTCTATATAAGGTTAAATAGTTAACCGGTTCCACACCGCACGCAGTACTGCGGCGGTGTGGACACTGAGCGCGAATCGCCGTGAAAAGGCGGCGATTCGCGCAGGCGCAGCTAGGGAGCGATTGTGTGCCGCCGCCGGCACGCTCTTGTGCCCGACACACTCCGGAGGAGTGTGCCCGCGGCTCGGGCGGACCCGATGTCCGCCGGCGAGCCGCGATGAGCTGCTACAGCCAAACAGCGGGGAACCGCCGATGTAAACACGGCGGTTCCCGGCTCTTTCAATGTGGACATAGGATATCTACAGATCCCTGTCACTGTCATCCTATGTCCATGTTAGCCCAGCCCCCCCACAGTTAGAACACACCCAGGGAACACTGTTAACCCCTAGATCCCCCCTGCAGGTTAACCCCTTCACTGCCAATGACATTTATACAGTAATCAGTGGACATTTAAATTTCTGATCGCTGTATAAATATCATTGGTCCCAAAAAAGTGTCAAAAATGTCCGCCCCAATATCACAGTACTGCTAAAAATCGCAGATCACCGCCATTACTAGTAAAAAATAAAAACCCCAGAAATGAATTTTGCTCGAACACGGCAACTTTTACGCAAACCAATCCAACGCCAATTACGATTTTTTTTTACCAAAAATATGAGGAAGAATATACATCAGCCAAAACTGCTGAAAATTTTTTTTTATATATATATTTTTTTTTTGATTTGAATTTTAGCAAAAAGTGGGTTTTTTGCAAAATTGTCGCTCTCTTTGTTTATAGCGGTGATCAGAAATGACGCAGCGGAGATCAAATACCACCAAAAGAAAGCTCTATTTGTGGGAAAAAAAGGACGCAAATTTTGTTTGGGTACAACATCGCACGACCACGCAATTGTCAGTTAAAGCGACGCAGCGCCGAATCACAAAAAGTGCTCTTGTCCTAACATGGGAAATTCTTCCGGGGCTAAAGTGGTTAAAGTGGTTGTGAATAGAGTTGAGCGAACCTCTGGAAGTTCGGGTTCTGCTGGTCCTTCCGAACTTCGGGACAAAGTCCGGGTCCGGGTCCGGACGGAACCCGAACGATCGCACGGACAACGAACCCCATTGAAATCAATGGGGACCCGAACTTTTAGGCACAAAAATGGCTGTAACAAAGTCCTGGAAAGCCCTAGAGGGCTGCAAAAGGAAGTAAAATGAGGGTAAGGGTAGGGCAAGTGCCCTACAAAAAAATGGGGACAGGGAAATAACTTTAAATATTTTTAAAAAAATAAAAACATAAAAAAAGCAAAAATGGAGGTGAATGTGGATCATCTTCAAACTGTGTCTGAAAAGTATTAATTAACGGTAGAAGCCATATAACTGTTCTAAAATCATCTTCAAACTAGGGCAAGTGCCCTAC
>BLSH010558500.1:1288770-1303012 GCA_018402905.1 Glandirana rugosa
CCCACGGCAAAGAAGTCATTTACACGGCATTGACCGCCGAGGGTACGCGTACACGTCCTCACTGCAGTCGCGCCGAGGCCGGTTAGTGTCGTAGGACTCGGGCGCGACACTAACCGGCCTCGGCGCCTTGGGCCTTCGTCTTACAGCGGCCAGTGTCGACACAGGGCTCTGGCGACGGTGTCGAAGCAAGGTTCCATAAAGTATTACTCGATCATACACTACGTATGATCGAGTACTATGGAAACGAAACGTCAAAAAAAAAAAAAACTATCTCTCTCAAGTGTTGATCACAACTCGCTTGGGCCTGACATTGCAAACCCGAACGATTTTTGAAATGTCCGGGTCCGGGTCCGTGCCACGGACACCCGAAAGTTCGGTACGGACCCGAACGTTACAGTCCGGGTTCGCTCAACACTAGTTGTGAACTCTCTCTATCAAAAAAAAAAAAAACTGCAAAGCAAAGGTATCATGAGCTAGTATGCATCACATACTAGCTCATTATGAAATACCTTGGAACGAAGCTGTGGCAGCGGTCTCGGGACACAGCTGTGACCGGCGACATTCTGCTTCCGGGTTCCGCGGCTCCGGCCAATCACAGCGCGGGCTCAGGATGCTGTGATTGGCCGGAGCCGCGCTGACGTCACTCCTGCACATGCGCATGGGAGCCGCCAGTTACGGCACATTTACTGAAGAAACGGCACCCTGGGCCACCCTGGGGCCGATTCTTCAGTGCACATGTGCCGATGATGTTGGCACATGCAGATACAGGAAATATCTCCTAAACTGTGCAACTTTAGAAGATATTCCTGGGACCTACAGGTAAGCCTTATTATATATAGGCTTACCTGCAGTTTAAAGAGGTTGTCCAGTGTTGAACAGTGCATGTCAGAGCACAAACCAAGCCATGAAGTCCAAGGAATTGTCTGTAGACCTCCGAGACAGGATTGTATTGATCACAGATCTGGAGAAGGGTACAAAAAAAATTCTGCAGTGAAGCATGGTGGTAGCAGCATCATGCTGTGGGATGTTTTGCAGGGACAGGAACTGGGGGACTAGTCAGGATTGAGGGAAAGATGAATGCAGCAAGGTACAGAGATATCCTTGATGAAAACCTGCTCCAGAGCACTGAGGACCTCAGACTTGGGAAAAGGTTCATCTTTCCACAGGACAATGACCCTAAGCACACAGCCAAGATAACAAAGGAGTGGCTATGAGACAACACTGTGAATGTCCTTGAGTGGCCCAGCCAGAGCCCAGACTTGAACCGGATCTGAAAATGTCTGTGCACTGATGCTCCCCATCCAACCTAATGGAGCTTGAGAGGTCCTGCAAAGAAGAATGGGAGAAACTCCCCAAAAATAGGTGTGCCAAGCTTGTAGCATCATACTCAACAAGACTTGAGGCTGTAATTGGTGCCAAAGGTTTCAACAAAGTATTGAGCAAAGGCTGTGAATACTTATGTACATGGGATTTTTTTTTGTTTTTTATTTTAAAATATTTATTTTTAAGATATGCAATGGATATAAAAAGTCTACGCACCCCTGTTAAAATGTCAGGTTTCTGTGATGTAAACAAATAAGACAAAGATAAATGTCAGAACTTTTCCACCTTTTATGTGACCTATAAACTGTACAACTCAATTGAAAAACAAAATCTTTGGGGGGGGGGGGGGTAAGAATACAAAAACTAAAATAATGTGGTTGCATAAGTGTGCACACCCTCTTACAACTGAGGATGTAGGTGTGTTCAGAATTAAGCAATCACATTCAAACTCGTGAAATAGTAGTCAGTACACACCTGCAATCATTTAAAGAGCCTCTGATTAACCCCAAATAAAGTTCAGCTGTTCTAGTAGGTCTTTCCTGACATTTTCTTAGTTGCATCCAACAGCAAAAGCCATGGTCCCCAGAGAGCTTTCAAAACATCAGAGGGATCTCATTGTTAAAAGGTATCAGTCAGGAGAAGGGTACAAAAGAATTTAGAAGGCATTATATATACCATGGAACACAGTGAGGACAGTCATCATCAAGTGGAAAAAATCTGGCACAACAGTGACATTCCTAAGAACTGGACGTCCCTCCAAAAATTGATGAAAACACGAGAAGAAAACTGGTCAAGGAGACTGCCAAGAGGCCTTGAGCAACATTAAAGGAGCTGCAGGAATATCTGGCAAGTACTGGCTGTGTGGTGACAACAATCTCCCGTATCCTTCATATGTCTGGGCTATGGGTAGTGGAGTGGCAAGACAGAAGCCTTTTCTTACGAAGAAATACATCCAAGCCCAGCTAAACTTTGCAAAAACACATCTGAAGTCTCCCGAAGGCATGTGGGGAAAATGTGTTATGGTCTGATGAAACCAAGGTTGAACTTTTTGGCCATCATTCCAAGCTATGTGTAGCGCTACCCCCATAGGAGCCGCTTCAGTATGTTCAGTCCGTTACTCTGCCTCAACCCCAATAACAGCCTCAATCCCCAAATCAACAAAGGAATGGCTTCACCAGAAGAAGATTAACGTTTTGGAAAGGCCCAGCCAGAGCCCAGACCTGAATCCAATTGAAAATCGGTGGGGTGCTCTGAAGAGGGCTGTGCACAGGAGATGTCCTTGCAATCTGACAGATTTGAAGTGGTTTTGCAAAGTTGCCAAGTGGGCAAATATTGCCAAGTCAAGATGTGTCATGCTGATAGACTCATACCCAAAAAGACTGAGTGCTGTAATAAAATCAAACTGTGCTTCAACAAAGTATTAGTTTAAGGGTGTGCACACTTATGCAACCATATTATTTTACTTTTTTATTTTTACTTCTCTCCACCTAAAACAATTTCGTTTGTTGTTCAACTGAGTTGTACAGTTTTATAGGTCACATTAAAAGGTGGGAAAAGTTCTAAAATGATTTACCTTTGTGTCATTTTTTTACATCACAGAAACCTGACATTTTAACAGGGGTGTATAGACTTTTTATATCCACTATAGGTGGATAAAGGGGGGGTTTACCATCTTTTTTTCCTTGACATTGAATTGATGAACAGAAATTGTTTCCAAGGTCCACTTTATCCACTTTAATTAACCAAGTAGTTGGCCAAAACTTGCAGTGCAGTGGTGCTATGGAAGAACTTGCACATCACTACCAGCTCATGTTCTCTGATTGGGGGGGCTCTGGCTCTGACTCAGCAGGGGGTGTGCCAGACCAGTGTTTCTCAACTCCAGTCCTCAAGGTCATGGGCGTCCGCAGGTAGGGGCAAGGGGGGGCAATTGCCCCCCCCCCCTGGAATCTGGGATCAGATCAGGGGTTCCCCACTAGGTCCTTATCCTCCTGAGCCATGTATGCAGTTTCTGACAGTCTCTTGGACCATGTATGCAGTCTCTGACCATTTCCTGTACCATGTCCACAGTCTCTGACTGTCTCCTGTGCTATATCTGCAGTCTCTGACTGTCTCCTGTGCTATGTATGCAGTCTCTGACTGTCTCCTGTTCCATGTCAGCAGTCTCTGACCGTATCCTGTACTATGTCTGCAGTCTCTGACCATCTCCTGTACTATGTCTGCAGTCTCTGACCGTATCCTGTACTATGCCCGCAGTCTCTGACCGTCTCCTGTACCATGTCTGCAGTCCCTGACTGTCTCCTGTACCATGTCTGCAGTTTCTGACCGTCTCCTGTATCACGTCTGCAGTCTCTGACCCTCTCCTGGATCATGTCTGCAGTCTCTGACCATCTCCTGTATCGCGTCTGCAGTCTCTGACCATCTCCTGGATCATGTCTGCAGTCTCTGACCGTGATAATGTAATTATGACATTGTCAAAAAGGCCCCCTGGAAAAAGTTCTGCAGACGCCCATTCTCAAGGTGCACCAACAGGTTGTGCTTTCAGGATTTCCATTATTTTGCACAGGTGATTTGATCAGTTTCACGGCCTTAGTAAATACCACAGCCGTTTCACCTGAGGGAAATCCTGAAAACATGACCTGTTGGTGCGCCTTGAGGACTGGAGTTGAGAAACGCTGTGCCAGACAACTGCAGTGAGACCACTGCTTCTGCACAGAGCAAGGGTCCCACCCTGCAGTATGCTGGCAGTGGACAGGCTTTTCTATTTGGACTATGACTGCTTTCTATAGAAAACCAACATTAACAGTTTATAATATTTGGTTTTGATGCACATGAAATGTATTTAGCTGATTAAAGCTGAGTTCAATTGGGCTTTAACTAAAATGAAAAAGGTTAATTAAAATAAACAGCGACAGATGGGATCTGATTAATCTTGAGTTATTTTGGATGTCCATGGGACACGCATTATCCTGATCTTCTTTATCTCCAACCTGGCAGATCTATTTGTACAACCAGTTTGTTGTCTCCCCCCGAACTATTCAATGCCAAATATTCCCTCTGCAAAGCTGTAACAAGAACCATTAGTCTTTAAGCATCTCACAGTCTGAAGCCCTTAAAGTCATGCAAACAAATACATGATCATTTAATCTGTTACTCAGGACTTTGACAGGTAAGTGTGATTGCTGGCACCCCCCTTTTTTAAGGCCTCACTCTCTTTTGTTCCCCACTAAATGTTTATTGCTTAAAATGTGCCTCAAAACATGATTCATAACTACTAGAATAAATTCAATCTAATTTCTCTTTCTTTTGCTTGGCATGAGCACCATTTACAAAAGTATTTTTCTCACTAAATGCAGCTGTTTTCTGATTGGATAAGGTTGGGAGGTGGGGTAGTGACATCACACTCTCTACCTCAACCAATCAGAGAATGCCTTGTATTCACTAAAATAAAAATACAAATTGTGCCCATTCCAAGCAAGTGACCCCTTGTGGTTGCTATGTAGCAGAGACCCAGAAGATAGTGGCAATCACTGTAGTAGCGGCGCCTACTTCAGTGATCCTCCATAGCTTTCCTGCAGGTATGGTATGGTATGTGCATACTTAGATTGATTTAAGTTGGACCAATGTACAGTGCCTTGAAAAAGTATTCATACCCTTTGAAATGTTCCACATTTTGTCATGTTACAACCAAAAATGTAAATGTATTTTATTGGGATTTTATGTGATAGACCAACACAAAGTGGCACTTAATTGTGAAGTGGAAGGAAAATGATAAATGGTTTTCCAAATTTTTTACAAATAAATATCTAAAAAGTGTGGCGTGCATTTGTATTCAGCCCCCTTTACTCTGATACCCCTAACTCAAATCTAGTGGAACCAATTGCCTTCAGAAGTCACCTAATTCGTAAATAGAGTCATTTAATCTCAGTATAAATACAGCTGTTCTGTGAAGCCCTCGGAGGTTTGTTGGAGACCCTTAGTGAACAAAAAGCATCATGAAAGCCAAGGAACACCAGACAGGTCAGGGATAAAGTTGTGGAGAAGTTTAATTCAGGGATTCGGTTCTGAAAAAATATCCCAAGCTTTGAACATCTCAGAGAGCACTGTTCAATCCATCATCTGAAAATGTAAAGAGTATGGCACAACTGCAAACCTACCAAGACATGGCTGTCCACCTAAACTGACCGGCCAGGCAAGGAGAGCATTAATCAGAGAGGCAGACAAGAGGCTCATGGTAACTCTGGAGGAGCTGCAGAGATCCACAGCTCAGGTGGGAGAATCTGTCCACAGGACAACTATTAGTTGTGCACTCCACAAATCTGGCCTTTATGGAAGAGTGGCAAGAAGAAAGCCATTGCTGAAGGAAAGCCATAAGAAGTCCCATTTGCAGTTTGCGAGAAGCCATGTGGAGGACACAGCAAACGTGGAAGAAGGTGCTCTGGTCAGATTGAATTTAACTTTTTGGCTTAAAAGCAAAATGATATGTGTGGTGGAAAACTAACACTGCACATCACCCTGAACACACTGTCTCCACCGTGAAACATGGTGGTGGCAGCATCATGTTTTGGGGATTCTTTTCTTCAGCAGGGACAGAGAATCTGGTCAGAGTTGACGGGAAGATGGATGGAGCCAACTACAGGGCAATCTTAGCGGAAAACCTGTTAGAGTCTGCAAAAGACTAGAGACTGGAGCGGAGGTTCACCTTCTAGAAGGACAATGACCCTAAACATACAGCCAGAGCTACAATGGAATGGATTAGATCAAAGCATATTCATGTGTTAGAATGGCCCAGTCAAAGTCCAGACCTAAATCCAATTCAGAATTTGTGGAAAGACTTGAAAATTGCTGTTCACAGACGTTCTCCATCCAATCTAAAAGAGCTTGAGCTATTTTGCAAAGAAGAATGGGCAAAAATGTCCTCTCTAGATGTGTAAAGCTGGTAGAGACTTCCCCAAAAAGACTTGCAGCTGTAATTGCAGAGAAAGGCGGTTCTACAAAGTATTGACTTGAATACAAATGTACTCCACACTTTTCAGATATTTATTTGGAAAAAATTTGAAAACCATTTATCATTTTCCTTCCACTTCACAATTAGGTGCCACATTGTGTTGGTCTATCACATAAAATCCCAATATAATACATTCACTTTTTTAGTTGTAACTTGACAAAATGTGGAAAATGTCAAGGGGTATGAATACTTTCTCAAGGCACTATAGATTGATTCAAGCTGGACGAATGTAACAATGTGATATAATGTGTACCTGGAGTCCAGCTTTCAATTGATAATGCCTTACCATCTTGGGCAACCGACCAAATAGTGCAGGCTCACTGCTCAGAGGGCAGCACAGCTTGTGTGGATCTGGTGTGCTGACTCACAAGGGCAGGTGCAGGCTGATGAAGTAATCAAGTAGTAACAGCAACAAGGTTGGAAGTAGCCACACTCAAACGATCCAATTTCCAAAAATGATTTTATTGCATCAAAGGGCGATATAGACAACGAACAGAAGGTCCAGCTGACGCGTTTTGCACCCTACAGTAGGTGCTTACTCATAGCTATTGTAGGGTGCGAAACGTGTCAGCTGGACCTTCTGTTCGTTGTCTATATCACCCTTTGATGCAATAAAATCATTTTTGGAAATTGGATCGTTTGAGTGAGGCTACTTCCAACCTTGTTGCTGTTACTACTTACCATCTTGGGGTTCCCCAATTTTTGTATATATATCCTCCTACTCTCCGTTCACATATAGGGAGCTCAATGGAATGCAAAAGCAGAAGAGGAAAGAGAGTTCAGCTTCTAATATACAATAAAAGGAGAGGAATTTCAGTCATTCTAAAGTCTTGTGTCAGTGGTTGACCGTCCTGGATGCCCTTTGTACCATCACTATCATTAAAATTGAAGGAATTTTCTGTCACCTTCTCTTCAGTACAAAATAACTAACCTCCCAATTTCGTGTTCTAACGGTACTGATATATGTACAACTTTAACAGTCTTTGGCTCTTGACGACCTCAACCTTGGCTGCAAGGAACAATGCCGAATCCTTAATTGGAAATATTCTTGTAGCAGTCGGAAATCAAACCTGCAAGTTTGCCTTGAAATTAGATGGCTGTGATTTTTTTTCTCCTTCCAAATGTACATATGTTAACATATCTCTCCATAATATATGTTAAATTTATTCAACTTACTGCTCCATCTTAAATCAATACCACCCAACCTGTAGGAGGGAAAACAAACGTAGTGTCAGGATACTGACTCACCAAAGTGAATTTATATTTAAACCCAAACTAAATAATTCAGCTATCATTAACCAAATGTGACAATGCGGCCTTGCTTTCCTGGCAGTTAGAACAATTAGTCTTTATCATTAGAAGTTGTGCAAACTGATAAAAAATGGAAAGGGCTTGCCATTAAGTGGTACAACCAGTCTGTTCTAGGTGAACTTTCACCTTTCACCCCCCCCAGATGACAGACAGTGCTGCATGTTACCAAATCGATATCTTCGTAGCCAGTAGGGAAATACTTCCAGTCTCTAACTAGTGAATGCATTTTGACAAGGCCACGACAGTGCAAACTGTGCAACGAAACACAGAAGAAGACTAATTTTTAAAGCTTGACACTTCAAGGTGTTTTTATACAATGGCTTGGAGAAGCAGTCGATAAAAACAAATACCAAAGGTCAAAATGGGAAGCCGCAAGAATTTCAAAAATGAGATGCATTGTTTATATAGTCTAGGAATTTTCCACTCATTGTTTTAATCTCAAATATGTCTATGAAAACATAACAGTGCTTTTATTATGTTTTATCATGATATCAGTGTTATTAGTATAATTAGATGTTAACTGGTTTCAATCCAAGTCTTATTGGTATGAAGACCCAAAAAGTCAAAAGCTCCTCTGTAGTGATTGAAGGTTCTTGGTGGACCAGTGAAGCAAAAGAAACTGAAATCTCAATGGTATATGATACATTGACAGGTAAAATGTCCATCTGTAATGTGTTTTTTATGGTGAATATACAGCATCAGGAACAATATTTACTTGAGGACACTGGGGGGTGGGCTTGAGCTGTGATCTCTCTGGTGCTTGGCAGGGTTTAGACAAAGCCCTTAACACGGGCACCTGTAGGCACTGCTTCACCTGTTCCATAGACGTATGGGTGCCTTTTAGAAGTCTTCTCATCAAATGAATCACATGACCAACAATCTCATCTTCTAGAGTAGCCGATTCCCTATGGGCATTTATGACCTCAACATCCTGTGGGTGAGGCTGAACATTTTTATTTCCCCCAAATTTTGGGGGGGGGGGGGGGATCAAGAGATTTTTGTCAAAAAGCATTGAAGTCAATCAGGGAAGGCAATATTTAAAGTGTTTTTTAAGGTTACCATGGGCTTTAAATGGCCTGAGGGTTACATAAGCTCCTTGGGTTAGTAAAAGACCTCTCTATATTTCACTTTGCTTAAAGTAAAAAAAAAAATCGGGGAGTGAAAAAAAAAAAAAAGTTAAAGTGGAATGCCATCCTCCAATTCTTTGCAGGCAAGGAAGATGCAATCTGTTTGATCTGCAATTGCAATGGTGTTGCACATGTGAACAGCTATGACACCAGCCATTTGAGGGCTTGGCAGTTCAGCTGAGAGCTGACATAAGCACAGTGATTATTTTGCTAGTTATTACTAGGGATATGTCACTGTTTATGGAAACCGTTAAGTGGGTGGGTTTAATTCTGCTTAAACCTCTTCTTCTCGGGTCCCCTGTCTGCGCTTCTGGCTTCTGCTCTCTGTCCAGTGCTCCCATGGGAAACCGCTTCCCAAGGGGACACTCGTGCGTGCTTGTTACCGAGCCCCTGCTGCTGCCTCCCTTAACACAGACAGCTGGACTAGGCCCTGCCCCCTGCTCCATTGTCACTAGGGAGCTAATGGTTCCCGGGGCCTCAGCAGAACCAGCAAGTGAGGGGAGAAAAGAGTTGCAGATGTGCACAGCGCTGGACCGAATGAGGGCTCCGGTACGTAAAAGGGGTGGAGGATGAGGGGGGGGAGTGCTGATGCCTAAACATTTTTTTATCTTAATGCAAGGAATGCATTCAGGCAAAAAAATGTTTAGGCTTTAGAACCCAATCCAATAATCAAATACACAAAAAAGGAAGAAATCATGTTTTGCTCGGTATACATTTATTTACATTCTAACTATTGTTACCTTATTGTTTATATACAGCAGAATAGCGACACCTCTACACGTGTATTGTACCAAGCTCTTTATTGTAAAACTTATTTAAATTTGTTAAAAGAAAAAATAGGAAAAAAAGATCCTTTTTACCAAAATCACTCTGCTCATCCCTAATGTGAAGGAAATAATGATCTCCATGAGCGTATCACACCAGCTTATAAATCTATTGATGTTGGTTTGTAATGATGAGCAACGTACCTTTGCCATTTGTTGGTCATTACTCAGCACTGTAGCTCTGGTCTCTGCAGTGCACAGCTGTCCCAATCAAGAAAACTTAAGTAGCATGCTGGACATTCAGCCTACATATTATTCTGTTTATGCCCTGGATTCAGGTCTTTTTAAGGCTCGGTTCACACTATGAACTGCATGTGAATTGCACAGGAACCACACCGCATTCCTGTTTAATTGACATGCAATTCAGTGTATTGAGATTTGAGTCCATTCATTTTGAATGGGCTCAAATCGCACCAAAGAGGTGCATGCAGCATTTTTGGAACCACACTGCAACTGGATCGCTTGGTCATTTTGAAAAATGCGAACCAGTACCAGCAAACGCACCATGTTTGGATGTTGTTAAGATTGCACTGACACCTGCTGCAGATCGCAAGGGCAGTGTGATTTGAATGCAGTGTGGGAAAAGTGCATGGATTGCGGCGTTTTGTGCACCACATTAGTGTGAGCCTAGCCTAACTCTAACATCTGTCTCACTTGCATAGTATTGCTCCTGTAATTTTATGGACTGTGTTTGTACCCAGCTGGTGTGTGCTTGTCCTGATCATCAGCCTTTGCTATTGTCAGGCATTGCTCTGCCTACCTGTCTGGAACCTGGAATGGTCCCCCACTGTACCTTTCCAAGCTCAACTTGCCAGCCAGCCTGCAACCAACCAAATTGACCGGTCTAACAGTGTGCATTAAAAACAGGGGTTTAGTTGTCCACATTTGCAAATACATGCGTAAGCTGCAGGCCCCGGCAAGGCACCCTGTATCCTGCAGTCCCTACCTCTAACATTTAAGAGTCTCCACAGTGTAAGCACATGCATTCTGATGGATAGATGGAGGACAGGTGACTGAAGGGAGCCCACCCCTCCTTAAAGGTGCAGGGACACACTGAACACCCAGCACATTGCACTAGGGCAGCAAAGTTGTCAGTGGATTGCCTGACCATATGTCAACAATACAAAAAAGGATCACTGCTCCCACCTATAACTGGTCTTTACAGCAAGGAGCACTGGGAGGGCAAACGCATGTCAAACAAAACCAAAGAATTTCCAAGCTCAACTTACCAACCAGCCTGCGACCAACCCAATTGACCTGTCATTAACAGTATGCATTAAAACCCGGGGTTAAGTTTCCCACATTTGCAAATACATGCATAGGCTGCAGGCCCTGGCAAGGCACCCTGTATCTTGCAGTCCCTACCTCTAACATTTTTTGTATTGTTGACATATTGGCCATAAGATGGCCTGAGACTTCCGGATTGAATGAGACCCGGCATCTGGAAACCCACAAGACTGAGCATATACTGTGAGTATGGGGTTTGAAAGCCCTGCCCCCTTAACAGGGTGCCCTTTGTTTACATTGTACTGGTTCAGAGAGTGGAGCTAACGTCAGCTTCTCTCTCTGCATCACCCCGGAAGAGGTTAAGAGGACCCTTGGCATCCCATGACCAGTGTAAAGCCTTTGTTGAAGCTAAAGAAGAATTAAATAATACTGCCAGTTGGCACCACAAAGTGGGGAGGAGGGATGATGTTTTGAGAATTTTTCATTCAAATAGATACACTTTAACATATACAAATTTACTATTGGATTTTTAATAGATCTTCCAGAATGCATCTTTAGTTCACCCACTGGTTTTCAAAAAATTTCAGGATGTTCAAGTTGTGTTTTTTCTCCTGAGCCTTTACCCAGCCTGGTATGTCTGATAGCATGACCCAGAAGGCTGCAGTCAGCAGTTTTAGTCCCAGCCTGAATGATCTCAGGTTGTATCGGCGTATGTTGTGGTGGCTCTCCTCAAAAGGAAATATACAGTAGATGCTTTGGTGAAGCAGTGTTCCAAAGAAGAAAATCTGCACTGATGAAGCTTGAGCACAATGCTAGTCTACATCAGCCTTTCTCAACACAAAAGAACCCTTAAAATAACTTTCTGGTCTCAAGGAACTCCTCCTTAAAATGACTATACAATATATACAACTCATTATACATTAGTGTGATGGTCAGTGGGAAGAATGCTCAGTACACTCGTGGTCATTGAGAAGAATTGCCCCTTACAGATAGCTAAAAAGATCAATGGTGTCAGTGGGAACTTATCTGAAAGGCAGAAATTGCTGATTGCTTAAGGAACCCCTAGGGACCACCTAAGGAACCCTAGGGTTCCATAGAACCCTGGTCGAGAAACCTTGCTCTACATAGTGCAGGGTGAATTGCTTCTGTGCTTTGCTGATTCTTGTGGATTCCATAAGAGTATTTAACTTGCATCTCAACCTTTCCTCTGCAAGGTCCTTGATGGCTCCTCTTCATACTGCACTTTTTTTCAAGGGTTCCTTCATGTTCAAAAGGTTGAGAGGCTGATCTTGGCTGTGTAAATCACAAGACTGGCTGGACAGAAATACAGATCCTTTGGTAGGTAAAACGCTACTTAACCACTTATCAACCGGAAGGTTTTCCAGCTTTACGACCAGAGCACTTTTTGCGATTCGGCTTGCTTTAACTGACAATTGCGCGGTCGTGCGACGTTGTACCCAATCAATATTTGCGTCCTTTTTTTCCCACAAATAGAGCTTCCTTTTGGTGGTATTTGATCGCCTCTGCGTCATTTCTAATCGCCGCTATAAACAAAAGAAGAGCGACCATTTTGCAAAAAAACTCAAATTTCTTACTTTTTGCTAAAATTCAAAATCCCAAAAAAAATATAAAAAAAAATTTTTTTCACCGTTTTTGGCCGATTTATATAATTCCTCATATTTGTGATAAAAAAAATTGCAATCGGCATTTATTGATTGGTTTGCACAAAAGTGGCCGCATTTATGGATGATGAGAATTAATTTCTGGGGTTTTTATTTTTTTTATTATTTTTTACTAGTAATGGCGGCGATCTGCGATTTTTAGCGGTACTGCGATATTGCGGCGGACATGTCGGACATTTTTGACACTTTTTTGGGACCAATGACATTTATTCAGCGATCAGAAATTTAAATGTCCACTGATTACTGTATAAATGTCATTGGCAGTGAAGGGGTTAACCTGGAGGGGGATCTAGGGTTTAACTGTGTTCCCTGGGTGTGTTCTTACTGTGGGGGAGTTGGGCTAACATGGGCATGAGAGATCTAACTGATCCCAGTGACAGGGATCAGTAGATCTCTCATGCCCCTACTAACAGAGCGGGGAACCGCCGTGTTTACATCGGCGGTTCCCCGTTCTTTCCCTGTGGCCGCTCATCGCGGCTCGCTGGCGGACATCGGGTCCGCCCGAGCCGCGGGCACACTCCTTAGGAGTGCAGCGGGCGCGCGAGCGCGCCCCCTAGTGGCTGTTCGCGTATTGCCGCCTTTTTACGGCGATTCGCTCTCAGCATCCCGACTGCCGCCGTGAAAACACGACGCGCGGTTGGGAAGTAGTTAAAATCTACTTAAATATCACCGGGCCAGTAGGAGTCTGCTCCTCCTTCTCTGATGTTACACAGCCTGTTTCCCTTTATGCCCGGAGGTGGTGAGCAAGCCAGATGGGCTTTTATGCTTGTAATTATATAGTTTTCTTGGGCCTTTGGGACTCCTCTTCTTCGTCACTTGCCAAGATGGTGGAAACTTGCGAATGAGAGATCTGCTAAGAGATTTACAAGACATTAAATACGGGCTTACATGACTGGCCCTGGGGGGGACATTGAAGTGGCAGTGGATCTCGCAAGATTTTGGAAGTGTTTTGAGCCAACATCCGTTTGGTGAGCCTCAGTGTGTGTACATGTCCATCACGTGGTGACATTGGTGGAGGAAGTATTGTGGCCGCTATTGATATCCAACGACAATATCTTCATTGATTAACCAGTTCATTACTGGGCACTTAAACCCCCTTCCTTCCCGGACCAATTTTCAGCTTTCAGCGCTGTTGCAGTTTGAATGACAATTGCGCGGTCATGCGACACTGTACCCAAATGAAATTTTAATCATTTTTTTTCACACAAATAGAGCTTTCTTTTGGTGGTATTTAATCACCCCTGGGTTTTTTATTTTTTACGCTATAAATTAAAAAAGACTGAAAATTTTAAAAAACAATGCATTTTTCTTTGTTTCTGTTATAAAATTTTACAAATAAGTAATTTCTCTTCAGAAATTTTGACCAAAAATGATACTGCTACATTTCTTTGGTAAAAATAACCCAAATCGGAGTTTATTTGGTGTTGGCGGACAGACATGTTTTGGGGACTGTGACAAATGTGACGGGGACAGACAGATGTTTGGGGACTGTGACAAATGTTTTGGGGACATACAGATGTTTTGGGGACTGTGACAGATGTTTTGTGTATGGTGACAGATGTGATGGGGGTCATACAGATGTTTTGGGGACTGTTTTATGGGGACACTTATGTGTATGGGGACAGGGGTATCAGTGTGCTTGGTGCACTGTGTGGGGGGCGATCTGTGAGAGCTTTCTGCATGAAATCTTCATCATGCAGAGAGCTGTCACATAGCTGCAGATCCCCCCCCCCCCCCCCCCCC
>BLSH010558500.1:1306098-1323040 GCA_018402905.1 Glandirana rugosa
CCAAGACTTCTTGGATGGTTTTAGCAAGAAAGGGGCGGATTCGCTACCACCTCATAGGCCATATGACTGCCCGATAGACTTGCTACCCGGAGCCGAGGTTCCTTTTGGCAGGATTTTCCCCCTCTCAGAAGTGGAGCTAGTAGCCCTCAAGGCCTACCTGGAGGAAAGGGGTTCATCCGGCCCTCTACATCTCCTGCAGGAGCCAGGATCTTCTTAGTTGAGAAGAAGTATCATTCCCTCCGGCCGTGTATCGACTATCGGGATCTCAATAAGATCACGGTCAAGAACTGATATCCATTGCCCCTGGTTCCTGAACTCTTCCAACGCCTCGCCTCTGCAGCCATATTCACCAAGCTGGATCTTCGGGGGGCCTACAACTTGGTTCGTATACGGGAGGGGGATGAATGGAAAACGGCATTTCGGACCCGATTTGGCCACTTCGAATATTTGGTCATTCCTTTCGGGCTTTGCAATGCCCCGGCCACGTTTCAGCACCTGGTAACGATATCTTCAGAGACTTTCTTGGCCAATTTGTGGTAGTATATCTGGATGATATCCTCATCTTCTAACCCTCCCTGGAGGAACACCGTAAGCATGTCAGGAGTGTTCTCAGCCGCTTACGGCAGCATGGACTGTATGCTAAGGCCGAAAAGTGTGCCTTCGAGCGCACAGAGATCGCCTTCCTGGGGTTTTACATCTCCACTCCTGGCACAACTATGGATCCCCAGAAAGTCGCAGCTATTGTGGACTGGCCACCACCAGCGGACAAAAAGGCAGTACAGCGCTTCGTTGGTTTTGCCAACTTTTCTAGAAAATTTATTAGAGGATTTTCTGCTGTCATCTCCCCGATAACGCAGCTAACCAAACAGAATATCCGTTTCGTCTGGACCCCAGAAGTGCATGACGCCTTCCAAACCTTGAAGAGACTATTCACCTTGGCACCTGTTCTCAAACACCCTGACTCCACATGGCCCTACATCTAGGAAGTGGATGCCTCAAAGACCGCAGTCGGGGCAGCCCTGTCCCAAAGACAGGGATCTAAGGCCTCGCTGCACCCCATCGCTTTCTTTTCACGGAAGCCCTCGCCCCCCAAGAGAAACTACGATGTGGGTAACAGGGAGCTTCTAACAATTAAATCCGCCCTGGAGGAATGGCGGTATCTCTTGGAAGGAGCAGCTCATCCAGTCTTGGTCTTCACAGACCACAAGAATCTGGAATACCTAAGAACAGCCAAGAGACTTAAGCCCCGCCAAGCACGTTGGGCCTTGTTCTTCTCACGGTTTCAGCTACATATAACGTATCGACCCGGATCCAAAAATATTAAGCCGGATGCGCTGTCAAGGATGTTTCATGAAACCGGAGAGCTACCTCCTCCTGACACCATCTTGCCAGCTCACCACTTTCTGCTAATTCAGGAAGATCTTCTAACCCAGATTAGGCAAACGCTGGCCAGCTCCACCATACCCGCAGATCCCAGGCTTTCCCGCAAGGACGGGTTATAGTGGTCAGGTACACAAGTTTTTGTGCCAGAAGAACTCCGCCTGGAACTCTGCCATGACCATCACTTAGCTGGGCACTTTGGCCACCGAAAGACAGCGGAACTGCTTTCCCGCACCTTCTGGTGGCCACATTTGTTGGAGGACTGTAAAAATTATGTAAGCGCATGCCCTGTCTGCGCCAAGAACAAGATAGAGCGAGCTAAGGCTTGGGGTCTATTAAATCCATTACCCATTCCTGAGCACCCGTGGGCGCAGATCTCAATGGATTTCATCATGGAATTGCCCCCATCTGCAGGTTACACAACAATCTTCATGGTGGTCAACCGCCTCATGAAGATGGCGCACTTCATCCCGATGAGGGGCACTCCCTCGGCCACCGAAACGGCCAAAGTACTAATCCGGGAAGTTGTCCGCCTACACGGCATTCCAAAGAACATTGTATCAGATACAAGGAGTGCAGTTTACATCCCGAGTCTGGAGGTCCTTGTGCTCTATCCTGGGGATCAAACTGGCCTTCTCTTCAGCCTACCACCCGCAATCCAATGGCCAAACAGAAAGGACCAACCAGACTCTGTAGCAATATCTCCGATGCTACTCCTCCTACTCTCAAGATGACTGGGTCTCCTTGTTACCACTAGCCAAGTTCGCCTACAACAACTCCGTTCATTCTGCCACCAAGCAGTCTCTGTTTTGGGAGAATCTTGGCTACCACCTCACATTCCTGCCTGACTTCCATTTGGAAAGTGCAATCCCAGCCACACTGGAGATCACTAAGTTCCTGGAAAGTAACAATAAGATGCTGCAGGAGACCCTTACCCAGAGTCAGGAACGCAACAAGGAGATCTTTGATAGGAAAAGACGAGGAGAGCTTGATCTCCAACCCGGCAATCAGGTCTGGTTGGCAACCGCCAACCTAAGACTATCCTGTTCATCTAAAAAACTGAGACTGAAATTCATAGGGCCTTTTCCAATAAAGAAGAGGATCAATAACGTGGCCTACGAGCTTGACCTGCCACCCACACCTAAGATTCACCCGGTGTTTCACGTGCACCTCCTCAAGCCAGTGGCCAGAGACCTGTTTCCAGGACTACGAGCTTGACCTGCCACCCACACCTAAGATTCACCCAGTGTTTCACATGCACCTCCTCAAGCCAGCGGCCAGAGACCTGTTTCCAGGACAAATGACGGCCCCACCTGAACTGGTGGTGATAGATGGAGAGGAGGAGTTTGAGGTGGAATCCATCCTCGATTGCAAAAGAAGAGCAGGAGGCATACAATTCCTTGTGAAATGGAAAGGAAATGGTCCTGAGGAGAATTTGTGGGAGCCGGAAAGCAACTTACACGCCCAGGAACTGTTCAAGACTTTTTGGAGAAACAATCTGGCCAAGAGAGCCCAGTTGGGCATCCGGAGGCTACCCCTTGGGAGGGGGCAATGTTAGGAGAAGACAGCCATTTCCGGGTGTTCTTTTGCCGTTTCCGCGGTGGTGCGCGCGCGCCAGAAACGGCTCTATTTGAACTGGTGAGACCCAGCAGCAGCCCCTACAGCATTTCCTGCACCTGTGACCCCCCCGGTCTGACCCGGACTGCACCACTACCCTTCAGCTTGCACGAGCACCTGTGGACTTCTGATTACCATCTGAGATTGTCCAGCCCTCGTGCCCCCCTGTGCTCCAGAACTCCCTGTCTATACTACCAGGGGGTCTCGAACCAGGGCCGCAAGAGAGATTGCCCCCGCATAAGCCAGACTCTACCACCAGGTACGTGACAGATGGACATGGTCAGCAACAATACTCGGGTAGGCCGTCGTGGTGTTTAAACAATGCTCAATTGGTACTAAGGGGCCCAAAGTTTGACAAGAAAATATCCCCCACACCATTACACTACCACCACCAGCTTGAACTGTTGATACAAGACAGGATGGATCCATGCTTATATGTTGCTTACGCCAAATTCCGACCCCACCATCTGAATGTCGCAGCTGAAATCGAGACTCATCAGACCAATCAACATTTTTCCAATCTTCTATTGTCCAATTTTGGTGAGCCTGTGCGAATTTTAGCCTCAATTTCCTGTTTTTGGCTGACAGGAGTGGCGTCTGCTGTGGTCTTCTACTGCTTTAGTCCATCTGCTTCAAGGTTCGATGTGTTGTGCATTCAAAGATGGTATTCTGCATACCTCGGTTGTAGTAATTGGTTATTTGAGTTACTGCTGTCTATCATCTGGAACCAGTCTGCCCATTCTCCTCTGACCTCTGACGTCCACAAGGCATTTTCCTCCATGCAACTGCGGCTCACTGGATATTTTCTCTTTTTCGGACCATTCTCTGTAAACCCGAGAGATGGTTGTGTGTGAAAATCCCAGTGGATCACCAATTTTTGAAATACTCAGACCAGCCGTCTGGCACCAACAACCATGCCACGTTCAAAGTCACTTAAATCCCCTTTCTTTCCTATTCTGCTGCTCGGTTTGAACTTCAACAAGTCATCTTCGCCACATCTAGATTCCTAAATGCATTGCATTAAAGCGCTGCGTAAACTGGTGCTTTATAAATCCTGTATAATGATAATATTAATAATTGAGTTGCTGCCATGTGATTGTCTGATTAGCAATTTGTGTTACCAAGCAATTGAACAGGTGTACCTAATAAAGTGGCCGGTGAGTGTATATTTTTTCAGTGGTGTATTTAGCTGTTTATCTGGAGCTTAGCTTTACTTGATGATTACCATAAAACCTGAATCAAGAGAAAGGAAATAAGAAACCCACCAGAGACAGAAAAAAAAAAAGAACAGATACACTTCTCGAGCATTTAGCGCAGCTGCCGCCCTCTTCTTCCTCTTCCTCCGCTCAGATATTTGTAAAGCAATACAGGAGCAATAATAATTATCAGCAAACTGTAGCGAAAAATCTAACTGAATGGCAGGAAACAACTTAATAACCGTCACATACCGAGCTATTGACAAGGAGACGGGACACGGCGTACTAAACATTGTCAGCCAGCGCCAGTCCCTGCCATTTAGAGGTGGACACCTGTGATCAACCAGCTTGAGGTTTATACAGAGAAAATTGTATCAAAAAATTGCTGCAGTCTTCCATTTTTAAAGAAGTTAGTTATCCGACCGGGGATAAAAAAAAAAAAGATCCCTCCGCCTTAAAATATCCCCCTTAGCTGCTAACGAGCAAATCTTTGACATTATTTGAAACATCGCAATCGTCTAAATTATATGGCACTCACATGTAATACTAATCTTACAATAACGTGGAGGGTTAAAGGCTCAACACACAGCATGGGCCTGGGTGACTTGTGTAGAGGTGCCTACTGCTGTCTTTGTTCGGCACACAATGCCGTTCTGCTTGCTTGGCTGGCGGTGAGGTTGCAGAAACACAATCGCATTATGTATGTGCTATGGATTTTCAATGATGTCCTAACAGCTTTCATCCGCTGGCCACGGAGGGTCACCATTGCAGAAGGCACGCGTCGTGGAGTTGCCTGCTCTTCTCAGGGCAAGACCCCGGGGCTGATGAAAGACAACAGAAAAATGAATATTTATTCATAATCCTATAGATTCCCTATAGAACGTGTTCACCTTTTTTTGGATTATTGTCAGCTCAATGTATGGTATAAGACCAAAGGACATAACTGTATTGCTCTGTAGCCTTCCTGTTCATTCCTGTTATTGGCCTAGGAACCATGATGACATAAAATCTAAATTTAACGTCATTCTAACAAATAAGTAAACTGTTAAAGTACACATGGGTGCGGTTTAACCTGCCCAAAATGTGTACAGTGCCTTGAAAAAGTATTCATACCCCTTGAGATTTTCCACATTTTGTCATGGTACAACCAAAAACGTAAATGTAGTTTATTGGGATTTTCTGTGATAGACCAACACAAAGTGGCACATAATTGTGTAGTGGAAGGAAAATGATAAATGGTTTTCAAAATGTTTTACAAAAAATTTCTGAAAATTGTGGGGTGCATTTGTATTCAGCCCCCCTGAGTCAATACTTTGTAGAACCGCCTTTCACTGCAATTACACCTGCAAGTCTTTTTGGGGAAGTCTCTACCAGCTTTGCACATCTAGAGAGGATATTTTTGCCCATTCTTCTTTGAAAAATAGCTTAAGTTCTGTCAGATTGGATGGAGAGTGTACCAGAGAGCAAGAACAGTGGGACTTTATATGATGCACGGCCTATCAAAGAGCCATGCCTCCATCCCTAATCTATGAAGAAACCAAACCGAGGGTTGGGACTTTGTATGAAGCATGCAATGGTATACAGACAAAACTGATATAATAAATATGTTTTAATTCATAATTTCATGGATATACATATATACTGTTAATACATTTTCGACAATAATAGTCTACAAAAAATGACACCCCTTCATATCCAATATTATTCCATATATATACACATTTACATAACAGCCATATGGCCTATGACCTCATTGCTCCCTCTCATATGATAAGCATTTATCCATGTGATGGCAAAAAAAGGGATTCTTTGTATGATCATATAGCCCAGCAAAAATTATGAAGTTATGTTAACACATGATTGTATAGATTATGGTAGTTGATAGCTCGACGCGTTTCGTAACTTTTATCACTCTTCAGGAGCAAACCCGTAGGATCTATCTATAATAAAAATATATATATATATAAATATAAATAATCACACATGATCAAAAAATGGATATAAAAATCAGATAGGACAGAAGGACATTGTGGGATACCCCTTGTTATATATAACTCACAAAAATATTGGTGTGCTGGAGGTGGGGTGCTGGAAACCACAAATCACCCAGGAACATCATTTCCGGGAGCTCTGGGAGCGTGCAAGGACATTTTTTTTGTATTATGGTTGAAAATGTATTAACAGTATATATGTATATCCACAAAATTATGAATTAAAACTTCTATTTATTATATAAGTTTTGTCTGTATACCATTGGATGCATCATGCAAAGTCCCAACCCTCGGTTTTGTTTCTACATTGGATGGAGAGTGTCTGTGAACAGCAATTTTCAAGTCTTGCCACAGATTCTCAATTGGATTTAGGTCTGGACTTTGACTGGGTCATTCTAAAACATGAATATGCTTTGATCAAACCATTCCATTGTAGCTCTGGCTATGTTTGGGGTTGTTGTCCTGCTGGAAGGTGAACCCCCAGTCTCAAGTCTTTTGCAGACTCTTAACAGGTTTTCTTCTAAGATTGCCCTGTATTTGGCTCCATCCATCTTCCCATCAACTCTGACCAGCTTCCCTGTCCTTACTGAAAAAAATCATCCCTGCAACATGATGCTGCCACCACCACCGTGTTTCACAGTGGGGATGGTGTGTTCAGGGTGATGTGCGGTGTTCGTTTTCCGTCACACATAGCGTTTTGCCTTTAGGCCAAAAAGTTCAATTTTGGTCTCATCTGACCAGAGCACCTTCTTCCACATGGCTCACATGGCTTCTCGCAAACTGCAAATGGGACTTGTTATGGCTTTCTTTCAATAATGGCTTTCTTCTTGCCACTCTTCCATAAAGGCCAGATTTGTGGAGTGCACGACTAATAGTTGTCCTGCAGACAGATCCTCCCACCTTAGCTGTGGATCTCTGCAGCTCCCCCAAGAGTTACCATCGACCTCTTGGCTGCTTCTTTGATTAATGCTCTCCTTGCCCGGCCTGTCAGATTAGGTGGACGGCAATGTCTTGGTAGGTTTGCAGTTGTGCCATACTCTCTCCGTTTTTGGATGATGGATTGAAGAATGCTAACCTAACCCTGCTTTAAACTTCTCCACAACTTTATCCCTGACGTGTCTGGTGTGTTCCTTGGCCTTCATTGACATGATCAAATGATCTCCTAAGCTTCTGGGTCTCCATCGAATAATCCGGAAATATCATCACTTTCGCACTTTCATGGCGCAATACATCTATCTTCCTGGCCTCACGGAGGACCAAATCCCAGTCCCGGTATTTTAGCAAACAAAATATAAACGTACGTGGAGGAGCTCCCGGGACACCCCGGGCAGCAGGCATTCTGTGTGCCCTCTCCACTACAAATAGATCAGAAAACCGCGCTTGTGGCAGGAGGGACTGCAGCAGTTGCTCCGTGAAGGTCAATGGATCAGACCCTTCGGTGCCCCCTGGGAGACTCACTATACGGGGGTTGTTCCTCCTGTTACGGTTCTCAGCGTCTTCAGTGTGGCTCTCCAGAGCCTTCGCCTTGGTACGGAGCACATGTAGAGTTGATGTGCGTTCCCGCAGCGCGTCCTCCGAGTCCCTGGTGTTCTGCCTCAGTGAGCCTGGTCCGGAAGGTGTCCATGTCTTTCCTCATGAGACTGATGTCCAGCTGCACGGAGTTGATCTTACCAGTTAAGGTAGTCTGGCAGTTGTTGATAGCCTGCATCAGGGCATCGAATTTAGATTGGACGGTTAGGTCCAGGACGGCGTACTCTGTTTGGGAGGCCATGTTAGTCGCAACGGCGGGAGAAATTCCCGCTCTGGCGGGTGCTGAAGAAGCTGGTGCTGATTTAGCCAGAGAGGTGCAGGTATTGTCATTTCCCTTTCCTTTGCCTTTGGTCATATCTTTCCCGTGGGAAATCCCCTCTTCAAGAGCCGCTCAGTATGTCACCAGCTGCAGGGAATCAGGGAAAAAGTAGAGAGATAGCTGGGAGCTCTCCCACTACGTGTCCGCACCGGTGGCCATCTTGAACACACCCTCTTCGTTCCTTGGCATTCATGATGCTGTTTGTTCATTGGGGTTCTCTAACAAGCGGCCTCTGAGGGCTTCACAGAACAGCTGTATTTATACTGAGATTAAATTACACACAGGTGGACTCTATTTACAAATTAGGTGACTTCTGAAGGCAATTGATTCCACTAGATTTACGTTAGGGATATCAGAGTAAAGGGGGCTGAATACAAAAGCATGCCACACATTTTTTTAGATTTTTGTTTGTAAAAAATGTTGAAAGCCATTTATCATTTTCCTTCCACTTCACAATTATGTGCCACTTTGTGTTGGTCTATCACATAAAATCCCAATAAAATACATTTATGTTTTTGGTTGTAACATGACAAAATTTGGAAAATTTCAAGGGGTATTCAAGACACTGTATTTTTGCCCATGATGTCCTTAGATTTACACAGCCCTACCATAAAGCTGGTTTGTTGAACTGATGTTTCTCTGCTGCATTTTAACATGGGCAGAAGGGATGGTAAAAATAGGTGGTTGGACCATGTTTTACTGCTCACCTATAAGCAGACACAGAACAATTGTCACAGCTGCAATGCTTAGCATAGTGGGGCAGTAACTTTAATTTGATATGCCAAGTCTGATAGCACCACCTGTCAAATTCTCCAATGTAATATGCCCCAAAAACGAGCCAAATGCTTGCCTCACAGCTGAGGCGTAATCTCATAATGCAAAATCATTGTTCAGCAGTAAAAACAACAAAAAAAAAAGGCATCGGTATCACCTCTTGTCTGCAAACCTCCTTTTCACCATCCTTTCACCATCCTCTGAAAAGTGATACACCACCACCATCACCTTTCAGGTTCAGGAGGGCGGTAAAAAACACTGCTGCTATTGCGAAAGTGCCTTAAAGTGGTTGTAAACCCTTACATATACCCAATTAAGTGACTGACCTCAGGTGATAGACAGAGATAAAACAAATCCTCCTACATACGTTGTACCTGTTTTTCTGAAGTTTTCTCTTCTATACAACGTCCAGAATTTATAAAGCTTGTCTGAGTGGTCAGAAAACAGGGAGAGGAGAGCTGAAATTACACTCTGCAGAGCTCAGTATGGAGAGCTCTGAGAGCTGATTGGAGGGAAGGGACATCCCCCCTGCGCATAGCAAACAGGAACAGAGCTGAGGCTGTCAATTACAGGCTGTGTGCTGGAGATCGCTCCCGTCACCATTTTTCTCTTGGTGTCAGGAAAAGTTGACAGAAGTGATTCATACTGATATCAGAGGAACGAAGCAGCAGACTGAAATAACACTTAGTGCACTGGATTGAGACAAGTACACACTATAGAGGGATATGCTTCGTTCATATTTCCTGTCTGAGGATTACAACCACTTTAAGTAATGCAGCTTGGCCACCTACCTGTCCCCAGCCTGTGAATGAATAGTGAAGGGACAGCAGTAGGCTGATGAGGTTAGCTCTCCACTCCTCTCAGCACATTTTGCAAGCTTTCGAAATACGCTGGCCTCCTCCTTAGGTGGTATGGACTGAATGTAAGAAACATACTTTTTACACATGAAACAACAAAGACATACACTATATTACCAAACGTATTGGGATGCCTGCCTTCAACTCTTCTGGGAAGTCTGTCCACAAGGTTTAGGAGTGTGTCTATGAGAATGTTTGACCATTCTTCTGATGTTGGACGAGAAGGCTTGGCTCGCAGTCTCCACTCTAATTCATGCCAAAGGTGTTCTATCGGGTTGAGGTCAGGACTCTGTCAGGCCAGTCAAGTTCCTCCACCCCAAACTCACTCATCCATGTCTTTATGGACCTTGCTTTGTGCATTGGTCCAAATCATTTGGTGGAGGGGGGATTATGGTGTGGGGTTGTTTTTCAGGGGTTGAGCTTGGCCTCTTAGTTCCAGTAAAGGGAACTCTTAAGGCGTCAGCATACCATACAATTTCATGCTCCCAACTTTGTGGGAACAGCTTGGTGATGACCCCTTCTTGTTCCAACATGACTGCACACCAGTGCACAAAGCAAGGTCCATAAAGACATGGATGAGCAAGTTTTGTAGTGGAGGAACTTGACTGTCCTGACCTCAACCCGATAAAACACCTTTGGGATGAATTAGAGTGAACACTGCGAGCCAGGCCTTCTCATCCAACATCAGTGCCTGACCTCACAAATGCACTTCTGGAAGAATGGTCAAACATTCCCATAGACACTCCTAAACCTTGTGGACAGCCTTCCCAGAAGAGTTGAAGCTGTTATAGCTGCAAAGGGTGGGCCAACTCAATATTGAATCCTACAGACTAAGACTGGGATGCCATTAAAGTTCATGTGCGTGTAAAGCAGTGGTTCTCAACTACGGTCCTCGGGACCCACCAACAGGCCAGATTTTAAGTATTACCTTGGGGAGATGCAGACTAGAATACTGCAATCACTGAGCAGCAAATGATACCACCTGTGATGTATTTTAGTTATCCTGCAAACCTGGCCTGTTGGGGGGTCCCGAGGACCGGAGTTGAGAACCACTGGTGTAAAGGCAGGTGTCCCAATACTTTTGGTAATATAGTGTCTATGTAATCAGTAAAAAAACAAATGGTCCCTGCCCCCACTTATAACTGACCTTCACAGCAAGGAGCACATGGAAGGGCAACGCATGTAAATCAAAACCCAAGAAAATTCCCAGCTCAATTTGCCAGCCAATCTGCTACCAACCGAATTATCCTAACAGTTTGCATTAAAAGTAGGGGTTTAGTTAGCACACATTTGCAAATACATGCGTAAGCTGCAGAGCCACTCCAAGGCACCCCAATATTTCAGCAGTCCTAATTCTTGTACATTTATGAGAGCATCCATTTTGCAAGCTTTCGAAAAGTGCTGGCCTTTTCGTTAGGCAATATAAACTGATAGTGAGAAACATACATTTTACACATGGAACAACAAAGCCGTATACATAAACAGCTTGACACTGAAGAATGGCATTGGGTGCTAAAACAATTAGGATCCATAGATGAGATGCCCAAGAGAACGTGGTACATTGTGGTATCCGTCCATCATAACATTGTTGTACTGTGTTAGCCAACAAGTGTGGAAGTCTCACCGAGACGCTAATCCATATCTATGGATCCAAATAGTTTTAGCACCCAATGCTGTTCTTGTATGTCAAGTGGATAACATCAGTATCTCTTAGCTGTTGCATGTATAAAATGAATGTTTCCTATTATCAGTTCACATTACCCGAAGAGGAGGCCAGCATGCTTTGAAAGCTCGCACTACAATCCAGTTGGCCAATAAATGGTCTCACCATAAATCCAAACTTCTACATTTTGGTGAAGACCAATGCAGTACAAGGCTCTGCTGTTCTTTCCATCTGCATTCAAAAATCTTTTACTGTTTTTTTTTTGTTTTGTTTTTCACCACTTCAGCCCTGGAAGGATTTCCCACTTTAGGACCAGAGCGCTTTTTGCGATTCGGCACTGCATCACTTTGACAATTGCGTGGTCGTGCGACGTTGTATCCAAAAAAAATTTGCGTCCTTTTTTCCCCCACAAATAGAGCTTTCTTTTGGTGGTGTTTAATCCCCTCTGCGTCATTTCTGATCACCGCTATAAACAAAAAATAGCGATAATTTTGAGGAAAAAAAACAATATTTTTTACTTTTTGTTATAATACATATCCAAAAAAATATATAAAAACACAAATTTATTCATCAGTTTTGGCCGATATATATTCTTCCTCATAAAAAAAAAATCGCAATCGGCATTTATTGATTGGTTTGCACAAAAGTTGCCCTGTTTACAAACCATGAGAATTCATTTATGGCGTTTTTACTTTTTTTTTTTTTTACTAGTAATGGCAGCTGACAGTTTTTAGCGGGACTGTGACATTGCGGCGGACATGTTGGATATTTTTGACACTTTTTTGGGACCAATGACATTTATACAGCGATCAGATATATAAAAAAAAAAAAACACTGATTACTGTATAAATGTCACTGGCAGGGAAGGGGTTAACCTGCAGGGGGCAATGAAGGGGTTAACTGTGTCACCTGGGTGTGTTCTAACTGTATGGGGGCTGAGCTGCCAGTGGCATAAGAGATCTAACTGATTCTTCCTCTCTCACAGGCGATCGTGGGTCGCTGGCAGACATCGAGTCCGTTTAAAGGTGGCGATTTGTGATAACGAGTCACACTGCTGCAGTAAATGTACGCGACGTGGTCGGCAAGTGGTTAATAGATAACTGCAATTAGTGCTTTGATGGAGAAACTCTGCTGAGAAAACATTAGGGGGAATTTAATAAAGCACTACCAACACTTTTCTGGTGGTTTGGTCATTTAAAATGGCCTATGTCAAATTAAAAAATCCCTGCCACCAGTTGTATAGCCTTAGGTAGATCCAGGTAGTTCTTCTTAATATTATCACGTTTACAACTGGCTGTACAAAATTCAAAAATTACCTCCAGTTCGTAGATAACAAAACTGGATGTAATTTAGACCAATGCTAACTTGGTGTACAGAGACTGGCAGAGTGCCTGGCTCAGTACTCTGTCTAAGGGCTTGTTGACGCTGTTTTAGGGGTGGTAAAACCTTGAGATTGAGCTGCGATAAAACTGCCTCCCCCCACAAAAAACAAACACTTCCTCTTTAGCTGCAGAGCCATTGATCGGGTGTATACATGTACACGTGGCTGTGATACTTTGCTTCAGGGGTGCAGCAGGATATACCCACTGTTGTTTGCGGCGGGTGTTGCGTTCATGTGAATGGGGCATTCGGCCATTCATAAAAAAGAAAAATGAATGCAGCCACCACATCTAAGAATTTAGAGATTCACTTGCATAAAATTAAAGGTTCTAAAAACAAGTATGCACTATACACCAACCATTTTGAGCCAGGGTCCTCCAAGGATTCCTGGGGGTTCCTTGACCTGTGGCTAACTGACCCCCCAGCAGTGCCTGCATAGTTGCAGGTCCAAGGCCATTTGGCAGAACCAGTAGAATAGATGGAAAAAGTTGTCATTCTGGCCACTCCTGTAAGGGGGGGGGGATTCTCCCCACTTATCACCACCAATGTAAGGGGCATTTTTCCCATTGGTTCCCTAAACTTAAAAATTATTTACAGGGTTCTTCTGGGGTGAAAAGGTTGAAAAATGCTTCTATATACTAACACTTTGACTGAATGTAACTTCATTAGAACTTCATTAGGCCCCTTTCACATGGGCGGACCGATCGAGTACACCTGCCAGTTCTTCAGGCGGACCCGATCGGACTCTCCATTATCCTCCATGGACCTCCAATGGACATGTGTCTATTTACACCTGCCGACATCCAATCTGAGCCAATCCACTAAAAACAGACGAAACCGTAGGTGACAAGGACCAGGAGAGCGGACGTACAGTAAGTGAGAGGGGGGTGGGAGCAAGCAAATGGAAAAATATGTTTAAACCCAGAATAGTAAAAAGAGACGGAGACTGACATCATGGCATCCTGCAAAATGTGAACGTTTTCGGCACAATTGATACTTCAAAAAGGTACAGCCTCAGGACCCTTTCACACTAGTGGACTGAAAAACTGTCAGGCGGACCCAATCGGACCCTCCAGTTTCCCCTATGGAGTGGCAGATGTCAACATACATACGTCCATTGACAACCGCCAACATCCGATCCTATCCGCTAAAAACAGATGAATGGGGATCCGTTCCCTATCCTTCTGGCGGATCAGATCAGATGGCAGTCGGTTGTAAATGGGCAGGCATTCCCTTTACATCCAACCACCCACAGAGGACAATGGGTTGTGTCTGCTCTGCATAAGCGGAGATGGAAATGGACCAGCCATCTGCCTGCTCAGTGGGGATTAGCCTACAGATTTTGCACTGAGCAGGCAGACTCCAAGGGAGCCTGCCCCGTCTGGAAGGGGCCTTAAAGTAGAACTGTGGCCAGGTTATGGACATTCAAAAATATTGTTAATATACAGTAAATAAACTTTAGAACAAGTCCTCATTGACTTCTGTAGCTTCAGGCAATATGTGTCCACTCATTGACATTGGTGGCAACACAGCTGGGCAACTGGGAGACGTTGCCATCCCATTGCAGGAAGTTCTCAAATAAGGACCTTTATGAATCAATAGGTATTAATTTAAAGAAACTTGCATACGTACAAAAAGATCGAAAGCAACTTTTGAAATGACGTCTACAGAGTAAAGCTAATATGAGATTTTAGTGCTTGGGTTTAGATCTACTTTAATTTCTTTGATGGGCACTTTCCAATAATAGCTCAAAAGGTATACCTATGTGAAGAACATTTCATTGTGAGCGGTTGAAGGGTTAAATGAGGTCACTGATGCCACATTGGCTGAGCCTGTGATGGTTGGCTGCCACTGAACTTCAGTAAATGGCCAGTAATCAGGGTGTCATTTAGTCAGTGGGTTGAATGTGAACATCATCGCCATCATCAGGGTCTCCTTTTGACTTTGGGCGCTCATGCGTATAAGCCTTAGAGTCCGCTGCTCAATACTCAGTGAAGGGAGGCTTTCCTGAGACAATCTGGGGAGAAATTAGAAAGATTGCAGAGAAACAAAATCAATTCATCTGCAAGAGTCAATGTGGCTCGACACCTAACGGACCATCCTTGGTCGAAGCCTGAAAACTATTGTTCTGCTTCAAATGGGAACCAATGTTAGCGTGATGTGGGTAGATTCTGCAGAAAAATGGGCCTACCACCCCTCTTTGTAACCAGCAAGTCACAATTGTAGCATACCTTTATTTTATTCATTTGATTATAACATGCACATTTTACATGTCTAAGTTGATTATGATGTAAATGTGGGCATAAAGTTATTGGGTAGCACATCCTGAATTTGTAGCAATGAAAAACAGGAAAAGACAAAAACAGGAAAGGAAAATTACACCAGTCGACTTTTCATGTACCCAGGAATTACAAATCCATTGATTTAAAAATACAGTTTTTATTTGCCTACAGAATGTACTATAAAAGTGGTTGTAAACCCCCGAAATAAAAATAAAGAAAGCATATCCTTTATATTGTGTGTATTTGCATCAATCCAAAGCACCAAGTGTGATTTCTGTCTCATCTCTCATTCTTGCTATGAGTCACTTTTGACAGAAAATGCCGACACCAAGGAAACATAGGATACCCTTAGGAACACAGCCTGTGATTGACAGCTTCAGCAGTGCATGTTTCCCTATGAGACTGCCTATTGAGGGCCGGGTGTTCTTTCCCTCAACTCAGGTCTTAGATTATACTCCGCTCTATGCTGTGCAATGAGTGACATCAAGCAAACTTAGCAGACGCCCCCCAGAACACAGCTTGAGATTGAGAGCTTCAGCTGTGCATGTTTCCTTATTAGACTGTGTATTGGGACAGGGTGTTCTTTTCCTCCACTCAGGTCTCAGATTACACTCAGCTCTATGTTGTGCAATGTGTGACATCAAGCAAACTTAGGAGACCCACCCCCCCTCTCCAGAACATTATTATATTATACAGGATTTATATAGCGCCAGCAGTTTGCGCAGCGCTTTACAAAAATGAAGGCAGACAGTACAGTTACATCACAATTTGGTACAAGAGGAATCACAGGGCCCTGCTCGTTAGAGCTTACAATCTAAGAGAACATAGACTGTGATTGAAAGCTTCAGCTGTGCATGTTTCTCTATGAGACAATGGGGCTGATTTACTAAAGGTAAATAGTCTGTGCACTGCAAGAGCAGTTGTTCTAGTTCTGAGGGGAACATGCAAGGAAAAAAAATAGCATTATGCTTGCATATGATTGGATAATAGAAATCAGCAGAGCTCCCCCTCAGGTCTAGAGCAACTGCACTTGCAGTGAACTTCTAATACACAGTATACTTGCCTTTAGTAAATCAACCTCTGTATGTTGGGGTGGGGCGTTCTTTCCCTCCACTCAGGTCTCAGATTACACTCTCAGCTCTATACTGTGCAATGTTTGACATCTGATTCCCCCCGCCTTCTGAAGCTAAGAAATGCTGTGTATAAAAGGAAAAGGGTTTTGGGACTTTATATGAGGCGACTGACCAAAATTGAAGTAATGTTTATTAACTTTTTATGTTAAACATGACACAATAAGTAAACATGTAAATTATACATAGCATGGCTGGATATCTTGAAAATTGTAAATATGATACTTTCCAATAAATAGATAATAGCAACAATCTCCTATATGTATATATACACACACACACACAGCATGGGTACATATCATGTAGATGCACATAAACAAATGGCAGCATCCTAAGCTGATGACATGCTCCACCTATTGGAGTCATGAGTAGAGTTGAGCGAACCTCTAGAAGTTCGGGTTCTGCTGGTCCGTCCGAACTTCGGGACAAAGTCCGGGTCCGGGTCCGGACGGAACCCGAACGATC
Organism: Glandirana rugosa; assembly: GCA_018402905.1. Lineage (NCBI taxonomy): Eukaryota > Metazoa > Chordata > Amphibia > Anura > Ranidae > Glandirana > Glandirana rugosa. The sequence goes on from BLSH010558500.1 coordinate 1,322,683, forward strand.
GCACGGACAACGAACCCCATTGAAATCAATGGGGACCCGAACTTTTAGGCACAAAAATGGCTGTATCAAAGTCCTGGAAAGCCCTAGAGGGCTGCAAAAGGAAGTAAAATGGGGGTAAGGGTAGGGCAAGTGCCCTACAAAAAAATGGGGACAGGGAAATAACGTTAAATATTTTTAAAAAAATCAAAACATAAAAAAAGCAAAAATGGAGGTGAATGTTAAACACACGTTCCGACAATACACTGGCTGCAGGGCAGGCCAGCACCTCCAAGGCATAAAGGGCAAGCTCAGGCCATGTGGCCAATTTGGAGACCCAGAAGTTGAATGGGGCAGACCCATCAGGCAGTACGTGTAGGCG
>BLSH010558500.1:1347054-1368503 GCA_018402905.1 Glandirana rugosa
GAGGAACACAAAAAGAGAAAGTGCCAGACTCCAGACGACATGTTCTTGACTTTCTCCAAGTGCGGCACGGTGTAAGTCCATGAACGTGATGGACCTAATTTTTTTTTTATTACTATACCATCAACAAATATCCGAAAAACTAAAATAAAAAAGGGGAAGGAAAACAAAGTAGAAATGACCGTATACTAGACGATAAACTTATAGAAATTACTATACAAAGTACTATATGTTATAGAGTGTTTTCACTCATGTGGGGAGTGTAAAGACATTTATAAAATAATATAGAAAAGTACACTGTTGTGACTTCTTTACTGTGAAACGATGTTACATTTCATCACACTCACTACTTTACATTGTAGCAAAGTGTCATTTCTTCAGTGTTGTCACATGAAAAGATATAATAAAATATTTACAGAAATGTGAGGGGTGTACTCACTTTTGTGAGATATTGTATATCATGAAACATATCATTAAAGATATTCAAATAGCAGATCATATGCCAGTAAAGATGAAACAAAAGGAAGGGGAAAAAATAAAATCAAAAAGCCTATAAACAACTACCATATCATTATTTTTTTTTTAATCCAGGTAGTGCAAGTACCTGAATGTGGCACGGCGTGAACCTCTTTCAGTTCTTGTACAGCAGACCTCAGACCGTGAAAGAGAAAAACACAAGGAGCCAATCAGTTATGATGCGATGCCCATGTGCTAACAATGGACATACTGATAGGAGGAAAGAGCAGAGTGACAGAGAGAGGTAACATTCGTCTGCTTCTGCACCGTCCAATCCCAAGCTGGGGACAGAGAGGTGGCTTTGCTGTATTGAATAACTTCAGTAGAAAAAAAGTCAGGTCACCATCCTGGCTCTGCTGGCTGGCAGGAGTGCATAAATCCCAAACCTGGATACTAGCTGTGTTTTTCTGCTGTTTGGCTCTAAAGCTACAGGTAGTCTTTAAAGTCTGTGATTTGCACCATCATGACAGAGCACGTTTTACATTTTTTCCCTGTGGCGTATATTGAATTTTTTTTTTTTTAACGGCTTTATGTATCAAAATAAATTTGCCTTCTTTTGCCAGGGCAGAAAAGGCTTTCTATTGATAGAACTGTAAAGTCAATATCTTTTTTTTATTCTAAATGCAAAACACAACTGAAATCCAGCCAGATAATGCGTTCCCACACTCCTTCATGTAGTTATTCTCACTGACTGAGCGCAGCCAGAGGGGATGACTCTGCAAATGATTTTTGCGGTTTTCTAAAGCGTTGCATATAACAAATGTGTAAGTTTATGTTTTTGATGAGTCATTTATTGCGTCTGAAAAAATATGTGATTTTTTTTTTGCTTAGGTTATATTTTTGAACTGTTGCTAAATGTTCTTTATATTTTTAGATGTTGTTTTTGAAGTCCAAACCCTTTTTTTTTTTTTTTAGTCTTAGACTTTGGTGAGGGGTTAGAACCCCTGGAAGGTTTTCATTACTGTCTGTGTCCCCCTAAAGGGCCATATACACAAGCCAAATATAAGGCAATATCGGCCGGTTCAATAGAAGCCAGCCAACATCAGGCCCGTGTGTACGGTCGGCCAGTTTGTGGAAGGGGCATGACCAAAAAAGGTCTGCCAATCGGCATTCAATCAACGCTCTCAGTCAATGGATGAGAGCCCTGACCGGGGTGTTCCCCTTGTCAGGAGACAATAGCTCAGTTGGGGAGATCGCTGTACTAACGTTGGATTGTTAGTACAGGATCTCCTCCCGAGACCTGAAGTTTTTTCTCATTCAGCTCACTGGGTTGAACATAAAAAATCTGATAGTGTGTACCAGGCTTTAGGTAGATTCACCTGTAACTTTCCACAGACAAGCAACAGCAAGAGGAATGTAGAGGTAGGGGGATATGGTGGCCTCAGCATTCCTCTTGCTGTTGCTTGTCTTTGAAAAGTGCTCAGAACCAAGACAAACTATGAATCAGCCGTCTCCTTCCTAGATGTTGTTGGATTTGCCACAGATGTAGGAGGGAGGCAACTTGACTTAGATAACACTTGGCAACATGGAACAGCATACTGTATATGTAGGAGACAGAACAGTATAAAAAGGCTCAGACAAAGCGTTAGCTCTTTGACCATATTCTGTTTTACGTTTATTAGTGTCTGTGGAACTCGCCCGTAGTTATGGAGTATTTTGGGGTACAAGGCCTGTGGCATATGTGTGCAGTATGACTAGGCTTATATTATATTCAACCATGTTCCTTTAGGCCAGGGGGCTATTAGAGGACTTTAGAGGGGCTGCAGTGTGGCCAATGAGAGTACAAAATGTCCCAGCAACACTGGAATCAAACAATGCCTCAGGCTGTGTGGTCAGTGGCAGTAAGAAAATTTCTTGGTGCCTGGGGTCAGTAAGAGGAAGAATAGTGATTCATCATTGGTGTCAATGGAAGGAATAGTGCCCCATCATTGGTGTCAATGGAAGGAATAGTGCCCCATCGTTGGAGTCATTGAGAGCAATAGTACTCAATCATTGGTGTCAGTGGGAGGAATAGTACCCAATCATTGGTGTCAGTGGGAGGAATAGTACCCAATCATTGGTGTCAGTGGGAGGAATAGTACCCAATCATTGGTGTCAGTGGGAGGAATAATACCAAATCATTGGTGTCAATGGAAGGAATATTGCCCCATTATCAGTATTAGTTGGAGGAGCAGTGCCCCTTTATTGGTGTCAGTGGCGAAGGATATTGGCTTGTTGTTGGTGTCGGTGGAAGGATTAGTGCCTCATAGTTGGTGTCAGTGGAAGGAATGGTGCCTCATATCAGTAGAAGGAACGGTGCCCCAAGGGCCAGATAAAGGCAAGCAAAGGGCCGTCTGAGGGCTGCAGTTTGGAGACCACTGCTTTAGGCAATGCAATATCCAGTGTATTTTAACCACACCCACATTAGTGCACCAGGGGTTAACAGCAGTAACAGTCACTAGGATCAGCTCTATATTCACAGTATCCCCAGGTACTTGGATGACTCAGGCAGACAATTTCCTCAGTGAATATTCCAGACCGGATCTCTGGTGAAAACCCTCTCTTGGTTTTAAAGAATTTGCAGAAGGATAGGCCCCTCCAACTGTGCACAGATGGGACCTCGATGAGCACAAGCAGAATCTTCAGCTGTGCTGCCTAGAATGGCAGCATCCCTCCTGGCTGGGAACCTCTCCTCCAGGAAAAGAACCCTGCAGTCTAAGGCTCCAAACTATTTATGCACACTCCCAGCCACCATCTGGGAACTCTCCCCCAGGGACTGACAGGAGCCACGATAATATTCAGGCTGCGCATTTGACTCTCCTGCCCACTACATTCTGGAAGCCTCTAGGAGACAGGGGGAAGTAATCAGACCTGCAGCCCGCAGAGACCAGAGCCGTCAAAAGTAATCACCGGTTGCTCCACTGATTACAAAAGAGCCGTAAGAACTAAATTTACCTGACCTGCTCACAACCGAACTGGGAGGGTGCTACACAAACAAAAGCCCATTGACACAGACCCTAAAAAGGGTTAGAACAATGACAATATTTTTCTACTATTTGTGTCTTCCTTGATTGAGAAACACCCCTGCGTTGGCGTCACAGTAACAAGAAGTGTGGGCAAATCTCCCCAACAGGCCAGCATTCAGAAATAAAAACCTGACTAACCACTCTATCCAAAACTTGGCTGCCATTAGGCTTTATTTTATTGGTACATTTTGGATTCAATTTGGCAAGGAACTAGAAGTACTTACCCGCAAAAGCACAAGAAGCACATACCCCATAAAGACAAGATGGAAACTGAACTCAGGATGTAAGCACCGCAAGGTAACATTGGTAACCCGCCACTGTACATTAAACATCCTGATTGTGTTCTGTGTGATAAATGCAAGCTCAAAATAAACCATTGAAAAAATGTTAATAGTGCTCTTTTATTTAATCACAAAGAATATATATATAGCATTGTGATGTGATCATTGACAATTATCTCCAGTCTTTACAGCTCCTCTCTCATTCATTTATGTCATTTTTCATTGCATTGTTCTCCTGTGCTTTATATTTGACATTGTGCATTTTTTCTGCATTATTAACTTGCTTGTTTGCCTCCCCTATAAACAATATGGAAACAAATGTCAGCCTGGATGCGACTGCCGCCTCAACACAATTACAAAAGAAATGCTGTTTTGATATAATTCTATATCATCCACACAGCTGCCAGCACTGCAAATAGCTGTGCAAAGTCATTTGTTGAAAGAAAAGACCTGACATGCCTGGTATAGGTAAACTAAGGACCAATTCATGCGCTACAGGGATGTACACTTACATGTGATGCCCATACACTACAATATTTAATTGATAGGTGAGGTTTGGTAGGCAGAGTCATCCATTTCAATCCAACATCTTTAAAGGTACAGAGCGATGCTTTAGCCCTATTCCATGCTAAAATCCCCAAAAATGGAAAAACGATCAAATATATTGAAATACAAAATAGTTAAATATGGTACCAGGTATTTGGACATATAATCAGAAATTGGAAATAAATCAATTTAAATCAATGTCTATATTAAGACCAGCGGCGGCTCCTCCATAGAGGGCGCCAGTGCGCCGCCCACCCCGCTGATTTCTGAAAAAAGAAAACATAGGCCACGGTACGTGGCTGTCCTGGGTCTTTTGGGAAACTTGCTGTCTTTTGACAGCAAGTCCCAAAGCCCATTGGTCGGTCTTTAGACCCCTTTCACACCTTTACAAGCTGTCCTGCGATTTGGGACTACAAAGTCGTTCCCCATTATTTCCAAGGAGTACCATTCATATCTGTACGATTTTCAAGTAGTCCCTGCATTACTTTGGTCCAACTTTGATGCAACTTGAGGTCCATAGACTTCAATGTTAAACCCTCAAAGTCTCATGCAAATTGCCCCTGAATAATATAGATGTGATTTCTGTACTATTTCTGTACGCCTTTGTAATATGTTTTCATTGAGCCAAAGTTGCAACAAAGTCGGACCAAAGTCATACTGATCCCAAATCACGTAAAAATCATGGTAAAATTGCGGCAAAAAATCATGGTAAAATCGGGTCGCATAAGTGTGATAGGGGCCTTAAAGTGTATGTATGTGCCACCGAAGTGCACATAGATACTCTGGCCTCAGTCACTGGCCTGCACCCAGTGACCGATGATTGGTCAGGACGCGGGGGTGGGACTGGTGGACGTGCTAGTGCTGGACTGGGAGTGTCCAGCACGCATGCCTGTGAGTCCCGTAGAGAGAGTGGCCTGACTCTTAAGAGGGCCAGGTGAGTGCAGCTGGAGGAATGAGACTGCTCTGCCCACCCTGACCAATGTGTGTACTTGTACTGCCCACCCGGTGTACTACCCACCCTACTACCCTCTCCAATTTGCATGCCCAGCATTACCCACCCTTTCTGATGTACATGCCCTGTACTGGTGGCTGCATATTGTGTTACTGGTGGCTGCATACTGTGGTACTGGCTGCATACTGTGATACTGGTGGCTGCATAGTTGGTACTGGCTGCATTATACCCCACCTGTGATGCAGAGCTGTATACTGTGTCCTGTGATACTGAGCTGTATACCCCTGACACAATATGTGGAATACAGGGGATCGATTCTATAAGGGGTGGGGCTTATGAGAAGTAGGAGGAGTCAAAAAGGAAGGACGGGGCCTGGCACCCCCAATCCTAAAAAATCACCAGCCGCCACTGATTAAGACCCTCTGGGTTTAGTGTTCCCAACTTGTGTATTCAGTGAGTTTCATTTTTTGATGCAGCATTTCTCATCTGTACCCCTCCAGTGTTTCTCTATTTTATCATTCCTACAAAAGGACAAAGTACAAGACCCTAGGGCGTGTTGTGGTACAATCTGAGGTGACTGGAAACACTGTGTTTATGGAAACCGTTTCTAATATTATTCACATGGACTGCAATCTCGTCCTTTTGCGGGCTGGGGGTAATCGCTTCTGAGGATGCCCACTTTTGATAGTGAACCGCGTTGGACAGGACTTATGGGTGACTTTGTTTCTGCTATTTGGAGCGGCACATACATAACAGTGCTTCCTGGTTTAAAAGCAATTGTTGTCAAACACACTGTGCGTTCACTGGCTTTTATTTTTTATACTTAAAATGGTATTTCACAATGGAAGTTTTCCTCTCTCATTTTTCTGCCTCTACACAATTACCTTCTGTTTGAGTTGTGAGTAACTTCAGCCTCTGGGGGGCAATTAAGTGCATCTTGACTCACTTGTAACACAAGGGATCATTTTCTTCGGGTGAAACTGGGAGAATTTGAGGGTCATGTGAAGTACACACTTGGAGCACAAATGTGGAAAATATTACACAGGATTTGATGTGAATATCCTTTCCTTATATCCTTATAACACCTTTAAAGGTGTTGGTTTGGAATTGGTCAAGCTGCTAAGGCACCTTGTGGCAGCAGTTGTCACATTAGCAGATATTTGTAGGGTAGCGTGGGTGTTTTATCAGCTTTTCAGAGTCATCCATTGACTTGTTCCCAAGATTGGGTACTCCCTGTTAAGATTCCGAGCTATGTTCCTGTCGCCCTTTCAATGTTCCAGCTTTTCTGTTACACGCTCTGAATAATATAAAATAGATACAAATCCAACAGGGATGGTGGGAACACCTCATTATGGGCCCAGTAGGTGTGCAGATCCGGGATCTCGGTGCACAGAGTCCAAAAGAGAGATGAGAAATTGTCAGTTGGTTTAACTCTCCAGCATCTCCAACTTAAGTATCAGTTTTGGGTGAACTGGCCATTTAATTTTATTTTCTGTGTGACTCTTAACTTGCAGGTTTCTCATAGAATGTTAAAAGGGTTAACATGGAATTGGGTTCCAGGTTTCCCTGCATGCATTGCTTCTTGCTGAGGCTGCTGCAAGCTCCACACAGCAAGATTTCACAGTACACCCTATGACCTGGGAAAAGTGTGTGTGCCGCTCAGGCTCGATATGGATGGGGTAAGTAGACAGTGCATCCGCAGGTGCTGCTAGAGTGCTGACAGCAGATGGAGCCCGTCCTGGCTCCTGCAAAGCTTCAAGAAAGGAAGGGTGACCCCTGGAATTCACATCTATGGTGTTCTACTGCAATGAATGGAGTGGCAACCTCAGCCTGAACTCTGACCAGGCCACACCCCAATGTGTTTCACTCCACCCCCCAGAACTTAGTCAACTGACTAAATTCTGGGGGGGGTGAAGTGAAACGTGTTGAGGGCTTGGCCTGGTCAGAGTCCAGGCTGAGATTGCAGTAGGACACCATAGATGTGCAACTTCAAGGGGTCACCCTTCCTTTCTTTACAGTACATCCTATTTGTTACAGAGGGATTGCTGATGAATGTTTCCATTACCAGCCAGGGGCCTCCTCCCACAATACACCAGACAGCAGCCTCCAAGGAGAAACAGAGCCACTCATCCACCACAACCTTCAGAGAAAGGTAGGGCCAGGCATCCATAGCAGCCTCCAGAGAGAAGCAAGGCCAGACATTCATAGCAGCCTCCAGAGAGAAGCAGGGCCAGGCATTCATAGCAGCCTCCAGGAAAAAGTAAGGCCAGCCATCCACATTAGCCTCCAGAATGAAGCAAGGCCAACCATCCATAGCAGCCTCCGATGAGAAGCAGAACCAGCCATACACAACAGCCTCCAGAGAGAAGCAGGGCTATCCATCCACAGCAGCCTCTGGAGAGAAACAGGGCCAGCTATCCACAGCAGCCTTCAGAATGAAGCAAGGCATGCCATCTAGGGCAGCCTCCAGAGAGAACAAGGGCAAAATATCCACAGTGCACCTTACAGCAGCCTCCAGAGACAAGCAGGGCCAGTCTTCCCCAACAAACTACAGTGAAAGGTAGGCCCAGGTATCCATAGCGGTCTCCCAAGAGAAACAGGGTCAACCATTCATAGCAGTCTCCAGGGTAAATCAGGGCCAGGCATCCACAACAGCCTTCAGGGAGAGTAAAGACCAGGCATCCATGGCTGCCTTTGGAGAGAAACAAAGCCAGCCATCCACAGCAGCCTCCCTCCAGAGAGAAGCAGGTCCAGGAATCCATAGCAGCCTCCAGAGAGAAGCAGAGCCAGCCACCCAGAGCAGCCTACAGATAAAGGCTGGGCCAACTGTTCATAGTGCACCTTATAGCAGCCTTCAAAGAGAAGCAAGCTCAATCACCCACAGTTCTCCCTTTACTGCAGCCTCTCTATGGAAGTAAGACCAGCTGCCTACAGTTCACCTCACCTCTGGAAAAAAAGCAGTGGATGGAAGAAAGCCTTAGGTTTCTCTTTACTATGATCAACCTTGTCCACAGAACAAGAACATTATATGGAATAAAAAAATCGTGTAAATTCTTAAAACGCTAAAAGTTGTGACTAATTTAAAATACCTCAGCCAACCTAAATTTAAATACTGTATTCACATACATGGGAAAGATTTTTTCTTTCATTCATTTTCTAGGGTAAAACAGCAGAGTGTCACTTTAACTTAGGCGTCCTCCATGTAGGAAGAGAGACAGCTGCTTCTCAAGGTGATAGTGACCCTTGACCCCGCTGTAGTAGAGGATTACTGATCATCCATCACGCGGTCACTCACCAAGAAACCTCAGCCCGTTTAACAGCCAGCCAAACAGTATGTATTGATTGTATTGATCAAGATCGGCATGTGACGGGACAAGAAAATCCCACACCCTCCGTCCATCGCCCTACCTCAATCCTAACCCAGAAATGAAAAGCTCTGCTCGTTGGGTGATAGATTTCTTGTCAGCTTAATAAAATGATGTTCAAAACTGAAGCGATGAGTTATTGGAGTCTTGTGACCACTTGCGGGTTCGTGTCAATGTTTGGAAGCCGTAGACCTGCTCTATTACCACTCAATTGCTGCAGACACTTACACTAAACCCCAAGTCCAGCCATATTTATTTTATACGGTTTGAGTTAGATTTGGGAAGAGTTAAAATTTCCATGAGCCTTTTATTTTTGTGACTCCATAAGGGAGATTTCATCCCACTTCCTTTTTCTTCGACATCTGTGCAAGATTAAGAGGAGTGGTAAATCACCCCAATAGACACCAAGGATATTATTATTATTAATATTAAGAATTTAGAAGACACCAACAGTTTGCGCAGTGCTTTACAATATGAAGGGAGACAATACAGTTACAATACAATACAAGAGGGTTAAGAGGGCCCAGCTCATAAGAGCTTACAATCTAATAGGGTGGGACAAAAGGTAATAACTGTTATGGATAAGCTGATGGAAGAATTAAAAGTTCAGTTGTTAGGTGAAGGCGGGGTAGACTTCCCCAAAGAGATGAGTTTTCAGGGATTGCCTAAAGATGGCCAGAGTGGGAGATAGCTGGACAGATTGGGGTAGCTAGTTCCAGAGGATGGGAGAGGCACTGGAGAAGTCCTGGAGGGGAGCATGGGTGGAAGAGACAAGAGAGCTTGAGAGCAGGGGGTATTCGGAGGAGTGGAGTGAAAAGTTTAGGTGATATTTTGAGGCAAGATTGGTGATGTAGCTCGGGGCAGAGTTGTGAATGGCTTTGTATGTTGTAAGTATTTTGAATTAATTCTTGGGCGATCGGAAGCCTGTGGAGGGATTGGCAGAGAGGGGTGGCAGACACTGAGTGGTAAGGTAGAGAGTCTGGCAGCAGTATTCATGATAAACTGAAGATAGCCTCTGGGGAGGTAGGCCTATGAGAAGGGAGTTGCAATAGTCAAGACGAGAGATAACAAGGGAGTGAATAAGTAGCTTGGTGGTTTCATTAGATATAAAGGGGCAAATTTTACAGATGTTATGGAGGTGAAGTCTAAATGTTTTTTACAACGTTTGGATCTGTGGCTTAAAAGTCAGGTCAGAGTCTAGGATTACCCAGGGCTGGATTAAGAGCATCATGGGCCTGGTGCTGAGGATTTTAGTGGGCCTTCTTATGAAAATAAATAAAATTAAAAGGCAAACATTTTTTTCTTAAAACAAACTAAATTAGAGAGAAAGGGGGATGAGAGAGAGAGAGAGAGAGGGAGATAGAAAGAGATGGGGCTGAAAGAGAGACGATTTACATAACAATAGTGTACACACAGCAGAGCTAAACAGCGTTAATGACTCACTGGCATGGGCCTATTTTGAGGTAGGGGGCCTGGAGCTGCAGCTCCAATAGCCCCTATGTTAATCCGGCCCTGGGATTACCCCTAGTACCCTGGCATAAGAGGCGGGATTGACAGTTGTATTATCGATCTTTATAGAAAAGTCAAGGAGGAGGGAATACTATGACCTTGGTTTTAGAAAGATTTAGTTTGAGGAAGTACTGTGACATCCATGCTGATATGTCAGTTAGTAAGGCGAGAGGAGAATGAAGGAGTGAGGTGAGGAGTAGAGAGATAAAATTGGGGTGTCGTCATCATAGAGATGGTATTGGAAGCCATGGGAGGTTATCAAGTGACCAAGAGAGGAGGTGTAGATAGAGAAGAAAAAGGAGCCAAGAACAGAGCCTTGGGGGACCCCTACAGAAAGAGGAAGAGCGCTCTGATAGATAGGAGGAGAAAGAGGAAAGAGCAGAATGTTGGAGGCCAAGGGAATGGAGTTTATTGAGGAGGAGTGGGTGGTCAACAGTGGCTGGTGGCAATAGAATTCCTAACAGAGACTCTAACCTTACCTACTCTATCCAACATGAATTTAAACGTTGTGGCTGCAGAATAATTTTAAAGTGTATGTAAACAAAAGGACAAAACTAATATATTACGGCCTACTCATCCTTAAATGTGGTGGCTGTTTTTATTTTCTTTCGTTTTCCTTGGTGACCCTGTAAAACAGATAATGTCCTAGGATGTCAAGGCTCACTCACAATGCTGTATATATGGAGGAGCAGTGTTGTCACTTTAGGCTCTTCTCCTGATTTGGACTACAAACACCATCTCCCCTCATCTCCATTGCATATGGGAGAAGTGTCCTGTGGTTCACAATAGATAACTGGGAAAGGATGATAATATTGTCTGGGATTTCAGTTCCGTCTACAGGAACTTGCAAGCACACTGGGAGTTTGGCAGGACAATGGATGCTTTTCTATACTTAGCCTGAAAAAAGAACACTAATGCAGCCACCTCATGGAAGGACTGGTAAGCTACAATATATTCCATTTTTGTTCTTGGGTTTAGAAATGCTTTAACCAACTCCCACAAGGCCACTGTACATATACAGCCGGGTGGGCGCCTCACTGTTCTGAGTGGATACTCAGGAACGTCCCTCAGAATGAGCGCTCACAGCAACATTATGATCACAGGACCCGGCGGGAGCAGAGATTGGGATATGGGTGCTGTGATTGGCCCTCCTGATCATGTGACGGCTGTGTCTAATCACAGCCATCACAATATAAACAGAGACACGTGTCTCTGTGACAGTTCTCTACCCGCCGAGCTCAGTGAGAGCTCAGTGTGGGGGGAAGAGGGGGAGTCTGCAGCTCTGTGACAGCTTTCTGTATGAGGATGATTTTATACAGAGAGCTGTCACAGATTTCACCTCAAATAGTACACCAAGCACCACTGATACCCCTGTCCCCATACACATGTCCCCATAAAACATCCGAACCAGTCCCCAATACATCTGACTGTCCCCCATAACATCTGTCGCAGTGCACAAAACATCTGTCTGTACCCCATCACCGCCAACACCAAATAAACCCTGATTTGGGTTATTTTTACCAAAAATGTAGCAGTATCATTTTTGGTCAAAATTTATGAAGAGAAATTACCGGTACTTATTTGCAAAATTTTTTAACAGAAACTAAGAAAAATGCATTTTTTTAAATTAATTTTGGGCTTTTTTCATTTGTAGCGTAAAAAATAAAAACCCAAGTGGTGATTAAACACCACCAAAAGAAAACTCTATTTGTGTGAAAAAAATGATAAAAATTTAATTTGGGTACAGCGTAGCATGACCGCGCAATTGTCATTCAAAGTGTGAGAGCGCTGAAAGCTGAAAATTGGTCTGGGAAGGAAGGGTTGGTTTGAAAGTGCCCAGTATTGAAGTGGTTAAAGAAAAACCGTACAGAGAGAAATCTAAAGGGTGCTGTTGTTGACCACCTTCTGAATTTACTAGTTGACTGGCTGTCACTAGAGGCAGTGCCTTCTTACGCACTGACATCAAACCAGCATGTAGACCAGGAAAGTCAAACTGAAGACAGAATTCCATGAATGTCAACTGTCCAGGATTTGTTATCAATGATATAAAATGTTGTTATATTGATATACATGATGCATTGTCTGCAGTCTATTTGACCTTTCTGTAGTATTACATTCACTGAATATCATGTGCAGCCCTTTGGTGATGTCAGTGGCCTCCTATATTAAGTAAGTTGACCAACACTGCCCTAGAGTTTACAGAGAATGGTATAAAACATGAAGAAAAACACCAATTCAGTTCTGTGGACAAAAAGATCTTAGGAATGAGAGAGGTCAGAGGGGAATGGCCTGGCTCAAGCCGATAGAAAACCCACAAGTGCTCATATAACCATAACAATGGCATGCAGGAAGCTAACTCTGAACACACAACGCATCAAAGGTCGAAGGGGACAAGAAGAAGTCAGATCCTTTGACTGTCAGGTTAGGACAGGAACATGGAGACACGATGGGCATGGGGCACTGCAAAGGAAGGATGAGAAAACATTTCAGTTTCATTGTATAAATTAAGTGGACTTAGCATCAGATATATTTTTTCATGGTAAGTGCACCAAACTAAGGTATTCATTGCAGAGATCACTGTACTTCTCCTGACAATGCCTTCATTTCTTTTTCTCTCCAGTAGGTTGGAACCATCTTTGATAAGGATTCATCTAGGATCATCATCTACTTCCTGGACTGAGACGCTAACTCTCACCTTGAGACTTGCTACATTGTTACAATCCTGCAATCTCATCACTGAGGGAGGAGAGACTGAGGAGATGCTTCTTCTTGCTTGCAGCATACTGAGGACATCATTTCGGCCTAAACAAAGTCACAGGACTGGAGGTAAGGGACTGATTTTGATTAATAAAATGTTGTTTTGCTTTATATTGCGACTATCGAAAAACTATTAGTGCAGAATTAGAAATGTATGAAAAGTCCACTTTTAATGTGATAATAATAAAGATGGCATTTTATAATGGCTAGATAGGCTCTATGGCCCCCAGCAGCAGGGGTCTTATTACAAATACAACCTCTCTGCAGTCGCTATGGCCAGTGACACATTGGGGTTTTGCCTATAGTTCTACTTTAATCTTACCAAATGCACATTTTCAAAACCTATGTAGGAGAGCATCCACAACATTAAAGAAGATTTAAACTTTTAAACTTCCAAAATGAATTTAGTGTGAAATTTTGGTTAATTGCAAGTTTCTCCATCATTTTATCACATTGATTTACTAAAGACAAATAGGCTGTTCAATTTGCAAAGGAATTTTCCATTAGTTTACTAAATGTGATGAAAATTCACTTTGCAAAGGATGCTTCATCACAAGCAAGGAAAATAAAAACTTTAGTATAATTGTTTGTACATGATTGGATGATGGCATTCAGCAGAGCGTCGCTTCATTAAATAAGCTAAGGGAAAATTCCCCAAGTGATCAGTCTATTTGCGTTTAGTAAATCAATGTGATAAAATGATGGTGAAACATTTGCAAACAACCAAAATTGCACTCTAAATTCATTCTGGAAGTTTAACCACTTGCCGACGGCTGATCGGCAAATGACGGCGACAGAGTGGCTCTATAACGCAGATCGCCGTCATATGACGGCGGCCGCGAGACAGAGCCTAGTGAGCGCGCGCGCTCACTGTGTTCGGGGAGGGCCAGGGAGCGGGTGCGGTGGCTTCGATTGCCGCCGGCTACCCGCGATGCCCCCCCCCGGAGTGAAGGAACGGAGGTCCGTGTAAGTAAACACGGACCTCTGTTCTGTGAAGGGGGAAGGGCTGTGATCACAGCCTTCCTGTACATGAAGGCTGTGACCACTTCCCTTCTCCTGTTAGGGCAGTCCCCCCACAGTTAGAACACGCCTAGGGAACACAGTTAACCCTTAGAGCGCCCCCTGCAGGTTAACCCCTTCACTGTCAATGGCATTTACACAGTAATCAGTGCATTTTTATAGCACTGATCGCTGTATAAATGCCAATGGTCCCAAAAAAGTGTCAAAATGTTCCGACATGTCCGCTGAAATATCGCAGTACCGCTAAAAATCGCAGATCGCCGCCATTTCTAGTAAAAAAATAAAAATAAATAAAAACCCCAAAAATGAATTCTCATCATCCGTAAACGCGACCACTTTTGCGCAAACCAATCAATAAACGCCGATTGCGATTTTTTTTATCGCAAATATGAGGAAGAATATAAATCGGCCAAAAACGGTGAAAAAAAATGTTTTTTTATATTTTTTTTTTGGATTTGTATTTTAGCAAAAAGTAAGAAATTTGGGGTTTTTTTTCAAAATTGTCGCTCTTCTTTTGTTTATAGCGGCGATCAGAAGTGACGCAGAGGTCATCAAATACCACCAAAAGAAAGCTCTATTTGTGGGAAAAAAAGGACGCAAATTTTGTTTGGGTACAAAGTCGCACGACCGTGCAATTTTCAGTTAAAGCGACGCAGCGCGGAATCGCAAAAAGGGCTCCGGTCCTAAAGCTGGAAATCCTTCCGGGGCTGAAGTGGTTAAAAGTTTAAATCTCATTTGATGTTCTGGATGTTCTTCTGTATAGGTTTTAAAAATGTGCATTTGGTAAGATGGTCAGTAGAACCAAGGCACAACTTTTTTTTATTTTGAATAGAGTAAAGGAGCTTACAACCCCTGTCATTTTTTTTTTACATCAAATGGGGAGATTTCACTTCACTTCCTGTCTCAAACCAAAAACAGAAAGTGGAAAGAAGTCCCTTCATAGTGATGAAATACTTGTTTGTCACCAAAACTAGTGGCCCCTTTGGAAGATTCTCCTGCTATTTCTGATTCCTGATTTCCTATTCCCAAAATATGTGATTTTTCTTTCACTTTCAGTGATAATGGTAAACAGCACAAATAGAGAGGGGGGATCTCGCTAATGGGGGCACAGGCAGCAATAAAATCCTGTCAGGGGTTCTAATCCATCCCCACTCCAAAAAAAACAAGCATTTTGCTCTTAGTTATACTTTAAGTATAACTAAGGTTATTTAAGGGCAAAAGTAATGAAATTTGTTTTAATCTTTCCTATTGCCTCGGCCACCGTGGTGTTTTGGTTTCCTGGGAGCACTTCATAGAGACTCTGCTGATCATACATAAGAATTCAGGTGGTGTACAGATGAGAAAGGCGTCCATTGATTTTTAGTGGAAAATATATACAGTCTCTACCACTGTACAGAAGGCTCTCAGTCTTTACTCATTTCCATTACAAGTCGGGATATTTAAAACAAAAAAATCCATAGCAAAAAGCAGGCATTAAAAGTGGTAACTAAATAGATACATTAATCCAGACATTTCGCTAAAAATTAGTAACGTTTAGCAGACCACAGGGTGTGAAGAGGGGGGAAGAGACATGGGCGGTTATTAAGTGCATTGATTTGGAAAATGGGCAAAATTTAGGGTTAGCAGTCTATGTATCTCAAGGGGAATTCTTGCTATCGAAATCTGGTAGCAGATGAATGATTCATCTTCCAATATGATTACAGATTGGTTAGTCCTTTCTTTACACCCAATGTTGGATATAAAAAATGCAGTTTAGTGCTCAGAGGACATTCAAGAAGTGGCATTAAAATAGATGTAAACCCTAAACCTGGCCATACTATAGTAGATTTTCGAATGAGCATTCATATGAAGATTAGAGCATACATTTTCAATGCTTGACGAAGGTCGTTTGAAAGTGCTTAGAATGTTTGTTTGTGATTTTGGAATGACTTTCCTCAAATGAAAACCACATATGTTAGTTTGAGAAAAAAAAAATTCCATCCTGCTCCTTAAAATTTTCTGTTCACTTAAAGTGGTTGTCAACCCGTGACAATCCCTTTAACCTACAGGTAAGCCTATAATAAGGCTTACCTGTAGGTTCCTTGCATATCTCCCAAACCTGTACATTTTAGGAGATATACAGTGTACTTGCATTGGCGACGTTATTTGGGACATGCGCAGTGAAAAGACAGCCCGCTGTGCCGTTTCTTCATTTCATTCGTGCTGTGACTGGCGGCTCCCGTGCGCATGCGCGGGAGTGATGTCATGCGACTCCGGCCAGTCACAGAGCCGGAGTCGCAGCCCCCGGAAGGAAGAGAGACTGAAGATGGACGCTGCCTGCACAGGGGCACAGGGTTGCCAACCTCCCGCTGCATTTTTTACTGGCAAGACATAGGAAATTCACTGGCAGAGCACATTTTTTACTGGCAGCTTGAAAAATAACAGGACTCCTATTAAAAGCCAAGACAATTGATATTTTAAAACAACATGGAGACACTGACAATACCTATATCAAGTAATTTGCCTGGTTTACACTTAAAAAGTCAGCACAACATGACAAATTATCAGACCCTGAAATTTATAGACAGTTGTAAAAATTACTGATTTTTACAAACTGTCAGTAAATTTACTGGCGATTGGCAAACCACAAGTAGATCGGCACATAAAGACCCAAGTGATTGAAACACATCGTCCAGAGGAGCCGGGTTTTATGTACCTACCTTGCTTTGTTTTTGAACAGATTATAATGAAGGATTTTATTTTATACTCTGAAAAATAGGTAAAGTCAGGCGCTATTCTCTTGTTCAAAAGTACGTGTATACTATCCAATGA
This sequence comes from Glandirana rugosa, assembly GCA_018402905.1. NCBI lineage: Eukaryota > Metazoa > Chordata > Amphibia > Anura > Ranidae > Glandirana > Glandirana rugosa. The sequence continues at coordinate 1,363,814 of BLSH010558500.1, forward strand.
GTTTAATAGTGAGCCCCTCATTCAAACCCAAAAAACTCAATATTAGTATACATGTGACCATTAAAATCACAATTGGCTCATTCAATTTGTATACAAAAAACTAATCATATAATGCTGTATTGTTAAATAGTGTAACACGGGTGATACAAAAAAATGTGTAATATGTCCCAAAAAAATCTCAATTCAAAAAAGAAATAATCAGTTCAACAAATAAATATAGTCCAACGTGATGTTCAATCAATCTTTGAAACCCATCCATCATAGTATGTGAAGGGAAATCCTAGAAGAGTATATAGTGCTCCGCTCCTCTCCCCAACAAGCAGGTGCTCCACCATGTGTGACAATGTAAATGCACTCACCAGAGCGCCAAGGTCTCTAGACCAATCAAAGCTTTTATCAAAACAATATGAAAAGATGTAGTGGTGAGAACTTCTTCAAAAGAATCCAAACTCTTCTCCAATGGTGGTATTTTCCCATCAAGCAGTTAACACCAAGTACCAAAAATGAACAAATGACATGATGATCGTGCAATACCGTTTAATAAAATATATTCCTATAATTATCTCTACATAAAATGCGCTGACATTAAAATGTGCCCAGACGGGCACAGCTCGATCAGCCTGCACAGCACACTGGCAATCTTAATCCCGCTACAGGGAACCATTCGCCCCGCCGTTACCTACTGAAGCCCGGCATGTGTTCCACCAAGGCCCGGATGTGACGTCACTGGTTATCCATGGCACACAGACAGCAACCCAACCTCTATGCGTTTCGCCGTATATGCATCATCAGCAGGAAGTCCGCTAGGTTACTTTATATTTCGGCTGTGCTAATCAACTTGTGGTTTCAAACTTTGACAACATGGAGGTGCACCCTGATCATGAACCCTAGATCTATTGCTAAAAGCATATGGAGGATGAGCTGGTTTGTACACTTAGCTTGATAAAAAATTGGCATTTTTTAAAATAAAATACTGTTTTATCTTTTTTTTAAAAAAATCTGTTTATTAAGATTTTAGTATCAAACAAACAATAAAGCAACAAACAAACATAGAACAAACATTCACAGAGATGAACCCATGCAGAGGCCAATGACATAAACAGACAGAGGTCTAATATCAATGAGAGGGCTACCTCCGCAAAGGTGGAGGTGCGGCTCACACCAATGACATTTTATACTTGCAGAACCAGTAAAAATGCAAATACAAGCATGAAATGTAAGGGAGGGATGTCACACATAGAATAATAAACATAGTTAAAAATTAGAAGCATCAACCTGTGGACATGTCAGAAGCAGTGGAGGGCTCAGTTAGCCATTTAGGCTCCATTCACACTTGTACGACTCCAAAGTTGCTCCGACTTTGGAGTGCAACTTTGACGCAACTTTGGATGGGTGCAACTTGGATACAACTTTGGCTTTGACCAGTGATAATTGACCACTGTTGCATTGTATAACATTCAGGTACAACTTTCATGCAACTTTTGAGGGTTAACATTGAAGTCTATGGCCCTCAAGTTGCATGAAAGCTGGACCAAAGTAGTGCATGAACTACTATATTGAAGTCGCTGCAGCTTTAACGGGTTCCGGATCGGCTCACGTACATTTACTGCTGCAATGTGGCAGCATGTAGCGAATTGCCGCTTACAAACGCCAATTCTTCCATGTGCGGCTAGCGGGCGGGAACGCACCAGTGGTGGTGCACTCTTGTGCCCGCCGCACGCTCCATGAGTGTGACCGCGGGTCGGGCAGACTTGATGTCCGCCGGCGACCCGTGATCACCTGGTAAACAAGAAAAGCGAGGAACCGCCGATGTAAACATGGCAGTTCCAGGCACTATTAGGCGGCATGACAGAGATCTACTGATCCTTGTCATCGGGATCAGTTAGATCTCTTATGCCCCTGGCAGCCCAGCCCCCACACAGTTAGAACACATACAGGGAGCACAGTTAACCCCTTGATTGCCCCCTGCAGGTTAACCCCTTCCCTGCCAGTGACATTTATACAGTAATCAGTGTTTTCTTAGATCTGATCACTGTATAAATACAACTGTATAAAAAGTGTCAAAAATGTCCCACATGTCCGCCGCAATATCGCAATCCTAATAAAAACCGCAGATCGCCGCTATTACTAGTAAAAAAAAAAAATTGTAAAAACGGCAGAAACAAATTCTCATGGTTTGTAAACGCGGCAACTTTTGCGCAAACCAATCAATAAATTCCAATCGTGATTTTTTTTACCACAGATATGTAGAAGAATATATATTGGTCAAAACTGATGAATACTTTTTTTATGGTTTTTTTTTGGATATGTATTATAGCAAAAAGTAAAAAATATTGCATTTTTTCTAAATTTACGCTATTTTTAGTTTTTAGCGCAAAAAAAAAAAAAAGGGCAGAGGTGACCAAATACCACCAAAAGAAAGCTCTATTTTTGGGGAAAAAAAGGTGTCAAATTTGTTTGGGTACAACATCGCACGACCGCGCAATCATCAGTTAAAGTGACGCAGTGCCGAATCACAAAAAGTACTCTGGTCATTAAGGGGGAAAATCTTCCGGGGCTGAAGTGGTTAAGTGACGCATATATGAATGGTTATCATTGGAAAACATGGGGAACAACTTGTCATGCAATTTGATGTGCAAAGTTGTATGACAAATGGCACAAGTGTGAATGGAGCCTTAGACCATACTTTGTCGTATTTTCTGGGGCAACCTCTATTGAGATACATATCCTTGTACAAGGGTAAACTGTTGTTCGTCAATTGTTCCCAAAATGTGATAGAAGGAAGGAGTGGGCTGCTTCCCGTGTAATGTTATTGCTTTTCTAGCATAGAAGAGAAGCAAATTAACCCTCGGACACACCGCATCACCGATCTCGGTAAAGAGCCTCTGATATAGGCTCTTTACCATGTGATTAGCTGTCCAATTAAAGCTGATCACAGTGTAAATAGGAAATGCCAGTTATCAGCTTTCCTCTCCTCACACTGACAGGAGAGGAGAGCAGATAACCGGCTTTCCTCACAGGGGAGATAGTCCCCGTTGGTAATGCATGTCAGTGCCCTACAGTGATGCCCATCAGTGCTGCTCACTAGTGCCCACCAGTGATGTCAATTAGTTCCCATCAGTGATGTCAATCAGTGCCCATCAGTGCATGTCGGTGCCACCTATCAGTGCTCATCACGGCTGCATATCAGTGCCGCCTATCAGTGCTGAAGGTGTCGCCTCATCAGTGCAGCCTATCAGTGCCTGTCAGTGCCGCCTCATCAGCGCACATCAGTGAAGGAGAATAATTACTTATTTACGAAATGTTATAACAGAATCTAAGAAAACCTTTTTTTTTTTTCAAAATTGTCAGCATTTTAACTAGCTCCCCACCAGGGTGGTCTTCCTTCCCATAGCCCCAAGCGCACAGTAATTTAAACCAGGTATCAGGCTGATCTCCCATTTCCAACTCCATTTACATCTTTTCCCATATATCATAAGGTTGCCGGAACAACAATGCAATATCTTTGCAACTTCTATTCTAAATGCTTACTATTTCGCAATGTTATATGTTTTCTTGTATGTTTAGCTAAAAAGCTCATCTTTGCTTATTGTATGACCTCGATCCATGTACTCGTGAAACTCAATAAAGTTTTTGAAACTCAAAAAAAAAAAAAAAAATGTCAGCATTTTTTCATTTGTTTAGCAAAATTTGATTAATAACCACCAAAAGAAAGCTATATCTGTCACAGAATAACGATAAAAATTTTGTTTGGGTACAGCGTTAGCTGACCGCGCAATTGTCATTCAAAGTGTGACAGCGCTGAAAGCTGAAAATTGGCCTGGGCAGGAAGGGGGTGAAAGTGTCCACTACTGAAGTGGTTAAATACCATGGACACATATTAATGCTCCTATCTTGTTAAGATCCATTATTGACCCATTTGTATTCCAGACACCTTCTCTGTTTTGGTTCTCTATTGTCTGGATCCTTATTCTAATATCTCAGCTAGTGGTGCTTTCTAATGCACCTGAAATGCCATAGGGGCAGTTGTGAGGCATCCACAACACGTTTGTGGCATGTTTACATAAAGAGAGGCGTTTGGGGAGCGGTAAAGCTAGCAAAATACTGCATGGCGGATACATTTTGGTGTGACGCATGAAAGCGATGCAAAGGCGACCATGTATACAGCACTGTCCACTGCAATGTTCATTAGTGGCACACAGTGTTGACAGGCATTCCTGATGCTTCAAAAACGCATATGAAACACCTGCTTTTGATGCTTGTGTACACTTAAACTTAGGACAATATTTTGATGGTAAAAACAGTAGACCATGCCTGTGTAAGATGTGTTGAAATGGCCAAATACTACAGTCACTATTGAAAGACTGTGACAGGGAGGCTACCCAGGAGCAGAAATGGAAGACAGGGACCGTGTTGTCACCCTATGAGCTGAAGTGTCTGGGAGGACCATTGTGGAAGGATTACCTGCTATTCCATCGAAAACGAATGATTTAAAAAACATACTTTTTAAATCACATTAACATGTTAACGTTTTTTATCAGATTTTAGTTCTTGGGTTTACATATACTAATAGTTAGTCTGGCTCAAAATAGACACAAGTCCACCTAGTTCAACCAATAAAAGAATAAAAGAAGAATATATATATATATATATATATATATATATATATATACACAGTCACGCTATACTC
>BLSH010558500.1:1374877-1389350 GCA_018402905.1 Glandirana rugosa
AGAGGGGTTTCACCGAGTTACTATAACTCCAGTCCTCTGACTCTACCGGTGAGGTCTAGGAAGTGAAATAAGACGACATCGGTTGTTGTCCAGCTGAACCGGAACACAAAACCTAGTAACAGTACAACGTTACAGGTTCATGTAGGGTACTCGTCGAAGGACCGTTTTCAAGGAGGTCATAAAAAAATATTGTATGACGTAAGTAGAACGGTAGGTAAAAACTGGTGTAAAGGACACGGAAACATCGAGTGTGTAGGGGTTTTGTAGTCGTTAGGTGGAGGCACATATTGTCCGGAACAACTGAGGAGGGGTTTACATCGCAAATACCAGTACCGGTTTTTCGATTTAAAACCCAAATTCATTTGGAGTGATGAGACCAAAATTTAGCTTTTTGGCCATGACCATAAACGCTACATTTGGGGAGGAGTCAACAAGGCCTGTTATACACGGAGGTGGATTGCTGATGTTTTGGGGATGTGTGAGCTACAAAGGCACAGGAAATGTGGTCAAAAATGGATGGCAAGATGAATGCAGTATGTTATAAAAAAATACTGGAGGAACTTTTGCCAGGAAGCTGCTCATGGGATGTACTTGGACATTGCAACATGACAATGATCCAAAACACAAGGCCAAGTCGACCTGTTGTTGGCTACAGCAGAATAAAGTGAAGGATCTGGAGTGGCCATCTCAGTCTCCTGACCTCAATATCATTGAGCCACTTTGGGGAGATCTCAAACGTGAAGTTCATGCAAGACAGCCCAAGAATTTGCCGGAACTGGAGGCTTTTTTGCCAAGAGGAATGGGCAGCTTTACCACCTGAGAAGATAAAGAGCCTCATTCACAAATACCACAAAAGACTTTAAGCTGTCATTGAAGTTAGAGGGGGCAATACATGGTATTAAGAACTGGGGTATGTAAACTTTTGATCAGGGTCATTTGGGTAGTTTCTGTTGTCATTATGATATAAAAAGAGTAAACACAGTTGACTAATAATAAATGGCTTCAGCCAAACACTAACCATGAGTGAAAGAAAAGTTTTAGTGTTCTCATTCATATTCTCTGAAAAATGACCAAGAAATCATAAATTCTGTCAGGGTATGTAAACTTATGAGCACAAATATATATACACACATATATATATATATATATATATATATATATATATATTGTGGGAGATTAGCTCGTGGGGATCACTTTTCAGAGGAAAAGATTCAGCATGGAGGTCAGTTTCTTTAAAATCTGGCGGTTTGTCAGGTTTATTGTCACAGGTTTGCAAGGTCAAAACACATTAAAAAGAAAAAGAAAGCAAAACCTCCCAGTCCGGTGCTAATACAGTCGGGTTCCTCTCTATACAGTGAGGGGCTCTCCCCGACACCCACAAAACATAAGCACAGTGCAAAGCTTTGTCTTTGAGTCCAAATAAGCACACAGAGCTCACTAGGCTTTTTGCTTCTGAGATCCAGGATAGAGCTCTCCTCTGCTCTCTTCCTGGTAATTAAATGCAGCTGGAGAGGGTGTTGAGTGGACCAGCTCTGCCACGGTGGCTGGCAAAACCCAGGTCAGACTCTCACTAGTCGCCTGAACGTGATCACATGCGAAGCGACAAGTATCGCCCGTCCATTATGATGCCTCGCATAATGTCCCAATATGTATATATATAGATATATATATATATATTGCTGTGTAAATTGCAGTGCTATATAAGTACCTGTGATAAATAAATGGAGAGTAAAAAGTAAAATGAAGGAGGAGCAGCCAGTTCAGGTAAGAAGGTTGTGTTGTTCGGAGATGGAGGTTATGTTAGAGGGGTAGATTGGTGGTTGACTGTATGATCTACCCTTCTATGTAAGCAGCAGGGATCCTTTGATAAGGCCCGCTGCATAACAAAACTGTTCTAGGGACTGGGCCTGGACCACGTGGGTGTGGGACATTGTGAAGTATACAGCAGATTACCCCCATGCCTTTCGTGGCTGATGAGTAAAGTGAATTGTGTAATGACTGGTAAAGGAAAATCAGTGTTTAATGCTATTTCCCATAATTCTGTAGTCATTGCCGGGACAGGTGTCACTGGCAAGTGAAAAGGTGTTATCCTTCCAGTATTGGGCCCAGTGCAGTAGGCACTAACTCACATAAAACAGCAATTCCATCATGCAAACACCTTACTTCTAAATCAAATTAAACTGACAGCATGCGGTTCCCCCAGTGCTCTAGTGCTCTATGCTGGCACTCCAGTGTTTTATGCTGGCACCAGGGCTGGCCCAAGACATTGTGCTGCCTGGGTCCAAGAATGAAATGCTGCCCTCCCGCCCCCCCCCAAAAAAAAATCACACCCACCAAAAGGCCCCCACATCCATTATTTTATGTCATGATAATTAAAACTAAAATTATATTTATCAGGAAGTCAGATTTACATGCAACAGCACCTTGTCTATATGCAAAATTATATGACATACCATTATGTTCAATTCCAAGGGATGGGCTAGAGCATTATATAGACAGGCTAGGGTAGTATAGGGGCAGGCTAGGGTAGTATAAGGGCAGGCTAGGGTAGTATATAGACAGGCTAGGGTAGTATAGGGACAGGCTAGGGTAGTATAGGGACAGGCTAGGGTAGTATATAGACAGGCTAGGGTAGTATATGGACAGGTTAGGGTAGTATATGGACAGGCTAGGGTAGTGTATGGACAGGCTAGAGTAGTATATGGACAGGCTAAGGCAGTATAGGGGCAGGCTAGGGTAGTATAGGGGCAGGCTAGGGTAGTATAGGAGCAGGCGGAGTGGCCCGGGGGGGGGCAGTTGTCATCATGAGCCACAAAACTGCTGGAAAGAAAATCTTGGTCGTCAATTTGTTGGGTAAATAGAAGAGAAGGAGAGGCAGCTGTGGTTAAATTTGCTGCCCCTCTCAAAGTGCTGCCTGGGTCCAATGGACCCACTGGGACCCATGGTAGGGCCGGCCCTGGCTGGCACTCCAGTGTTCTACACTTCCACTTTAGGATTTCTATTCTAGTACTCCAGTGTTCTATGTTTGAGCTCTAGTGTTATATGCAGCACTCCAGTGTTCTATGTTGGAACTCTAGTGTTATATGCAGCACTCCAGTGTTTTATGTAGGAACTCTAGTGTTATATGCAGCACTCCAGTGTTCTATGTTTGAGCTATAGTGTTATATGCAGAACTCCAGTGTTCTAGGTTAGAACTCTAGTGTTATATGCAGCACTCCAGTGTTCTATGTTGGAACTCTAGGGTTATATGCAGCACTCCAGTGTTCTATGTTGGAACTCTAGTGTTATATGCAGCACTCCAGTGTTCTATGTTGGAACTCTAGTGTTATATGCAGCACTCTAGTGTTCTATGTTGGAACTCTAGTGTTTTATGCTAGCACTCCAGTGTTCTGTGTTGGAACTCTAGTGTTATATGCAGCACTCCAGTGTTCTATGCTGGAACTCTGGTGTTTTATGCTAGCACTCCAGTGTTCCATGCTGGCACTCCAATGTTTTATGCTGACATTTTAGTGTTTCTATGTTGGCACTATGTGTTCTATGGGGCACTCCAGTATTCTATACTGGAAATACAGTACTCTACACTGGCACTGTGTTCTGTGCTGGCTTTCTAGTATTCTATGCTGGAAATCCAGTTTTCTATGCTGCCATTCCATTGTTATTTGCTGGCATTCTAGTGTTCTATGCTGGCACTTCAGTGTTCTATGGTAGCATTCCAGTTTTCTATGCTGGCATTCTAGTGTTCTATGCTGGCACTTCAGTGTTCTATGGTAGCATTTCAGTTTTCTATGTTGGCATTCCCATGTTTAATGTTCCCATTCCTGTGTTCTATGCTGGCACTTTAGTGTTCTATGCTGGCACTCCCATGTTTTATGCTAACACTCCAGTGTTCTATGTTAGCGCTCCAATGTTCTCTGCTGGCAGGCACTCTATTGTTCTTTGCTGGTACTCCAATGTTCTATGCTGCCATGTTAGTGTTCCTATTTGGGCACTGTTCTATACTGACAGTGTTTTTCAAGTTTTTCCTGATATGTTTTATCCCCCTGACCTTTCACCATTTTTGTTACCCGTCTCCGGACTTGTTCTATCTTATCGATATCTTTTTGCAGGTGAGGTCTCCAGAACTGGACATATAATATTTTAAATGAGGTCTCACTAAAAATCTATAGAGGGACCTCTATCCTCCTGCTGGTGACCCCTCTAGTGATGCATCCTTGAATTATTTTTGCTTTTCCCAATTCCCAGGCAACACTGTTTGCTCATTTTGCAATCATCTGAAATAAGAACTTCCAAAACGTTTTCCTTTGTAGTTTTGGCCAGGAGTGTAGCCCCAACATTGTACTCTATCAAGGGATTATTTTTCCCTTGGTCCTTTATTTTACATTTAGAAATATTGAACAGCAGTCTCCACTGCTTTGACCGATCTTCCAGCAATGCCAAATCATGTTCCGTGTTACAGACACCTCCAGTTGCACACCTTTGTGTCATCAGCAACAGAAAATAATGTACCTTACCCACCGACCCTTTAGTTATGTCACTTACAAACATATCAAATAGAACAGGACCCTGTACAGAGCCTTGGGGTACCCCACTAGTGACTGGTCTCTGTTCTGAGTGAACCCCATTAACAACCACACTCTGGGATCTATCCTTTAGCCAACTGCATATCCACTGAACCACCCAAGGGTGAGGTCCAGGGATATTAAACCTCTTCTACTCTATTCAGAACTAAAACAAATATATCTTACTCTGCGTATAATACAATGCAATCAGTTAAATCATTTTCTGTTTGGACAACCTTTGACTGTCCAAAACTCAAACCAGAAATGCTTTGTGACAATCCCGTTATTCTCATTAAGTCTCCAATCAAACAATTGCTAGATAGGAGGTCATGCGTAATCCTAAACTGAAAGCACACACTATAATAACATATAATGGATACAATATTAATAAAACACTATTGCGCACATGTAGTAAAAATACACACTACATAAAAAGTGAAAGGTTTCTTTAAAATGTGAAATAAATATGAATTGGTTGCCAATATATTCTACTAGGCCTTTAAAGAAACCCAGCTGGCAATGTAAATAATGCTGTTAAAAAACATTAAGCAAAAGATTTATGAAGCTATTGTTTATACAACAATGAGCCTATATTTAGCTCCGCAATAGGGGGTGACCTGGATAAAGTCAAAGGTTGTGACTCTGAGGTCGAAGGTCACTGTCACAGGAGAGTAATACAGATTAGATGCGTCCAAGTCAGTTTTTTTTGCCCAAGATGTTTAGCTTTATTTCATTTATTATAGTCACCTTGTTGTTGTTTTTGGGGTTTTTTTCATTCGTTTTCTGTAATTACAACTCACGATAATGCTTTTTTTTCCCCTTTTGCCTTCACATCTGTATTCCATGGACTGATTGGTTTGAAAGCCTTATACACACAACAGCTGGGGGAGTGAAACGCACCCAATGTTCATGAAAAAAAAAAAGACGGCACGTGTTCCTTTGTTTAGCTAGTAGCAGTTGGTCACATTCAGCTGGACTGGTTTTATAACGTTGAAGACGTTTCGTAGCTTCTTCAAGTCACATCTTCAGCTCCTGAACAGCCAAAGTGGCTTGGAGAAACTATGAAGCCTTTTTAACATTACAGGCCAGGTGACTAGAACTAACTACTGTTAGATACAGTATTCGATGACATGGATAAAGGAGAACCTTCATAGGCACGTTCCTTTGTTGATTATGTCCTTAAGGGACCCACTCAGGGGACATCACCCAAGGGAGCTATTGAAGTAAACAAATAAGGAAGCATCAATGGATTAACTTTTGCAGCTCACATTTAAGCCTAGGGCCTCATGCACACAGGACGTTTTTTGACTGTTTTTCAGCAGCTGTTTTCAGCTGCAGACGTTTTTTTCTACAGTCAATAAACCCTCCATCATGTTATCCTATGTGTTCATGCACACATAGGCTGTCATCAACTGTTTTTAGCAGTGACATTTTTGAGCTATAAAAAAAACCCAAGACCTGAGGGTTTTTTTGGACATTTTTCAGCTGTAATAACGTTCAAACGCTTAAGAACGTCCAAAAACGCCCAACGTTGTTGGACATTTTAGATCAATTGAAAAAAAAACGCTGGCCCTTTAAAAATGCTAAAAAACGTGAAAAAACACGGTAATATAATGCTGTTAAAAGATGAAAACATCCGTGGGGGGGGTGACCGGATGTGATTGGAGCAGGCAGCGTGTCTCCACAGCACCGTACTATCCTGGAAATTATCCCTGCTGGGAAGCCGTTAATCCATATTTTTCCTCATTCATCGGGTGGCTCATCCCCTCCTGATCACAGGGATGTCCAAATCGGCAGGAATGTCGCTACAGACTCCGCAGAAGGAAAAGCCACAGACCCGCTCCCAGGGTAATGTAGGCCTTAGCCCCAACCCTCTCCTATGCCTCGGCTCTCCAGCTTGGTGGACAGACGCGCACAGACAAGAAGCACGCAGCCATGGAGCGGGTGCAGGAGGGGGGGCGGTCCAGACCGGAGGCCACACACACAGATCCGTTGACCGGCCACCCGAGATCGTGGCCATAACAGGCCCCATCCTGGCAGCCATAGATGCCAGTAAGGCGGAGGTGAAGGTGAGCATTGACCGACTGTCCACTGAGTGCTCACTCATCCGCCATGATCTGGACAAAATCTGGCCACGGCTGACCACGGCGGAGGAGAAGATTGCGGTGGTGGAGGATTCCTCGCTGGCACATAATGCTCAACTGGTGGAGCTCACTGAATTGGTGAAGGCCCTGCAAAACAGGGAAGATGACACCGAAGACCGCCAGCGCAGGAACAATGTGCGCGTGGTCGGTCTACCTGAGGGGTCTGAGGGGAAGAACCCCACAGTATTCGCAGAGCAGCTCTTTAAGGATTTATTGGGGCTGGAAGATCTACCTCCTACATACATTGTGGAGCGGGCCCATCGCGTGCCCACGACGCCTTGCCCCCCAGGTTCCCTGCCGCAACCTTTCCTAGTCAGGTTCCTGAATTACAGGGACAGAGACCGAATTCTTGCAGAATCCAGGAAACGTCAAGACTTAAAAGTGGGTAACACCCGTGTCATGCTATTCCTGGATTTCTCTGCAGAAAAGACGACGATCGTTTACTGACGTCCGTAGGAGACTCCGTGCAAAGGAAATCCAATACAGAATGCTCTACCCAAGCAGGCTTCGCGTCCAATTCAGGGGTTCGGTGCGATTTTTTGATAACCCACTGGACGCATGTGAGTGGCTAGACAAAACTGTATAATCGTCTTCTATCAGCTGGCTGGTCATAACTCCTTGCATTTCCACTGACTTGGCTCCTGTCAGGATGTCACAATGTGTCTGCAGGGAGTACCCTCGGTTACCCTACTGTTTGTTACCACTGCAGCATGCATTTCCTCCCGAACGCACTCTTGGGTGAGTCACCTTGGCTGGCCTTGTGGTCCCGCGATGATCATGATGGCTGTCATTCTGGTTGTGGACTTCATCCTGTACTGTATTGGGGGGCATGAGGACAAACACATAATCAGAGGCATGCCCCTAATATCATGCAGGGTCTGCTGTTGGACCGTTGCTCATCCTGAACCTGAACCACATACAGAGTTGGGGTGGTGCCCTGCCCACGGCAGCCATAGGGGGGACAGTTGCCCTGTATCATAATGGTGCTTCACCTTGAGCATCCCTGGGAGTGGTATGCTTTCACTGTACCATTGATGTTTCCCTTTCTCTCCTGCTTCACAGAGTCTGGGGAGACCCAGGAAGAACACAGCTTGATGAACTTTAGATTGCTAGGTTGCTTCACGATTCTGTTGTTGCAGTTTTTGGGTAGAAGTCACTTACTGGACAACATGAGGTTTGGCTTTGTTTCAGGTTGTACCGGTAAACTGATGGGGGTTATTCTTTCAGGCTCTCCAGGTAAGGGGTTCTGTTATTTCTAATGTCTATATTGGGAGGCAGTGCTATTTCACAGTCTGTCACATACGGTATTTAATGTGCTTGGTAACGTTAATCCTTATTGTGCTGAACCAACTGTTGGGACGTGGCTAACAATGTTAAACTGTTATTATGGAATGTTAGAGGGCTGAATAACAAATTCAAGCGGGCGGCAGTGTTTAAATATCTCAAGCTGGCAAGGCCGCATGTTGCTCTCCTGCAGGAGACCCATTTGGATGGCAATGGCATTTTAGCCCTGAGCAAACCGTGGATACAAAAAGCGTTTCACGCCACATACTCCTCGTATGCTAGAGGAGTGACCATTCTGACTAGTAAGCAGGTGCCATGCACAGTCCATCGGGTGCTCTCTGACCAGGGAGGCAGGTATGCGGCGGTGGTGCTGGACATTTATCATGTTAAGATGCTGTTGGTTAATGTGTATATGCCCCCACCTATTCAACCACAAATGTTATATGATCTGCTGGTAACGCTGGCACCTGTGGCTCATCTCCCTCTGTTGGTGATGGGGGATTTTAATGCCATACTGGATGTGGCGTTGGACTCCTCCAATCCCGTCAGACGGGCATCAAGCGGGGTGGCTGCGTGGGCATCGGTGGCAGGGTTGCAAGAGCTGTGGAGGTGGAAACATCCGGGGATCCATTGTTTCTCACACATGCCTCTCCCCCACAGGCCAGTGGCCAGGATTGATTTGGCGTTTGGTAATCCTGCCCTGATGCTGTACCTTACAGTAATCGAGTATCAAGCAGGGGGGATATCTGATCACAGTCCGCTTGCTCTCTCACTAGACTTATCCACTGGGACACGGGCGGGGGGATGGAGGTTGGCGTCTATCTGGCTCCAGAATGAAGTAGTAAATACACACCTAACTGCCGCTATACAGAAGTATTGGTCGATCAATGAAGGATCCACCACACCACTACTTGAGTGGGATGCATTCAAGGCTGTGGCTAGGGGGGAGTGCATTTCAGCCATAAAAACAGCTTGGGTAAATGATAATGAAATGACCCAGAACCTACTCCAAAAGGAAAGGGAATACACGGAGGAGCATGCAGCTACCCATTCTGATGCCGCATATCTCTGATGGAAGTTCAGAGGCAAATTTCATTACACTTCACTGAGCTAGCTCGTTCGGATCATAGACAAAATGTATTGCAATTATTCGCTGAGGGAGACAAAAATGGGAAACTCCTGGCACTTTTGGTGGCAGACCCCCATACATAGACGCACATCCCGGTAATAAGTACAAGGGCGGGGACGTTGATTTCAGACCCTCATTCCATACTGCAGGAGTTTATATCTTTTTATTCATCCCTATATGCCCCTATTCCAGGGTGCAAGGCTTCGGATAGGGACGCCCTAGTGGAGGAATTACCCCTTCCGCGGCTGACGGGTGGGGAGCGGGAGTGCCTGGAGTCCCCGATCACGTTAAATGAAATAGAGAGGGCAATATTCTCATTCCCCCCGGTAAGGCTTCCTGACGGTTTCCCAGCTGACTTTTATAAAAACTATGCGGAACAATTAGCCCCTAGACTTCGCTCACTGTTTGAACAGTGCCTGGAGGAGGACAGTGTTCCCGCATCTATGCAGGGAGCTTTCACAGTATTGCTGCCCAAACCTGGGAAAGACATGCTTGACTGTGCTTCCTACCGTGCCATAGCGCTCCTTAACACAGACCTCAAGATACTCACTAAAGTCTAGGCTTCTCGCCTGGAGGGAGTGATTTCCTCTCTGATTGACATAGACCTGACGGGATTTATGCCTGGGAAGTCAACTGATACAAACTTAAGGCGACCTTTACACATATGCAACTACCAGAGACAGAGCAAAAATCCAGGATCATTGTGTCAATAGACATTGAAAAAGCTTTGACTCGGTCGACTGGGGATATTTACACAAAATTTTGGAGCTTATGGGTTTTGGGGAAGGATTCCGAAAATGGATCTCACTGCTGTATAGGGCCCCTAAAATGGCAATCAAATTGGGGAGTAGTACTTCTCCCTTTTTTGAGCTAGGAAGGGGGGCGAGGCAAGGGTGTCCTCTGTCCCCTTTCCTTTCTGCGATAGTTATGGAACCTCTGGCGATAGCCCTTAGAACATCTTCAGGGGTGGGAGCTATAGGAGTGGGGGGCATCAGAGAGTGTCTGGCCCTTTATGCAGATGCCCTGGTCCTCTTCCTCAGGGACCCAGCAGCCTCGTTGAAGGCGGCACTAGCCATTTTTGACCGTTTCACCACATTCTCGGGTCTTCGGGTGAACTGGACCAAGTCGTCAATTCTGCTGCTAAATGGGGATGCTTTGGCCATGGCAGATCTGGAGCTGCCCCTTCAGTGGGTTACCTCCATTAAGTATGTGGGGATTAAAATTACAGCCAAAGTAGACGACTATTCGAAGCTTAACCTGATGCTTCTCTTGACACTCTTAAAACAAAAAACTCAGGGATGGCTGAAACTGCCATTGTCACTGATCGGCAGGATAAGTCTCCTGAAAATGAAGCTACTTCTGGTCATTCTCTATTTTTTAAGACATGCTCCAACATGGGTCCCCAGGAGCGTCTTCAAGAAGCTTGAAGGTATTGTTGGCTCTTTCCTGTGGGCACCTAAGTCTCCCAGAATAGGAATGAGGGTTCTTCAGGAGCCATGGGGTCAAGGGGGGCTGTCCCTTCCAGATTGGCATAAATATTTCCTGGCAGCGCAGATGGAATTTGCCCGTAGATGGCTGAGGGCGGATGATGTTGATTCTGCCACAGTTCACGAGGCAGCACACTTGGGATCTTATGAAAGTCTCAGGCTGGCGCTGTACAGAGGCACGAGATCTGACCTCCCCTGACTGGGTCTATGAAGACTACCATAAGGGCATGGGATCAGGTTCTGAGGTTAGCCTGCCCCAGTTATGGGGGGGTATCCCCATCGTCCCCTCTCTGGATGAACCCTAGGTTACCAGAGTTCTACAAATACCCAGATCCAATGGCATGGGTGGTGCGGGGTATAAAGACCTTGAAGGACATCACCGTGATGCGGGACCTTCTGACCTTTGACCAGCTTAAAGCCAGGCACAATCTCCCTAATTTTTACTACTTCAGATACCTGCAGATTCGTCATACATTCCAGACACAGTTTTGGCGGGTTAGGGTGGAATCTTTTCCCTCTGACGTTGAAAACCTCATGCAATCTGAGGAATTACCAAAAACACTGTCCACTGTCTACAAGGAGCTATTTAAAAAAACACCTCCCCAGCTGGCACATTGTAGACACAACTGGAGCTTGGAGGTGCCGGAGAGGAGTGGGATGAGATGTGGGTCAGGCCATTTCAGCATTTGGGGTCAGCTAGAGACCGATTGATACACTTCAAATTCCTACATAGGATTTACCTGACGCCAGCTAGGTTATCAAAACTTTTTCCGGCATTCTCGGCAGAGTGCTGGAGATGCTCCCACGCCCCGGTGGATGCGCATCATATCTTTTGGTCATGCCCGCAAATACAAGGCTATTGGCGAGCTATTTCCAGTTGCCTATCTGAGGTATTAGCGGTCCCAGTCCCATGTGAGCTTAGGATTTGTCTGTTGGGCATGGTGGGGGATGTGGTCCCCTCCAGGGCACTGCGAACTCTGTTAAATATAGTATTATTTTATGGGCACAAGTCTATCCTTCTACACTGGAAGAAACCTGGTCCGCCTGAACTGACTCACTGGAAGAAGCTGGTCAATGCTATGCTCCCCCACTACAAAGCGACCTACATGCCTAGAGGATGTGATAAAAAATTTAAAAAGTATGGCAGGCATGGTATGATTCTAACCTTACTGTTGTTTGATTGACAAGTGTGAGGTATAGGCCCTGTGGTTGTCAGCTTGAGTAGAAATTCCTGATATTCTAAACATTTAGCCAAGGAAATGGCGCATGAGAATGGGGTCAGAATAAAATTCTTCAATACAACAGTGTCCGATGTATAGACTAATGGTAAATTTTTTGTTGTACCCAGTCTAGTAATGTGTAGCCCACCTGGAGAGCCGGTTCGGGGGGTGGTTGGGGGGAGGGATTGGGAGAAGTTGTTCATGTTAGGTACCTTTTTGTTGGTAAGTGGGCCCTGCGTGGCCATGGTGCTGGGCAATTGGCCCAATTGTATAATTGTTCTGAAAAAGCAATAAAAAAAAAAAAACTGAAAACATCCCTGATAAGCTACTGACATTTTTTGTTTTTTTTAAAGTCCTGTGTGCCGGAAGCCTAGTACACACAATGAGATTGACTTGGCCATTGCAGAATATTCCACTTATATTCCTTCAAAAGCTCCTGGGTTGCTTTTGCAGTGTGTTTTGGATCATTGTCCATCTGTACTGTGAAGCGCCGTCCAACTTTGCTGCATTTGGCTGAATCTGGGCTGACAGATCTGGGCTAAACACTGCAGAATTCATCCGGCTGCTTCTGTCTTCTGTCACATGATCAATAAACACCAATGACCCAGTGCCACAGGAAGCCATGCATGCTCATGCCATCACACTGCCTCCACCATGTTTTACAGGTGACGTTGTGTGCTTTGGAACATAAGCTGTCCCAAGCCTTCTCCACACTTTTTTCTTCCCGTCATTCTGGTTTCATCCATCCAACGAATGTTTTTCCAGAACTGATCTTGCTTTTTTAGATGTTTTTTCGCTTATGAATGGTTTGCACCTTGTGGTAATACGCCCACCTCCTGGACAGTGTCCTTCACTGGTCTGGATGTTGTGAATGGGTTTTACTTCACCATAGAGAGGATCCTGCGATCATCCACCACTCTTTTCTTCCATGGATGTCCAGGCCTTTTTATGTTGCTGAGCGTTCTTCTTTTCTCAGAATGTACCAAATTGTTGATTTAGCCACTCCTAATGTTGCTGCTATCTCTCTGATGGATTTGTTTCATTTTTGTAGCCTTACAATGACCTGTTTCACTTGCATGGATAGCTCCTTTGAACACATGATGTAGGTTCCCAGCAACATATTCCAAATGCAAATACCACACTTAGAATCAACTCCAGACCTTTTACCTGCCTAATTGATGAATAAATAATGAAGGAGTAGCCCACACCTGGCCATGAAACAGCTTTTGATTCAATTGTCCAATTACTTTTGGTCCCTTGAAAAGGGGGGGTGGCTATTCTTAAGAGCTGTAATTCCTAAACCCTTCCTCCAATTTGGATGTACATACCTTCAAATTAAACTTGAGAGTGTGCAATTTCAACCCACATCCATTATATAACTATAGCTTGAATATGTTTTGGTAAATACTTGAAAAAAAACTAAAATTGTGCCTGTGTCCAAATATATATGGACCTAACTGTATGTATTTGAAGAAGGACACAGAGGGAAATGGCTAGGTGGGGTTTTGTAGTCCAGTAGGCAAGGCTGTCAGAGCAGCAAAGACACTAGGCTGTCTGCCTAAACAGGAAGTTAGGAGCTCACTGAACTCTTTATAAAATAGTATTTTTCTGTACTTGCAGTGGTTTTAACCCCTCTCCAATGCCTCCTTGCCTAGTCAGAGCCCAGACATAAACCCCAGTGAAAATCTGTGGAATGATTTGAAGACTGTAGTCCACAAACTGTCACCATCAAATTTAACTGAACTTGAGCAGTTCTGCAAAGAAGAATGGGCAAATATTGCAAAGTTAGTAGAGACTAGTGATGGGCTCGGGCATGTTGGGATCAAACCCGCCAGGAAGCCGGCACTGCACACCGCTGACCATAGGCAGCGTGTGTATGTGCAGCTGCCGGTCTGGAAATGCCTCACTGCCTATGATTGGTGGTGTGCAGTGACGGCAGATCCGAACACGCCCAAGCCCAACACTAGTAGAAACATATCCCAACAGACTGAAGGCTGTAATTAAAGCAAAAGGTGGTTCAACAAAATACTGACACAAGGGAGTGATCCTTTTTCCAACTCAGTGATTCTGTTTTTGATTTTTTGTGATTTTTTTTCTGACCTGTTGGTTGTTATTTCTTTCAATTGGATGTTATAAGTTGCACTAGTAAATACAGCTGGCTAAAACAAAAACTGTTTCTATCTTAATTTTAGTCTGCAAAGCAACCAAATGTGATTATTTTAACCACTTGCCGACCGCCGATCGGCATCTGACGGCGACAAAGTGGTTCGTTATCGCAAAACGCCGTCATACGACGGCGGCTGCGATAACGCGCACTGTGAGCGCGCGCGCGCCGCCGGAGGCGCGCCCGCGCACTCACTGTGTTCGGGGAGGGCCAGGGAGCGGGTGCGGCGGCTTCGATTGCCGCCGGCTACCCGCGATGGCCCCCCCGGAGCGAATGAGCGGAGGTCCGTGTATGTAAACACGGACCTCCGCTCTGTGTGAGGGGGAAGGGATGTGATCACAGCCTTCCAGTACGTGAAGGCTGTGATCGCTTCCCTTCCCCAGATAGGCAGTCCCCCTTACAGTTAGAACACGCCCAGGGAACATAGTTAACCCTTAGCGCGCCCCCTGCAGGTTAACCCCTTCACTGCCAATGGCATTTACACAG
>BLSH010558500.1:1392329-1430079 GCA_018402905.1 Glandirana rugosa
ACGTTTGACGGGGGTGGACACAGTGACCGACGTTTGACGGGGGGGGCAGTTTGCAGCCAGTGACACAGGTGGGGGCAGTTTGCAGTCAGTGACACAGGTGGGGGCAGTTTGCAGTCAGTGACACAGGAGGGGCAGTTTGCAGTCAGTGACACAGGTGGGGCAGTTTGCAGTCAATGACACAGGAGGGGCAGTTTGCAGTCAGTGACACAGGAGGGGCAGTTTGCAGTCAGTGACACAGGAGGGGCAGTTTGCAGAGACCAACCCCCCCCCGCACTTACCCCATCCAATAACAGGATTGCTGCAGAGTTCGACATGCGGTGAGCGCGCTGTCCCCCTCTTCGGTGACCGGGCGTTCATGGTCTCTGTGGAGCGGAAGTCGCGTCCGCTCCCACAGTGACCCGCCCCTGGCCACCGCAACCAATCACAGTGAGCTGCAGCTCAGGGCAGCCAATCAGCCTCTGCAGGTGCGCCGGATCAAGCGCACCTGCATAGGCTTTAATGGCCGACCAATAGGCTCACTACTTGGCCAAGGAGCCAGAAAAAAAAAAAAAGAAGAAAGTCAATGTACCGGCGCCTCCTGTAGGGAGGCGGGCTGACTTTTTTTTTTTCTTCTTTAGCTGGCAGGGAGGCGGCGCCCAAGCGCCCCTCACACACCAGCCGCCGCTGGTCCTGCTGGAAGGTGAAACTCCGCCCCAGTTTCAAGTCTTTTGCAGACTCTAACAGGTTTTCTTCTAAGATTGCCCTGTATTTGGCTCCATCTATCTTTCCATCAACTCTGACCATCTTCCCTGTCCCTGCTGAAGAAAAGCATCCCCACAACATGATGCTGCCATCTGTTGGAAAAAGCAACAGCATGTAATGTACTGTGAACTATATATATTGTAATGTACTGTGAACTATATATATATATATATATATATATATATATATATACAGGGGCGTAACGATAGGGGTTGCAGGGGTTGCAATTGCACCCGGGCCCCATGGTCCAGGGGGCCCGTGTGCCTCCCTTGTACACCTGAATAGGAGGGATGGTGGGGGTGGCATTTAGAGGACCCAATCTTCTCCATTTTCCTCTATCCAGTTTACTTGTCTTCTGCTGTTCCCAGGGTCCCTGTGTGCTGCCCTGGCCCCCTGGGGCCTGCTGCAGAACTTGTGAAAGGGCCCCACTGCGGCACCATAATAAAGGGACCCACAATAGGAGTAAAGGTCCCAGGATCAGTGGGAAGAGGGAAGGGCCCTGGCCAGGGGTCATGGGGGCCCTTCATAATTTCTTGCACCGGGGCCCTGAAGGTTCTAGTTACGCCTCTGTATATATATATATATATATATATATATATATATATATATGCATTATACCTATCTATACAAGCAGGAGGCACTGCAGTATTATAGTGTATAGTTCAGGCTTTCTATCATATGAGAGGAAGTACCCTCTACATCTAAGTATGCACTTGTTTGTTATTCAGTACCTGTTTTCTTGTTCCATGATAATGATATTCCTCCATTACAGTAAAGTAGCCTGCTGCATACAACAAGCTTCCAGTGCATAATTCAATACTCTGACATCAAGTTATGGGTCCAGGCACCCAGGGCACTGGAAAGAGAAATCTGCAACTCAGTGAGTACAGTGAGTCTGTGAGTACTGTGTATGCAAGCTACTTAAAGATGGCAAGTGGTTCAGATGTGAAGTTTGCAATAGCAAAGCTGAACAATGCCAATTACCAGCTGTGAAAATTTAAACTGGAAATGCTTTTTAGCAAGGATGACTTGTGGCAAGTGCTGAATACAGACAGACCCACAGATGTAAAGATGGAGGATTGGGACAGGAAGGATAGACAGGCAAAAGCAATTATAAGCTTACTAGTGGAAGATGACCAGCTTATCCACATAAGAACACAGAAAACAGCCAAAGGTATGTGGACTTCATTACAGAAACTGCATGAGCTTTCAAGTCTCAACAGTAAGCTGTTTTTTCTACGAAAGCTATATAAGATGAGACTAGAAAAAGTCCAGCATATTTGTAACCACGTGAATGCTATGCTAGAGATCATAGAGCAGCTGCGTGCAATCGGAGAGGACATCAAAGATAACCATATTGTTGCCCTGCTCCTCTGCAGCTTTCCAGAGACATATACTGCTCTTATTAACGCTTTAGAAACCAGACCTGAGCAGGAACTTACACTGGAATATGTCAAAGGCAAATTAATTGATGAATATGACAGAAGGAAAGAAAACTGGTCACTTAAAACGGACTGATCAATCTGGAAAGAAGAGCAGCAAAAGCTACAGCTACCCACAAAAGAAAGAATCAAAGCAGCCAAAAGGAAACTGCAGACACATCATGGAGTGGCATCTTTAAAGTGACACAGAGCGGTAAGTCACATGGCTGGTGCATAGACTCAGGAATGACAAGCCACATGACTAGTGATGAGACCTTCTTTACAAACATTTATTACATTGCAAAAGACAACGTTTTCCTAGGAAACGGGAAAAGCATCACTGCGGAAGGTAAAGGCCAGGGTGTCCTGAACTGCATTACACCACAAGGCAAGCAGAGTATCCTGTATGTTCCAGAACTAAAAGGCAGCCTTCTATCAGTGAAAAGTCTTGCAAACAACGGTCTCACAACTAAATTCCAGGATGAAGAATGCACAATTCACAATAATAAGCAATTCCTCGCAAAAGGAAAACTGGATGATCACCTATACAAGCTCATCACCACAGACCAGCAAGCCAATATAGTCTCTAATGACCTACACAGCAAATATATTCACTCATGGCACAGGCGGCTGGGGCACAGAAGTCCAGAAGCTATACGGGACATTATAAAGAGAGGTTTATTAGAAGATTTGACAATAATACCTTGCAAAGTGCTTATGAAATGCAAGTGCTGTATTGAAGCAAAAGCCACACGTGCTTCCCTTCCAGCTCACACAGTGACGTATGCGGTCCAATGAAAACTCCCACGTCAGACGGGAACAGAAATCTACTGACTTTCATTGATGATTATTCCAGGTACACAACTACCTATCTGATGAAACACAAGAATGAAACATCAGAGAAACCTCAAGTGTTAGTTGCCATGTCTAGCAACAAATTCCAACGCAAACCAAGAATAATACGCACCAACAATGGGGGAGAATACATAAGCAAAGAATGGCATCATACCTGAAGAGACAAGGAATAGTATACCAGACAACCACACCATACACCCCTGAACAAAACTGTGTAGCATAAAGGAAAAATCGCACTCTTATAGAAATGGCCAGGTGCATGTTGTCAGATGATAACCTACCTCACAAGTACTGGGGAGAAGCAGTCATGACTGCAACCTACCTACAGAACAGATTACCATCAAGAGCCATTAAAAGTAAATGTGTAAAAGTGGCATGGATCAAAGCCTAGCTTAGGGCACATCAGAGTGTTTGAACGTAAAACATATGCCTATATTCCAAGTGAAAAGCGATCCAAGCTGGAGAACATAACATAGGCATTCTAGAAGGTTACAGTGAGCAAACTAAAGGTTACAGAATCCTAGACCCAAAGAGTGACAAAGTGACAATAAGCCGTAGTGTTTATTTTGATGAGAGCCCATCACCAGAAACACTGATCCCTAAAAGCTGTGAAGTGAATATGTCCAGAAAACCAGAAGAAAAGGTTGACCAAAGCGAACCTGAGCAGGAATCAGAACAAGAAGTGGAACTCACAATACCTAAATCAAGTTCCCCACCAGATCCTGCTGAACTGCCTGAAGTCAGAAGATCCACTCTAACTACAAAGGGGATACCAACCCGCAAGCTGTCATACAATGTCAAAACACACAGCATACTTGAACCAACAGCCTGGGAAGACATAGAAAAACTTCCAAAATTTGAAGCCAATAAATGGAGAAAGGCAGCAGAAGAAGAACTAATGTCACTTGAAGAAAATAAAACCTGGACACTCACAGAACTCCCTCCTAAACACAAAACTATAGGAAGTAAGTGGACTCTCAAAGTAAAGTCAGACGCAGAAGGGAATAATTACAAATACAAAGCCAGATCAGTTGCCAAGGGTTGCTCCCACAATTTCGGTGAAGATTACGATGAAACATTCGCTCCCCTCGTAAAACACTCCACCATCAGAGCGCTTCTTAGTATTGCCGCTGGGAAGGGCATGCAAGTGAAACACCTAGATGTTAAAATTGCTTTCCTATATGGAGACATTAAGGAAGATCTCTACATGGAGCAACCACCAGGGTTTGAGCAAGAAGATAACCTTGTGTGTAAACTTCAGAAGAGCATCTATGGTCTGCAAGGATGTGGAATGAGAAAGTGAACAAAGTACTTACTAGAGAGGGATTCTCAAGAAGTAAATCAGACCCTTGTCTCTACTCCAGAAATCAAGAAGACACATGAATATACAGCCGTATCTATGTTGATGACATTATAACTTGTTTTGAACAAGAAGGGGATTACAATCAGATAGTTCACAAGCTGAAAGAACATTTTGAAATCAAAGAGCTAGGGAACATTAACTACTATTTAGGAATCCAAATAGAGAGAGAAGAAGATGGAAGTTATCTTCTCAACCTTAATCTCAGAAATCTTGGAACAATTCCATATGCAAGATGCAAAGAAAGTGAAAACTCCTATGGAACCAGGCTATCTAAAGAGCAATGAAGCAGAAAACTTGCTACCCAGCAATGACATGTATCGCAGAGCAATCTGTAAACTGTTTTACGTTGCCACTGTGACAAGACCAGACATAACCGCAGCAGTATGCATACTGTGTAGGAAAGTCTCAGCTCCCTGTCAGCGTGACTGGAATGCAGTGAAAAGTGTGATGCAGTACCTCAAAGGAACAATTCAGGTGAAGTTACGGTTACCAGCAACATCAGATCCAAAACTGGTTGGGTATGTGGATGCTGATTGGGCCGGGGACTGCACAGTTCGCAAATCCACAAGTGGATTCATCTTCCAGTATGAGGAAGGAACCATAAGTTGGTCTAGTCGAAAGCAAACAACTATTGCTCTATCTTCAACAGAAGCAGAGTACATTGCAGCAGCACACACACGTGTCAAGATGCAATATGGATTTGTCAACTTTTTGTGGACATTGGGATAGACATGTCAAAACCAATTCCCATTTTTTTTTTTTCTTCACTAGATTTTTATTGAAATTTTGCAAGGTTTACAATTAAATTGTAACATTGAGAAGGATGTATAACATTTGAATTCCAACATTTTATGGATATTCACCACAGTTCTTGGATCAAGATTACAATTACAGGAGGAGAAATCAAGCACTAGGTTATAAGGCATGGTTAAAGGGACCGAGAGGCCCCAGACCATTGTTCCCAGGGTTGCCATGCTTTATGTGTGGCCATTAGTTTGCCTTCGCTGGAAGCCATTGTTACCTCATAGCTAAAATGTGTGTTGACTAATTCTAGGGTGTTCCCAATTGTTGGTGTTAGTTTAGATTTCCACAGTCGTGTCAGACTTAGTCTGGCTGCCAGGAGTATGTGCGTGATCACATGTCTGAGATGATATGGTATGGATTCAATCGTCAGGTTTAGGATTGCCAGAGGTGCAGATGGGGTGATCTGTGTTTGCGTGATATCTTGGAGAATTTGAAAGATTTTGTTCCAGTATGGAGCTATGGACGGGCACAACAAGAGAATATGGGATAAATCTCCTTTGGCTAAATCGCATCTCCAGCAAGTGTCTGGCATGTTGGGATTAAAGGATGCCAGCTTGGTGTGAGGTACCAACGCAAGGTAATTTTTTTAGGTGAGCTCCCAGAGAGTAGAGCATTTGGTTGCTTTGAAAATAGATGCCAAGGCTTTATGCCTTTGGTCTTCCGAGAATTCTTCTTTAATGTCTGACTCCCAGTGGAGATGGGGTGTTAATTTAGTGAAGATTTCTTTTTGGTGTAAAGAGTTATAGATTAGAGAGATCCCCCTAGCTTTTTTAGATGGGTTGATTAGGTATTCCCAAATTTTTTTGGGGATTGTGTAGAGGTATGATGTTGCGGCGTTTAGGCAGTGTATCACCCTTAGGTATGTAAATAATTCTGAGTGCGGCAGAGAGAACTCTGTCTGTAGTTGATGAAAAGTTTTGTTGTGTGATTCCTGTATTAGATCGTGGACATATGTGATGCCCCTGGTGGACCATTGTGAAAGGTTCAGATCCATTGATAAGTATTGTAGACATTCCAGGGGAAGTGGTGTGGGTGTGTTGTCTGAGTAGTTAGTAGAGGTGGACACCAACCTTAGCCACGCCTGGGCTGATGCTCTCATTGTTGGGGGCACTGATGGTGAAATGGGGGTTCCCAGGGGGACACAAAGTAGCCATCGTTGCAGATTTGAGTGTGGGATTGATATGGCTTCTAGGTGGCCCCATAGAGTGTGTTGATGTGGTTTGAACCATTCTTGCTTATAATGGAGGCTAGGTAGTAGTCTTCAAAATCTATGGATCCTGCTCCTCCTGCTAGCTTGTGTTTTATCAGCGTAGTGTGGGCACCTCTTGTTTTTTTTACCTTTTTTTTATGCATTTTGTTGGGTATCTACCGTTAGTTTGGCGAGAATTGGTTTGTAGTTGGCAGTAAATAGTTTTTTTACTGTCTTAGTGAGTTGTATGCCTAGGTAAGGAATACTCTGCTCAGCCCAGACAAAGGAGTGTTGATTTTGTAATAGTTTTCTTGTTGTTGCATCTATGCCCAGGTCTAGGATATATGACTTTGAAATATTAGCTTTGTAATAGGATACCCTGCTGAACCAATGGAGAGTCTTCACTACCTCTGCCAGGGAAGGAGCCGGATTTGTTAACATTAAGATCAGGTCGTCCGCAAAAAGATTTATATTATGTGATATGTGGCCAAGCGTAAATCCTGAAATAAATGGGTTCTGTCTGATATGTTCAGCCAGGGGTTCCATGATGAGATTAAATATCAAGGGAGATAGCGGACACCCCTGTCTGGTGCCGTTTGTGATGTGGAATGTCTGGGATAGCATGTCATACTCATGAATACTTTTGCTGTTGGGTATATATAGAGCGCTACAATGGCGTTTAAGATAGGTCCTCCAAATCCAAATTTGTGGAGTACCAATTTCAGGTAGGACCAGTGCACTCTATCGAACGCCTTCTCTGTGTCCAAAGATAGGAGCAGAGAAGGCGTTCCACTGGATTCTGCTATATGGATTATATTTAGTATTCTCCGAGTAGCGTCAGATGCCTGTCTACCTTTGATGAAGCCTGACTGATCACTGTGAAATAGGGTTGGCATGATGTCTGTTAGTCGTGTAGCTATAATTTTAGCATATATTTTAAGGTCTACGTTCAGTGTAGAGATTGGGCGGAAGTTTTTTGGGTCTGTTGGCTACTTCCCTGGCTTTGGAAGCATAAGAATTAAGGCCTGTAATGATTCCGAGAGAAACAAAGCAGAGGAGGCAACATTGTTGTAAAACTTTGACATGTGTGGTGTAAGTTGGGAGGGGAATTGTTTAAAATATTCTCCAGGTAACCAGGTAACCCATCTGGGCCTGGAGCTTTGGATGATGGGAGGGTGCATATGATTGACTGGATTTCTTTTTCTGTAAAAGGTTTATTCAATAGGGATAATTGTTCAGGTGATAGTGTTGGGAGTTTCACATGTGCAAGGAAGGCATTAATGTCTTCTTGTGATGTTTGATTTGTTCTAGTGTCTTTTTTAATGTTGTAAAGATCTTCATAGTATGTACTGAAGTCATCTGCTATGCTTTGGTGGTTTGTGAGTTTTTCATTTGAGTGGGGGTGAAATAAGTGTTCTATTTTGGATTTTACTTTGCAACCTTGTATGCAGTTTGCTAGTGTTTTACCTGCTTTGTTGGAGGTGAAATAAGAGGATGCTTTCAGTTTACGTTGTAAGTGTTCGAATGAGTAGAGAAGTAGTGTTCTAAGTTCCTGTCTGAGGGTCAGTATTTGTGCTGATTGTGTAGGCAGGGGATGTTGCTTGTTTTGGGTTTCCAGGTTGGCAATCAATGAGGTAAAAGTGTCCAAACGCTGCGTCCTCTGCTTTTTACATGCGCTAAGTTTAAGCAGTGTACCCCTCACAAACGCTTTGTGAGCATTCCACACCTGATTCCGTCAGATACTGAAGTTCTGTTGATTGTAAAGAATTCAGTGAGTTGGGCAGATATTTCTTTTGAATAGACTGGGTGTTGTATTATTGAGCTGTTAGCTCGCCAAAGGAATGTGTTGCCCTGGTTTGGGGATTCTTCTATAGATCTAGAGATTGGGGCATGATCCGACCACGTTGTGGTGTGGATAGTAGAGGAGCTTATTTTTTGCAACAACCACTTGTCAGACAAAAACATATCTATTCTTGAATATGTTTTATGAAGGGCTGAAAAGAACGTAAAGTCCCTTTCGGAGCCATGGTGACATCTCCAAATGTCAAATAGATCATGGGCATGGAGGAAGTCTTTTAGGAGTGTTCTTCTTCTTTTGGCTGCTGATGTGGTGTGAAGATGTGTGTCTGCGATCATATTAAAGTCTCTGCAGACAGTTAGATGGCCCTGCTGGAGGAGCCTTTCCTTAGTGTAAAAAAAATGTATTCTCATCAGAATGTCTCTGGGAGTGGATGCTGCCAGGTGGGGATGTTTAGCAATTCTATGGATACGGTCTATAATTAAGCCCCTTGGAGTCGCGTCCGGTAGTAAAGCGTGCATTAATTATTTGGCGTATTTAGGAAAGTCCTCCGGTTGGACAGATTCTGGTACCCCACGTAATTTAACGTTATTGCATCTCGATCTGTCTTCTAAATCCGATAGCTTTGCTCTCATCCAGGCTTGTTCTTCTTTCACCTCATCTACCGTGTCTATGATGTCGTTGACTGTTGTAATACATTCCTCCATACCATTTTCTATATAGGAGACTATTTGAGTTACAGAAGTAATATCAGTAGTGATTTTAGAAAAGAGTGAGGATAAGTCAGTCATTAAGGACGTTTGAAGGGAAAGTAACATGTCCTTTAGGGTGGTGTCCATAACTGGCTGGCCTGTAGTGGGGAAGGACGCCATAGAGGAGTGTAAAGCCTGATTCGATTGCAGGGGATTGAACACCTGGGGGTCAGTTTGCGGTGGCTAGCAGAGGCATAGCGTCAATTCGCATCCTGGCTTTTGCCGGACTGCCTGTGAGGGGTTTACCCTCCCCATGGTGTGTAAGGGAAGCAGGGGGATCTTGGGGCAGTGAGGGATCTGGGATCTCGTCAGGGAGATTGGTATAGGCTGCACAGGCCATGGCGGCGCCATCTTTACTGTTACTTGCCTGATCAGCCGGTTTGAAGAAGAAGGAGGTCAGCTTCCTGGGCTTCTGTTCATTCATTCGCTTCCGCAACATGGCTGCGTCGGGTGTGCCTCTCCTCAGGAGTGCGGATGGCTCTGGGTTGAGGTCGGATGACGGCTCTGTATGCTCTGGTTCTCTCCCTGTCTGCAGTGCTCCCTGATTAAGCGGCCATCTTCAGCTTTGTCAGGCTGTGTCCTGCTTCAGGCTGAGAGTAAGCAGATCTGTAGGTGCGGGGTATAGCTTGACAGGTAGCTCTTAAAGTAGGGGGAGTTATCTCAATTGTTCCTGGTCCTCCAGTTTTGCGGAGGCTGCGATTTGTGAAGTTTTGCAGGCCCTGGGTGTAACAAGATGGCCGCCGCGGAGGATATAGTAGGCCGCACTGAAACCGCGGACTCCCTTACCAGCCATGCGGCCAAAAATCAGGTCCACAGGCCGCTAGAGGGTTCTTCCTAGGAGCAGCCAGCAATGATGACGGGCCTCTGGGGTTGATTTTGCGGCAGATACGGTGTGGATAGCTGGCGGCAGCCCAAGAAATCCGACCGCGAGGTCTGGTCCGGTAGGCCGCAGAAGCCCCGGCCTAAATGTAGCTCTGAGCGGGTGTCCGATCCACTCTATAGATAGTGCGGGGTTCAACTGGGGGAACAGGGAGATGGGTGGTAATGGTTTGAAGGCTCATCGGGGTCACTAGGATGAGGATTCCTTCGGAAGCTGAGGTGAGTCTGCAGAGCCTCTCAAGACTACGTCCTTCCTTGTCCACGTCAGGCCACGCCCCCCCAATTCCCATTTTTGAAGACAACCAGTGATGTATAAAGCTTACACAATCAGAAAGGGTCAATCCTAGGACCAAGCACATCAACATCAAGTATCACCTACAGAGGGACAATCAAGAGCAAGGTGTTATTGACATTCAATACTGCCCATGAGAAGAGATGACTGCTGATGCACTCACCAAGCCTTTATTGAAGGAACGTCATAGTAATATCCAGAAGAAGCTGAATGTAATTTGATAAAGCACATGCTGTTGAGAAGGGGAGTTGGAAAAAGCAACAGCATGTAAAGTACTGGGAACTATATAGATATGCATTATATCCATCTATACCAGCAGGTGGTACTGCAGTATTATAGTGTATAGTTCAGGTTTTCTATGATATGAGAGGAAGTACCCTCTGTATCTAAGTATGCACTTGCTTGTTATTCAGTTCCTGTTTTCTTGTTCCATGATAATGAATGATGATAATCCCCAATGACAGTAAAGTAGCTTGCTGCATACCACTAGCTTCCAGTGCATAATTTAATACTCTGACATCACCACCACCATGTTTCACGGTGGGGATGTTGTGTTCAGGGTGATGTGCAGTGTTAGTTTTCCGCCACACATATCGTTTTGCTAAAGTTCAATTTTGGTCTTATCTGACCAGAGCGCATTCTTCCACATGTTTGCTGTGTCCCCCACAGGGCTTCTTATGGCTTTCTTTCAACAATGCCTTTCTTCTTGCCACTCTTCCATAAAGGCCAGATTTGTGGAGTGCAGGACTAATAGTTGTCCTGTGGACAAATTCTCCCACCTGAGCTGTGGATCTCTGCGGCTCCTCCGGAGTTACCATGGGTCTCTTGGCTGCCTCTCTGATTAATGCTCTCCTTGCCTGACCTGTCAGTTTAGGTGGACGGCAATGTCTTGGTAGGTTTGTAGTTGTGCCATACTCTTTCCATTTTCCGATGATGGATTGAGCAGTGCTCCATGAGCTGTTCAAAGCTTGGGATTTTTTCTTATAACCTAACCCTGTTTTAAACTTCTCCACAACTTTATCCCTGACCTGTCTGGTGTATTCCTTGGCCTTCATGATGTTGTTTGTTTACTAAAGTTCTCTAACAAACCTCTGAGGGCTTCACAGAACAACTGTATTTATTCTGAGATTAAATTACACACAGGTGGACTCTATTTACTAATTAGGTGACTTCTGAAGGCAATTGGTTCCACTAGATTTTGGTTATTGGGTATCAGAGTGAAGGTGGCTGAATACAAATGCACGCCACACGTTTCAAATATGTATTTGTAAAAAATGTGAAAACCATTTATAATTTTCCTTCCACTTCACAATTATGTTCCACTTTGTGTTGGTCTATCACATAAAATCCCAATAAAATACATTTATGTTTTTGGTTGTAACATGACAAAATAGGGAACATTTCAATGGGTATGAATACTTTTTCAAGACACTGTACTCCTCTGTCATGTTTTTTATTGATGTCTTTGTCCCTACTGAGGAAGAGATGGAAAATCTTTGTCTGGAGACAAAAAACACATTTTACTGCTGTCTGGGCTTTCCATCCTGGTGATTACTAGGGATAAGCCAATCTATCTGGGTTTAGTTTGTTAATAGTTTAGCGAATCTTGCTCAAAGTTCGAAGTTCGCAAACTTTGTGGTGAAACCCACTGGAGTCTACAGGAGGCAAATTTTGTTATTCAATTGTATGCAAACTAAAAAGCATGCTGTTGTCAAACAAAAGGCATGGGAAGCCAGGTAAGGTAATGGGGGATATATGCCCATGCAAAAATTAAAAAATATAATAATAATAATAATTAAAAAAAAGTAAATTAAAAAAAAATCCCTAAACAGAATGCTCAGCTCTGCCTTCCATTTACAACACACTGACAATATGACTGCTGTGAGCAATTTTCCATTTTTTCAAATTACTGGGTTTTAGGACTTACTGAACAAGGGGATGGTTATTCTTCTGCCTTATAGACTGTTTCTTATCTTTGGTAGTGAACCTGCAAAATTTTCAGCCACAATTTTCTGATTTGCAAGCTTCACAAATCTTGGGGATTCATGCAACCCCAAATCACTTTCGTACTCGTGACAACAGTAATCCATACCTTTCAACTTTTTTAGATGGGAATACGAGACACCTATTAGCAAAAGTATGCAGGCATAGGACACACCCCCTACCAGGCCCCCTTAAAGGAGAATTGTACAAAACAATGATGAGTTAACCACTTCAGCCCTGAAAGGTTTTACCCCCTTCCTGACCAGGCCGTTTTTTTGCGATACGGCACTGCTTCGCTTTAACTGACTGACTGTCGTGCGATGTGGTACCCAAATTAAATCTACGTCCTTTTTTTCCCACAAGAAGAGCTTTCTTTTGGTGGTATTTGATCACCTCTGCAGTTTTTATTTTTTACATTGAAATAGAAAAGTACAATTTTGAAAACAAACAAACAATATTTTCTACTTTTTGCTATAATAAATCCCCCCCCCCCCCAAAATGTAAAAAAAACGAATTTCTTTCTCAGTTTAGTATTCTTCTACATATTTTTGGTAAAAAAAAATTGCAATAAGTGTATATCGATGGGTTCCCACAAAAGTTATAGCATCTACAAAATAAGGGATAGATATGTAATGGCGGTGATTAGTGATTTTTAGCAGGACATTGCGGCGGACAGATTGGACACTTTTGACACTTTTTTTGGGACCAGTGACATTTATACAGTGATCAGTGCTATAAAAATGCACTGATTACTGTATAAATGACACTGGCAGGGAAGGGGTTAACACTGGTGGTGATCAAAGGGTTGTGTTCCCTAGGGAGGTGCTTTCTAACTGTGGGGAGTGTGTACTGACTGGTAGAACAGAGAGATCACTGTTCCTGATCATTAGGAACAGACGCTCACTCTAAACTCCCATGACAGAACAAGGATCCGCCATGTTTACATAGGCAGATTCTTCCCCTCTGTGGAGCGATATCGTGCCCACCGGCCACGTGCACTGGCTCCAGGGCCGCACCACAGGCACACCCTCGCTATATCTATTACATGGAGCGCCATACCAGTACAACAATTTGCGTAATACAGCCGTCTTGCCGCAGTATAAGTGCGGCAGGCGGTCGGGAAGTGGTTAAGCCCATACATCCTTTTTTACCAGTACTATTCCTTTATACTACCTTTTGGAGATTACAAATGCAGCAAGTTAGAAATAGAATGAAAGGTTTGGACTAGGAAACACTTTTTGATAGATAAGTAATGCATTTTATACACCGCTATATCGATGAGACCAAAATGAGGGACAAATGAAGAGGAAAGAGGGACAGAGGGACATAGTTCCAAATGAGGGACAGTCCCTCGAAACCAGGGACAGTTGGGGGCTATGGTAATGCCATTTCTTGCACTGGTTGGTGTCACTGAGAAAGGGAAAGCCTTTCTAATGAGCTTACTCACATGAATTTTAACTCCTTCCCATGCTATCCTATACTAAAACTAAATATTATGCAGTTTCGCTTTAAAGTATATTTCCACTTTTGCAGTCATATTTGAGAAAACCCCACTATATATTTGTTAGGTGTTCCCATTCAGATAGCATGATGTTTCTCAGGAGGAGGTATCCTGGCTGACTGCAAGGATTTTGGAAAATCGTAAGAGTGAGCCTGTCCCAAATCTGTCCTTATTACAATATAATGCAAGGAGCCAAGCCGCTACACCTGTAATCTTTTGTTAGGACAGAGAGTTTTCAGATCTAGTTCCAATTGATGAAGATATGAAGACGTGCCTGTACAGTACAGACACTGTAAAGCCCCTCATAAACAAAGAGAGCTACCTAGGATTTTTTCCTTGCCAGAGGGTCCACAACAGAGCATCTAAAATAAGTAAGTTTAAATTTTTTTATATTTTTTAAGTAATGCTATGTGAATGGGGACGTATAACAAATATAGAATAGGTGCTATCTCAGTTTGGCTGCAAAAGTGTAAATACACTTTAAAGCAGAGTTCCATCCAAAAGTAGAACTTCCGCTTTAAGCACTCCTCACCCCCTTACATGCCACATTTGGCATGTCATTTTTTTTGGGGGGGGGGGAGTGTGTACCTTGTTTTGACAGGTACTTCCTGTCACACTTCCTCCTTCCGTCTAGACGACTCCTCCTCTCCTCCTAGGTGGCCCCTCTCTCCTGGCAATCTTCTGGGACAAGTCACAGGTCCCAGAAGACTGCCTGGCCACTAGGAACGTGCAGGGCGACTCGCGCATGTGCAGTGCGTACCCGGCCGTGAAGCCGGGCCGGTTGCCCACACTAGGAATGGCGGGGCCGTCGGAAGGAGGGGGGAGATGAGCGAGGCTTCGGGTGCAGCCTTCGCTGGACCGCGACACAGGTCCAGTTTTTGTAGCTGCTGACTTTTAATAAACGAAAAAACACGAGGAACTCTGATATAAGAGCAAACATGATCTCACAAAAGTAAGTACACCCTTCACACTTTTGTAAATTTTTTATTATATCTTTTCATGTGACAACACTGAAGAAATTACACTTTTCTACAATGTAAAGTAGTGAGTGTACTGCTTGTATAACAGTGTAAATTTGCTGTCCCCTCAAAATAACTCAACACACAGCCATTAATGTCTAAACCGCTGGCAACAAAAGTGAGTACACCCTTAAGTGAAAATTTCCAAATCAGGTCCAAAGTGTCAATATTTTGTGAGGCCACCATTATTTTCCAGCACTGCCTTAACCCACTTGGGCATGGAGTTCACCAGAGCTTCACAGGTTGCCACTGGAATCCTCTTCCACTCCTCCATGATGACATCACAGAGCTGGTGGATGTTACAATGCCCCACAGATGCTCAGTAGGGTTTAGGTCTGGAGACATGCTTGGCCAGTCCATCACCTTTACCCTCAGCTTCTTTAGCAAGGCAGTGGTTGTCTTGGAGGTGTGTTTGTGGTCGTTGTCATGATGGAATACTGCCCTGCGGCCCAGTCTCCAAAGGGATGGGGATCATGCTCTGCTTCAGTATGTCACAGTACATGTTGACATTCATGGTTCCCTCAATAAACTGTAGCATCCCCCAGTGCCGGCAGCACTCATGCAGCCCCAGATCATGACACTCCCACCACCATGCTTGATTGTAAGCAAGACACACTTGTCTTTGTTCTCTTCACCTGTTTGCCACCACACACCTTTGACACCATCTGAACCAAATACGTGTATCTTGGTCTCATCAGACCACAGGACATGGTTCCAGCAATCCATGTCCTTAGTCTGCTTGTCTTCAGAAAATTGTTTGTGGGCTTTCTTATGCATCATCTTTAGAAGAGGCTTCCTTCTGGGATGACAGCCATGCAGATCAATTTGATGCAGTGTGTGGCGTATAGTCTGAGCACTGACAGGCTGACCCCCCCACCCCTTCAACCTCTGCAGCAATGCTAGCAGCACTCATACATCTATTTCCCAAAGACAACCTCTGGATATAATGCTGAGCACGTGCACTCAACCTCTTTGGTTGACCATGGTGAGGCCTGTTCTGAGTGGAACCTGTCCTGTTAAACTGCTGTATGGTCTTGGCCATTGTGCTGCAGCTCATTTTCAGGGTCTTGACAATCTTCTTATAGCCTAGGCCATCTTTATGTAGAGCAATAATACTTTTTTTCAGATCCTCAGGGTTTTTTGCCACGAGGTGCCATGTTGACCTTCCAGTGACCAGTATGAGGGAGTGAGAGCGATAACACCAAATTTAACACACCTGCTCCCCATTCACATCTGAGACCTTGTAACACTTACGAGTCACATTACACCAGGGTGGGAAAATGGCTAATTGGGCCCAATTTGGACCTTTTCACTTTGGGGTGTACTCGCTTTTGTTGCCAGTAGTTTAGACATTAATGGCTGTGTGTTGAGTTATTTTGAGAGGACAGCAAATTTACACTGTTATACAAGCTGTACACTCACTACTTTACATTGTAGCAAAGTGTCATTTCTTCAGTGTTGTCACATGAAAAGATATAATAAAATATTTACAAAAATGTGAGGGGTGTACTCACTTTTGTGAGATACTGTATATATATATATATATATATTCTCAAAGAAATGAAGGGTCTATAACTTTTATAATATGTGTATTTCATATGATAGAATCAGAATATCAGCCAATAGTCCAGAAAAAAAACATGATGCAAATGTTATAAATTGTGTTGCAGTTCAGTGAGTAAAATAAGTATTTGCTCCCCAAGCAAAACAAGACTTAGTACTTAGAAACCCTTGTTGGCAAGCACAGAGGTAAGACATTTCTTGTAGTTGGTTACCAGTTTTGCACACATCTCAGGAGGGATTTTGGTCCACTCTTCTGTCTGTCACTTGGCAACTCGAAGTTTCAGCTCCCTCCATAAATTTTCTATAGGATTAAGGTCTGGAAACTGGCTAGGTCACTACATAACCTTAATGTGCTTCTTCTTGAGCCACTCCTTTATTGCCTTGGCAGTATGTTTTGGGTCATTGTTGTGCTGGAAGACCCATCCACGACCCACGTTCAGTGTTCTGGCTGAGGGAAGATGGCTCTCATCCAAGATTTTACAATAAATGGCCCCATCCATTGGCCCCTCAATGCAGCAAAGTCGGCCTGTACCTTAGCAGAGAAACAGCCCCAAAGCATAATGTTTCCACCTCCATGCTTGACTGTAGGGATGGTGCTCTTAGGGTCATATGCAGCATTTTTCTTCCTCCAAACACGACGAGTCGAGTTAATGCCAAAGAGATACATTTTGGTCTTATCTGACTACAGCATTTCTCCCAATCCTTCTCTGAATTATTAAGATGTTCACTGGCGAACTTCAGACAGACCTGTACATGTGACTTCTTGAGGAGGGGGACCTTGCGGACTTTTCAGGATTTCAATCCATGGTTGTGTTGTCAATGGTTTGTTTGGTGACTGTGGTCCCAACTGCCTTAAGAACATTCTCAAGCTCCTCTAGTGTAGTTCTGGGCTGATCCCTCACTTTTCTTATGATCATCCTTACCCCATGAGGGGAAATCTTGCATGGAGCTCCAGAACGTGGGCGATTGATGGGTTTTTTGTATTTCATTAATTTGCGAATAATCACTCCAACAGTTGTCTCCTTCTCACCAAGCTTCTTACTGATGGTCTTGTAGCCCATTCCAGCCTTGTGCAGGTCTACAATCTTGTCTCTGACATCCTTTGTCAGCTCTTTGGTCTTGCCGCTAATGGTGAGGTTTGAATGGAAGAAAGAGATTCTGTAGATAGGTGTATTTTATACACATAACGGGTTGTCGTTAGGAGCAACTTTTTAAATTGACAGGACTAATCTATGTACCACATGAGCCACATACTGCAGTCAGTCTGTGGGAGCCAGAATTACATAGTTACATAGTTAGTCAGGTTGAAAAAAGATACAAGTCCATCTAGTTCAACAAAAAAAAAAATGTATATATATATAACCAAATAATCCCATATACAATCCTTCACCCACAGTTTATCCAGGGGAAGGCAAAAAACCCCAGCAAAGCGTGATCCAATTTGCTATAACGGGGGAAAAAATTACTTACTGATTCCCCGAGAGGCAATCGGATTCACCCTGGATCAACTTTACCTAAAAATGTTAGTACCCAGTTATATTATTTACATTAAGGAAAGAATCCAGGCCTTTTTTAAAGCAATCAACCGTGCTGGCCAAACCCCCCTCTGGAGGGAGTCTATTCCACATTTTCACGCTCTTACTGTAAAGAAACCTTTCCGTATTTGTAGATGAAATCTTTTTTCCTCTAGACGTAAAGAGTGCCCCCTTGTCCTTTGTGATGACCTTAAAGTAAATAACTCAACACCAAGTTCACTATATGGACCACTTATATATTTGTACATGTTGATCTTAATCTCCTCTTCTCAAGAGAGAATAAATTCAGTTCCTCTAATCTTTCCTCATAGCTGAGCTCCTCCATGCCTCTTATTAGTTTGGTTGCCCTTCTCTGCATTTTCTCCAGTTCCCCAATATCCTTTTTGAGAACTGGTGCCCAAAACTGAACTGCATATTCCAGATGCGGTCTTACTAATGATTTGTACAGGGGGGCAAAATAATGTCTCTATCTCTGGAGTCCATACCTCTCTTAATACAAGAAAGGATTTTGCTATCTTTGGAAACCGCAGCTTGGCATTTCATGCCATTATTAAGCTTATGATCTACCAAAGCCCCCAGATCCTTCTCCACTATGGATTCCCCCAGTTGTACTCCCCCTAGTATGTACGATGCATGCATATTCTTAGCCCCCAAGTGCATAATTATTGTTGGTTGGTAGGGGATCAAATACTTATTTTACTCACTGAACTGCAACTCAATGCATAACCTTTGTATCATGTGCCTTTTATGGATTTTTGATTGATATTCTGTCTCTATCATTTAAAATACACCTATGATAAAAATTATAGACCCTTCATTTCTTGGTAAGTAGGCAAATTTACAAAATCTGCAGGGCATCAAATAATTATTTTCCCCACTGTATATACACACACCAAATCACAGGATTATGAAATCATTTTTTAAGGGAAGCCTCTTTCTTGTTCTCAGCCTAGGCAGCCTAGATCACAGGGTTTCTGGCTACCAATCATTACTTTAGACTGAGAGTATATTGTTTTTGCTTAACCTCCCTGGCGGTAATCCCGAGTGCGGCTCGGGGTGGAATTTCAGTACCATTAGCGGTAACCCCGAGCCACACTCGGGATTGCATTGCTGGATCCAGGCTGGGTTACTCACCTTGTCCCCTGGATCCAGCGATGTCCTCCCGCGGTGTCAGCGTGTCTGTCCCTCCGCCCGATGCCTCTGTGTGCCGGGCTCCGTTCCCTGCGAGCGTTGCGTCGCACGGGGACGGAGACCGGCGGGAAATTCAAAAAGTGAAACACACACAGCACTTACAGTACACTGTAATCTTACAGATTACATTGCTGTATGAAATAATTTCACATCCCCTTTGTCCCTAGTGGTTTGCCAAGAGCCCTGCATGCACTTTTATATTATTTATGTCATTCTTTCTGCCTGGAAACATGAGAATGTCCATAGCAACCAAAAAGCGTCCCTTTACTTTAAAAGTGGTTTTGGATCAGCTAGAAAACAGCGATAGTAAATAAGAATCATTTGCAGAATTTAGTGATACTGATTTGTGGGGAAATTTATCATCAGAAACTGAAAGTGGCGACAGCAACAATTCTGCAACTGAGCAAATTTCAGTGTTTTGGTTTGATTCCATTATTGAATACATTTTATTACTATTACGTTATTATTTTTGATGATTATTTATAGTTATTTATTATATTATAATTTATGATTTCATGTTTCAAACTTTTTCATACCCGGGATGTCTACTAGACTCTGGTTTGGACAGATTTAAGTGAGTTATTCTTAAGAATTACAGGCCTACAATATAAAACGCCAAATTTCCATGCAAAATAATCGTACCGCTTTCAGCACCAAAAATCTGACATAATCATACCGCCAGGGAGGTTAACAGGGAGATAATAGCACCACTAAGGCTGCTTCCCTATACATTGATAATTACGGACTATACATAGAAACCAAATTTTAAAATATGAACAAGCATCAGTAAGACTGTTTACATGTGAATTTTTTTTCACACACGTCTAAAAATATTAGAAAGAAATGGTTCCTTTTTAAATAAGAATGTTAAATTAAATTATTTTGAATCATTTTAATTTGCAATGGAATGGATGCCTTTTTAAATACCTAAAATTTCAATATCTTCAATATATTGATGCAGCGTTGTATCTATGAAGTAAATATTTTGACCTGTGTGATGACATTGGTAAAGTCAGAAGCTCCGGGGTGAAGATTTTGAGTGTAAATTTTTAATGAAATAATTTCCTGCGTTCTTCTTGGGTTTCATGGAGCGTTTGGAAATCTGGTCTAGTGAAGTATTTAGGGATTGTGGCCAGTCTACTCAATTTCTTGAGATAACGGAACAATACACCCCGAATACCGCTAACCATTCTCCATTCCTGTGTCTCCTTCCAGCTGCCCATTCAGGAAAAAATACTTTTCCATTTTTCATATAATAGGAATCAGAGCTTTACCAGGTGATGCAGGTTTTGTTTTCTTAGGCATAAGCTACACAGGATATATATATTTTTTAACAGAAAAGTTTTTATTTATCTCAAATGGAAATAAACAGTACACACAGTATCTCACAAAATTGAGTACACCCCTCACATTTTTGTAAATATTTTGTTCTATCTTTTCATGTGACAACACTGAATAAGTGACACTTTGCTACAATGTAAAGTAGTGAGTGTACAGCTTGTATAACAGTGTAAATTTGTTGTCCCCTCAAAATAACTCAACACACAGCCAAATTGGACCCAATTAGCCATTTTCCCTCCCCGGTGTCATGTGACTCGTTAGTGTTACAATGTCTCAGGTGCGAATGGGGAGCAGGTGTGTTAAATTTGGTGTTATCGCTCTCACTCTCTCATACTGGTCACTGGAAGTTCAACATGGCACCTCATGGCAAAGAACTCTCTGGGGATCTGAAAAAGTGAAACTGAGCTGCAGCACAGTGGCCAAGACCATACAGCAGTTTAACAGGACAGGTTCCACTCAGACCAGGCCTCACCATGGTCGACCAAAGAGGTTGAGTGCACATGCTCAGCATCATATCCAGAGGTTGTCTTTGGGAAATAGACGTATGAGTGCTGCCAGCATTGCTGCAGAGGTTGAAGGGGTGGGGGGTCATCCTGTCAGAGCTCAGGCCATACGCCGCACACTGCATTAAATTGGTCTGCATGGCTGTCATCCCAGAAGGAAGCCTCTTCAAAGATGATGCACAAGAAAGCACAGTTTGCTGAAGACAAGCAGACTAAGGACATGGATTACTGGAACCATGTTCTGTTGTCTGATGAGACCAAGATAAACGTATTTGTTTCAGATGGTGGCAACTAGGTGAGGAGTAAAAAGACAAGGGTGTCTTGCCTACAGTCAAGCATGGGGGTGGGAGTGTCATGATTTGGGGCTGCATGAGTGCTGCCGGCACTAGGGGGAGCTACAGTTTATTGAGGGAACCATGAATGCCAACATGTACTGTGACATACTGAAGCAGAGCATGATCCCCTCCCTTTGGAGACTGGGCCGCAGGGCAGTATTCCATCATGACAATTACCCCAAACACACCTCCAAGACAACCACTGCCTTGCTAAAGAAGCTGAGGGTAAAGGGGATGGACTGGCCAAGCATGTCTCCAGACCTAAACCCTATTGAGCATCTGTGGGGCATCCTCAAACAGAAGGTGGAGGAGCACAAGGTCTCTAACATCCACCAGCTCTGTGATGTCGTCATGGAGGAGTGGAAGAGAACTCTAGTGGCAACCTGTGAAGCTCTGGTGAACTCCATGCCCAAGAGGTTTAAGGCAGTGCTGGAAAATAATGTGTGTTATACAAGCTGTACACTCACTACTTTACATTGTAGCAAAGTGTCATTTCTTCAGTGTTGTCACATGAAAAGATATAATAAAATATTTACAAAATTGTGAGATACTGTACATACAAGAAGAAATAAAAAGAAAATAGAACAGTAAGGCACAAATTTAGTTCAGTGCAGTATACGAGAGAGATATTTCAAAAACAAGTATGTTATAATGGACAGTATGTTACATCTATAGAATCAAGTATATTCATGTTGGGCTTAGTCCCCTATCTGGCTTAATAAGAAACAGTCTGTATAAATCGCCCTGAAGGGGGAGGGAACACAGGATATTTTTAGGAGCTCAATCATAATACAAATATCACCTTGAATTAAGCAATATAGTACTGAGCGGACCAACGTTCCGGGGTAGACCACATTGATTCAGATTGGTCAGGGCCATCACAGTGAATGGATCTGGTCCTATCTGGAAGCACAACACAGAAAAAAAGGAGAAGATCAGGGATTCCAAATCAAATCCCTGGACCCAGGGCCCCTGATAAGGGGGTACAACCAGCCCTGGTGTGGGGGGCCCGGAGCACACGGGGGGGGATTAGTGACAGATGTGTCTCTTTTCCTCCAGCAGATAAAAGTTGCTCTCCTTCCCTCTCCCTTGCTACAAGCTTTTATCTGCTAAGAAAGAGACAGTCGTCCCTCACTAATCCCCCTACATGTGTGGGCCCCCCTCCTCTCGGCTCTGGAATTTGTTATCTCTAACTTAGGCTCCATGTACACTGGCTTAAAAAAATTGCTGCTTCTACAGGAGCTTAGTGTTTTGCCTGTAGAAGTAGCTCAATGTTATCCTAGGTGTCCATACACATTAGGACGATTGCA
This sequence comes from Glandirana rugosa, assembly GCA_018402905.1. Lineage (NCBI taxonomy): Eukaryota > Metazoa > Chordata > Amphibia > Anura > Ranidae > Glandirana > Glandirana rugosa. The sequence continues at coordinate 1,414,705 of BLSH010558500.1, forward strand.
GGCATATTTTAAGCTCAACGTTTAAGAGACAGAAAAAAAAAACCCTCTGGTTCTCCTAAACTAGTCTAAACTTTGTATAAAAAATGTTCTATATCAGAGTTTTTCTCTGCCAAGTGAATTGGAGTTTTTTTAAAGCCCAGTGTGCATGGAGCTTAACTTTTTTTCTCTCCCTCTGTCCCTCTGATCCCGGAGCCTGTATATTTTTTTCATCTCATCTTCATTTTTATTTATTAACTCAGTTTTATCTTTTAGATTTAGCAGAGATTCTGTGAGTTATGTTGTATTTGTTCTGCTAATAGTTTTATTGTATTTTTAGCAAATTATAGCTTTAATACTTTCTTGGGGGGGGGGGGGGGGCTGTCAAATAGTCTGTATGGGGCCCCACGATTTCTATCAGCAGCCCTGCCTGGACCAGCTATGTAGGCACTGACAGCTGAAGATTGCTGGAGGCATGTACAGTGGGGACCATGGGGTGGGGTGAGTGTTAGTTCACCTTTACATGTTTACTATAAAAGTGAATGGCCCCTTTAAGGGATGGGCAACCCTGGCCCCATAACCAGTGCTCTGACTCCCCCAGGTTAGCTGCCCTCTGAAGGGGTAAGAGAAATAAAAAGGTAATAAGATAAGGAGTATGTACACTATATTGTCAAAAGTATTGGGGTGCCTGCCTTTAAACGCACATGAACTTTAATGGCATCCCAGTCTTAGTCTGTACGGTTCAGTATTGGGTTGGCCCACCCTTTGCAGCTATAGCAGCTTCAACTCTTCTGGGAACACTGTCCACAAGGTTTAGGAGTGTCTATGGGAATATTTGACCATTCTTTCAAAAGCACATTTGTGAGGTCAGGCACTGATGTGGACGAGAAGGCCTGGCTTGCATTCTCCGCTCTAATTCTAGATGTTCTATTGGGTTGAGGTCAGGGCTGTGCAGGCTAGTCAAGTACCGCCACCCCAAAACTTGCTCATCCATGTCTTTATGGACCTTGCTTTGTGCATTGGTCCAAATCATTTGGTGGAGGGGGATTATGGTGTGAGGTTGTTTTTCAGGGGTTGGGCTTGGCCCCTTAGTTCCAGTGAAGGGAACTCTTAAAGCATCAGCATACCAAGACATTTACACTTTCATGCTCCCAACTATGTGGGAACAGTTTGGGGATGGCCCCTTTCTGTTCCAACATGACTTGCACCAGTGCACAAAGCACTACGTCCCATAGACACATTTCTAAACCTTGTAGACAGCCAGAAGAGTTGAAACTGGTATAACTGCAAAGGGTGGGCCAACCCAATATTGAACCCTATGGACCAAGACTGAGATGCCATTAACCACTTCAGCCCCGGAAGGATTTCCAGCTTTAGGACCGGAGCCCTTTTTGCGATTCGGCGCTGCGTCACTTTAACTGACAATTGCGCGGTCGTGCGGCGTTGTACCCAAACAAAATTTGCGTCCTTTTTTTTCCCACAAATAGAGCTTTCTTTTGGTGGTATTTGATCACCTCTGCGTCATTTCTGATCGCCGCTATAAACAAAAGAAGAGCGACAATTTTGCAAAAAACCCAAATTTCTTACTTTTTGCTAAAATACAAATCCAAAAAAAAATATAAAAAAACATTTTTTTTCACCGTTTTTGGCCGATTTATATTCTTCCTCATATTTGCGATAAAAAAAAATCACAATCGGCGTTTATTGATTGGTTTGCGCAAAAGTGGTCGCGTTTACGGATGATGAGAATTCATTTTTGGGGTTCTTATTTTTTTTTATTTTTTACTAATAATGGCGGCGATCTGTGATTTTTAGCGGTACTGCGATATTTCAGCGGACATGTCGGACCATTTTGACACTTTTTTGGGACCATTGGCATTTATACAGCGATCAGTGCTATAAAAATGCACTGATTACTGTGTAAATGCCATTGGCAGTAAAGGGGTTAACCTGCAGGGGGCGCTCTAAGGGTTAACTATGTTCCCTGGGCGTGTTCTAACTGTGGGGGGACTGCCCTAGCTGGGGAAGGGAAGTGGTCACAGCCTCCGTATACAGGAAGGCTGTGATCACAGCCCTTCCCCCTTCACAGAACAGAGGTCCGTGTTTACATACACGGACCTCCATTCCTTCACTCCGGGGGGGCCATCGCGTGTAGCCGGCGGCAATCGAAGCCGCCGCACCCGCTCCCTGGCCGTCCCCGAACACAGTGAGTGCGCGTTATCGCAGCCGCCGTCGTATGACGGCGATTTGCGATAACGAACCACCTTGTCGCCGTCAACCTGCGGTTGGCGGTCGGCAGGTGGTTAAAGTTCATGCTCGTGTAAAGGCAGGCGTCTCAATACTTTTGGCAATATAGTGTATGTAAGTATGTGCTATAGATGTGAGGGTGACATACTGAAAGCAGCCTATGCAGTTACAGTTAAATCTGGATCAATCATATTTTTCATTCAAACGTATTTTAATCTAGGCTCTAGATATTTTTGTTTGGCTAGGGAAGGCTTATTGTCACCTGGTTTGCATTGTAATATATGCCATTAATTTCGGTGATGACCTATTAAAAGAGCATTTGTCGCCAAGGCTCTCATCTGATTAGGTGATAAACAATGAAATTCATATTAATGAGTTATGATTAATTTACAAAGTGTAGTTCTGTGCTGGCAGCCAGCCCAGATAAAAAGCCTATTATGGTAGAGCATGTGCATATTTAACATCTTCTTTCTTACTCAAACAGATTTATATATTTTTTTAATCTTAACTATTGTCGGATTTTAGCACATCTATCGTACATGTGGGAAACATCTAGTTAAGATCCCAGCATTAATGCAAACTACATACATATATTAAAAGCACAGTTTCATCCAGTTTCGTATTCATTAACATTTCATTAAGGCTCATTTTACATCTGTACGCTACAATATTGTGTGCTAAAACACGCATTTTCCTGCACCTTGCAGTGACATTTAATTTAAATGGCACCTCAATGCACCCTGCAAATACTTGCCAAAGCACGTACATTGCCATGCACCACAATATACAGGTGACGGCCATCTGTGCATTGTAGTGCAGTGTGTTGAATAAAAGCTTTACCTCAATCCCAAATTTATTGGCTGCCTTAACACAAGGCATGTTAACAGTAGAAATTCCAAAGTACGTAATGCAGAGCATAGGTTACAGTGTGCCCTGATCAGGACTATGTCAAGGTCAACATACCTTATAGAGTGTATAAAAAAATCAAGAAACTAATACCGCAACATTAGTGGTCAATGAGAAGAAGATTGTTCTGGCATTAGTGGTCAGAAGCTGTAAGAATGCCCAAGTGTCTGTATGCATGGCGGGAAGAATAACCTGATGTCAGCATCAGTGGGGAAATAAAATGCTCCAGTGTCAGTGTATGTGGTGGGAAGAATGGCCTGGCTTTGCTTTCCAGGGTGAAGAATGCTGCAGTGTGTGTGTACATAGGAGGAAGAATGCCCCAGCATTGTCATTTGTAGGAGGAATAAAGACTTGGAGGGAAATATGCTCTAGTGTCTGTCTGTTTGATGCCCCAGGATTGGTGTCACAGGAAGAAGAATGCCCCAGGATTGATGTCAATGGGAGGAAGAATGCCTTGACATTGGTGCCTAAGGACGAATAATGTCCAGTATCTCTTGCCTTTGAAGGTAGAATGCCCTGTTATTATCAACCGGAGGAAGAATGCCATGGCATCATTGTCTTTGGGAGGAAGACCTGGCAGAAAGAATGATCTACCATCAATGACCATGGGAGAAAGAATGCCTCGACACTGATGCTGGAGGGATAAACAATGCCCTAGTAGAGGTAGAATACCCTGGTGTTATTGTCAACAGGAAGAAGAATGCCACGGCATCATTGTCTTTGTGAGGAAGAGTCACCAGGCAGAAAGAATGCTCTGGCATTAGTGACCATGAGAGAAAGAATACCTTGACATTGATGCATGTAGGATAAACAATGCCATAGTAAATGTAGAATGAACTGGTGCTATTGTCAACAGGAGGAAGAATGCCATGGCATCATTGTCTTTGGGAGGAAGAGTGACCTGGCAGAAAGAATGCTCTGGCATTAGTGACCACGGGAGAAAGAATGCCTTGACATTAATGCCTGGGGGATGAACAACACCCTAGTATCTCTGGCCTTTGGGAGGTAGAATGCCCTAGTGTTATTGTCAGTTGAAGGAAGAATGAACTGGCATGAAGAATACCCTGATATCATTGTCCATGGGAGTAAGAATGACTCGGCAGGAAAAATGGCATCAGTGACCAAGCAAGCAAGAAAGAATGCTCCGGCATTGGCAGCTATGAAGGGAAGGGAAGCCCCCTAGCATTGGTGTTGGTGGGAAAACCTTCCCCCATCACTAGTGTCAGCGGGGACCCCTTCTTAGAACTTGCAACTTGCCTGAGTGAAGGCTCTATGTCCTGCGCTGCTGCATCTCATGCTGACAGATAATGTCAGTGCTGGAAATCTGTGCACATTTTTGGACACGAGATCACTTCACCTGACAATGTCAGCAGAGATCCTGAAACAGGACCATGTCAGCAGTGCCCCATGATTTCACTTGAATTTTAGGACAGGCCCATTTTTCTCATAACAAATAATCTTTTTGGGAAGCAAGACACCATCATTTGCTTTCATAATGGCAGTTGTTTGGAACCAAGGAATTGGGTAAGTATATATCACCCTATGGAATCCCACAGGTGATTTAGCTCACTATCTCCCCTGCAATATGGAAATGTCAGTTTTAGATTGAGATGTCCTTTACATGAAGGCGCAGACACTGCCAAGAAGCTTAAGTTAATTTTAATTGCTATGTGAATGTTTTCTCGTTGTTCTTTTTACAAACACAGGCACGCGCTCTCATTATAACCCATAATGCTTCTTTCTTGCTAACATATAATGATAGAGAAAAATCCATACCACTGATATGTGGTTGTCTTCAGATGGGAAAACTGTCTGGTCTTGCAGCTTATAGGCCAAGACCTGAAGATCCCTATTGGCAACCAAAAATAACAGTCTCCACGGTAGCTCAAGAAGTAATGTCTTTTCTGCAAGGCATCAGCCAGGAGTCGGGCCCTGGAGAATAGACCTGTCCTAGCTCACCTCTAAATTTGCTTACTGTTGCAATAGAAAAAAACTAAACTTTTTGCTTGGTCTTGCTAAGTACAGTAAATGCTGCATATTTATTTAAAGCAGAATGAAACCCTCCTATCCTACTATGTGTCAAGTAAGGTGCCATCTTAGCCTCTAGCAAGATCTGAAACTGGCTTGTAGGTTCGGTTGAGAGCTGACATAAGCACACTGGCACCTGTGACAGGCATGCCTTGCAGTATACAGTGAAAACAAAAAATCTGTGCTTAGTGACATGACAAATTAAGTAAAAATTAACAATAATAAAATCAACAATAATGGAAGCCGCCTACACAGGACCCCTTATATTAAAGTGTTACTAAACCCAGTAATATGAAAATAGTTCATCTGCCCTCCCCCCACAGTGCCCATAACTTCTAAATCGTCTTTTCACATTTAAATACTGCCACTATATACCTTTTTGGATGATCTGTATACCATGGTCAGTGATAAACTGCACAGTATCTCCAGTGCTGAGAGTTCAGGTAGGAGGAGATTTCCACTACATCCTGTATACACGCCCACATGTGTGATATCAATATCATGTGACCTGGAAAGCACTGAGAACAAGTGAATGTTCTCTCCAGCATAAAAGACACAACTGGGCATGCACAGGTCGGCTACCCTGCCTGTGTTAAACTCACCTTCCCCAGATAGACAGTGCAGGAGGGAAGGATCTATGCATACAGGATAAAACAGCCTTTTTACATAATACAGAAGATTAACCGCTTAAGTTCCACAGTGAGTATAACAAGCATGCTATGCTGCATATACAGAGTCCATCAAAATATCATAATAGTCAATGTAGCACTTCTGTGACATGATTACAACTCCACACTGTGTAAATATGCACATCAGCTATAAATTTATGACCATCCACGTAATATTTTGCCGCCAAAACTGCCCTGACCCATTGAGGCATGGATACCACTAGACCTCTGAAGGTATGCTGTGATATCTGGCACCAATCTGTCAGTAGCAGCTCCTTTAAGTCATGTAAGTTGCTTAGAGCCTCTATTGATAGGACTTGTTTTTGCAGCACATCCCACAGATGCTTTATCGGATTGAGATCTGGGGATGTTGGAGGTCAAGTCAACATCTTGAACCCCTGCTCAAAAAGGCCACTGCCATCAGGAAATATTGTTTCCATGAAGGTGTTGGAAAAGCAACAGCAATCCTACTATATACAGTGAACTGTATGTACTGTATGCATTATACCTATTTATACCAGCAGGTGGCACTGCAGTATTTTAGTGTATAGTTCAGGTTTTCTATTATATGAGAGGAAGTACCTTCCTTATGTAAGCGCATGCACTTGTTTGTATCAAGTTCTTGGGTCCCAGGCGCCCAGGGCACTGGAAAGAGAATACTGCAAATCAGTGAGTACTGCATACAAGCTGATGAAAGATGGCAAATGGTTCAGATGTGAAGTTTGTAATTGCAAGGCTGAAAATGCCAATTATCATATGTGGAAGTTTAAGCTAGAGATGATTCTTACTAAGGATGACTTGTGGCAAGTGCTGAATACAGACAGACCCACAAATGGACAGACGGAGGACTGGGATAGAAAAATAGACAGGCAAAAGCAATCATAAGCTTACTAGTGGAAAATGACCAGCTTATCCACATAAGAACCGAGAAAATGGCCAAGGGTATGTGGACTTCATTACAAAAACTACATGAGCGTTCAAGCCTCAACAGTAAGCTGTTTTTGATAAGAAAATTATATAAGATGAGACTAGAAGAAGGCCAGCAAATGTGTAACCATGTGAAAGATATGCTAGAAATCATAGAGCAGCTGTGTGCCATTGAAAAGATCATCAAAGATAACCATATTTTGCCCTGCTCCTCTGCAGCCTTCCAGAGACATATAATGCTTTTTTTAATGCTTTAGAAACCAGACGCAAACAGGAACTGACACTGGAATATGTCAAAGGCAAATTAATCTATGAATATGACAGAAGGGAAAAAAAACATGCATCATAATGACAAAGCTCTTAATATGTACAAAGGCATAAAGCACAACAAAGAAAGCAGAGCCTGTTTTCACTGTAAAAAAGAACCAGTCACTTAAAAAAGGACTGTTCTATCTGGAAAGTCGAGCAACAAAAGCTACAGCTATCTACAAAAGAAAGAGTCAAAACAGCCACAAAGGAAACTGCAGACACATCATAGATTGGCACCTTTAAAGTGACACAGAGCCGCAAACCACACGGCTGGTGCATAGGTTCAGGTGTGACAAGCCACATGATTAGTGATGAGACCTTCTTCACAAACATTGATTACAGTGCAAAAGACAAAGTTTTCCTAGTAAACGGGAAAAGCATCACATCCGAAGGTAAAGGCCAGGGTTTCCTGAACTGCATTACACCACAAGGAGGTCACCACAGTATACTTGTAAAGAAAGTGCTGTATGTTCCAGAACTAGAAGACAGCCTTCTATCAGTGAAAAGTCTTGCAAACAACGGTCTCACAGTTAAAGTGGAGGTCCGAAGTAAAAAAAAAAAATTAAAAGTCAGCAGTTACACATACAGTAGCTGTTGACTTTTAATGATAGGGTACTTACCTGTCCTGGAGTCCAGCGATGTTTGCACCCTCTTCGGATCGGGGGACGGGTGTGGCCGCCTCCATCGCGGGTAAGGGAACCCGGACGTGTAGCAGTACAGCTTCACGCCGGGCACCTTACTGCGCATGCGCGAGGCTCTGCTGCGCTCTGCTATTGGCCAGGCAGCCAGAAGCAGAGCGAGCAGGGAGGAGGGAGCCGCGCTGCTGACGTCAGCGGCTGCGTCCGCCGGCCAGAGCTCCCAGATGTGTGGAAAAAGACACCTATCTAAAGACAGGTGTCCTCTTCCCCCTCCCCCCCGAAAGGTGCCAAATGTGACAGCTGAGGGGGGGAGGAATTTTTGGGTGGAACTCCGCTTTAAGTTCCAGGGTGATTAATGCACAATTCACAATAATAAGCGATACCTCACAAAAAGAAAACTGGATGATCACCTATACAGGCTCATCACCACAGACCAGCAAGCCAATATAGTCTCTAATGACATACGCAGCAAATGTATTCACTTATGGCACAGGTGGCTGGGACACAGAAGTCCAGAAACTATACAGGACATTATAAAGAGAGGCTTATCAGAAGATTTGACAATAATGCCTTGCAAAGTGCTCATGAAATGCAAGTGCTCTATTGAAGCAAAAGCCATACGTGCTCCCCTTCCACAGGCGTCTCAAAGAAAAAACACCCACCCCCTGCATCTCATACACAGTGACATATGCGGTCCAATGAAAACTCATTGATGATTATTCCAGGTACACAACTACTTATCTGATGAAACATAAGAATGAAACATCAGAGAAACTCCAAGAGTTTGTTGCCATATCAAGCAACAAATTCCAACGCAAACCAGGAATATTACGGACCCAAAATGGGGGAGAATACATAAGCAAAGAAGTGGCCTCATACCTGAAGAGACAAGGTATAGAACACCAGACAACCACACCATACACTTCTGAACAAAACGGTGTAGCAGAAAGGAAAAATCGCACTCTTATAGAAATGGCCAACTACTCCATTTGAAATGTGGCATGGATCAAAGCCTAACATAAGGTACATCAGAATGTTTGGATGTAAAGCATATGCCTATATTCCAAGTCAAAAGCGATCCAAGCTGGAGAATAGAGCCATAGACGGCATTCTAGTAGGCTACAGTGAGCAAACTAAGGGTTACAGAATCCTTCACCCAAAGACTGACAAAGTGACAATAAGCCATAGTGTTTATTTCGATGACAGCCATCATCAGAAAAACTGATCCCTGAAAGCTGCAGAACAAGAGGTGTAACTCAAAATGCCTAAAACGAGTTCCCCTCCAGATCTTGCAGAACTGCCTGAAATCAGAAGATCCACTTGGACTACAAAGGGGATACCAACAGGCAAGCTGTCATACACTGTCAAAACACACAGCGTATTTGAACCAACATCCTGGGAAGACATAGGAAAACTGCCAAAACGTGAAACCAATAAATGGAGAAAGGCAACAGAAAAAGAATTCAAGTCACTTCAAGAAAATAAAACCTGGACTCTCACAGAACTCCCTCCTAACCGCAAAGTAAAGTCAGATGCAGAGGGGAATATCCACAAATACAAAGCCAGACTAGTTGCCAAGGGTTACTCCCAGAAATTCAGTGAAGATTATGATGAAACATTTGCTCTCCACCATCAGAGCACTTCTTAGTGTTGCATCCGAGAAGGGCATGAAAGTGTAACACCTAGACGTTAAAGCTGCTTTCCTATATGGAGACATTAAAGGATATCTCTACATGGAGCAACCAACCACCAGGGTTTGAGCAAGGAGACAACCTTGTGTGTAAACTTCAGAAGAGCATCTACGGTCTTAAGCAATCTCCAAGGATGTGGAATGAGAAAGTAAATTAACTGTTTACTAGAGAGGGATTCTCAAGAAGTAAAGTAGACAGACCCCTGTCTCTACTCCAGGAATCAAGAAGACAGATGGATATACATCCTTATCTATGTTGATGACATTATAACTTGTTTTGAACAAGAAGGGGATTACAATCACATAGTTCACAAGCTGAAAGAAAAAATTGAAATCAAAGAGCTTGGCAACATTAGCTACTATCTAGGAATCCAAATAGAGTGAGAAGAAGATGGAAGTTATCTTCTCGACCAATCTCAGAAAATCTCTGAAATCTTAATCAGAATAATTTCATATGCAAAATGCAAAGGAAGTGAAAACTCCTATGGAACCAGGCTATCTAAAGAGCAATGAAGCAGAAAACTTTCTACCCAACAATGATACATATCGCAGAGCAATCGGTAAGCTGCTATATGTTGCCACTGTGACAAGACCAGATATAACCACAGCAGTGGGCATACTATGCAGGAAAGTTTCAGCTCCCTGTCAGCGTGACTGGAATGCAATAAAAAGAGTGATGCAGTACCTAAAAGGAACAATTCAGATGAAGTTACGGTTACCAGCAGCATTTAATCCAAAACTGGTCGGATATGTGGATGCTGACTGGGCCGGGTACTGTACAGACAGCAAATCCACAAGTGGATTAATTTTCCAGTATAAGCAAGAAACCATAAGTTGGTCTAGTCGAAGGCAAGCAACTGTCACTCTATCTTCAACTGAAGCAGAGTACATTGCAGCAGCATACGCTTGTCAAGAAGTGATATGGATTTGTCAACTTTTTATGGACATTGGGATAGACTTGTCAAAACCAATTCTCATTTTTGAAGACAACCAGGGATGTATAAAGCTTACACAATCAGAAAGGGTCAATCCTAGGACCAAACACATCAATGTCAAGTATTACCTACTGAGGGACAATCAAGAGCAAGGTGTTATTGACATTCAATATTGCCCATCAGAGGAGATGACTGCTGATGCACTCACCAAGCCTTTGTTGAAGGAACGTCATACTTATTTCCAGAAGAAGCTGAACATAATTTGACAAAGCACATGCTGTTGAGAAGGGGTGTTGGAAAAGCAACGGCAATGCTACTATATATAGTGAACTGTATGTACTGTATGCATTATACCTATCTATACCAGCAAGTGGCACTGCAGTATTTTAGTGTATATTTCAGGTTTTCGATGAGAGGAAGTACCTTCCTTATGTAAGTGTATGCACTCCTTTGTATCTAGTTCCTGTTTGTTCCTGTAAGACATAATTGCTAATCATCCATGAAAGTAAAGTATTCTCTGCAACCAAGAAGATTCTAAAGTATGATTTCAATACTCAGCTAACAGAAGGGGTGTATAAGGTTAGCGACAATGTTTAGGTAGGTGGTACGTGTCAAGTAACATCCACATGAATTGCAGGATTCAAGGTTTCCCAGCAAAACATTGATCAAAGCATCACACTGCCTCCACCGGCTTGCCTTCTTCCCATACTGGATCCTGGTGCCAGGCACATGCACCCAGTACTCCACGTGATATAAAAGAAAATGTGATTTATCAGACTAGACCACATTTTTCCTTTTTCTCCAAGTTCTGATGCTCACATATTGTAGGTGCTATTGGCTGTGGGCACGGGTTGGGCACCCTAACTAGTCTTCAGCTACACATCCCCATACGCAATAAACTACTATGCCCATTTTTTCTGCATTCAACAGCTTAAGGGGAAATGTTTACTTGCTGCCTAATATATCCCACCCACTTCCAGATGCCATTGTAATGAGATAATCAATGTTATTCACTTAAACTCTCGGTGATCATAAAGTTGTGGCTGACATGTACAGTGGGGCAAAAAAGTATTTAGTCAGCCACCATTTGTGCAAGTTCTCCCACTTAAAAAGATGAGAGAGGCCTGTAATGTTCATCATAGGTACACTTCAACTATGAGAGACAGAATGAGAAAAAAAATCCAGAAAATCACATTGTCTGATTTTTTAAAGAATTTATTTGTAAATTATGGTGGAAAATAAGTATTGGTCAATAACAAAAGTTCATCTCAATACTTTGTTATATACCCTTTGTTGGCAATGACAGAGGTCAAACGTCTTCTGTAAGGTTTTTACACACTATTGCTGGTAGTTTGGCCCATTGCACCATGCAGATCTCCTCTAGAGCAGTGATGTTTTGGGGCTGTCGCTGGGCAACACGGATTTTCAACTCCCTCCAAAGATTTTCTATGGTGTTGAGATCTGGAGACTGGCTAGGCCACTCCAGGACCTTGAAATGCTTCTTACAAAGCCACTCCTTCATTGCCCGGGTGGTGTGTTTGGGATCATTGTCATGCTGAAAGACCCAGCCACGTTTCATCTTCAATGCCCTTGCTGATGGAAGGAGGTTTTTACTCAAAATCTCACGATACATGGCCCCATTCATTCTTTCCTTTACACGGATCAGTCGTCCTGGTTCCTTTGCAGAAAAACAGCCCCAAAGCATGATGTTTCCACCCCCATGCTTCACAGTAGGTATGGTGTTCTGTGGATGCAACTCAGCATTCTTTCTCCTCCAAACTCCACAAGTTGAGTTTTTACCAAAAAGTTCTATTTTGGTTTCATCTGACCATATGACTTTCTCCCTATCCTCTTCTGGATCATCCAAATGCTCTCTAGCAAACTTCAGACGGGCCCGGACATGTACTGGCTTAAGCAGGGGGACACGTCTGGCACTGCAGGATTTGAGTCCCTGGCGGCGTAGTGTGTTACTGATGGTAGCCTTTGTTATTTTGGTCCCAGCTCTCTGCAGGTCATTTACTAGGTCCCCCCGTGTGGTTCTGGGATTTTTGCTCACCGTACTTGTGATCATTTTGACCCCACGGGGTGAGATCTTGCGTGGAGCCCCAGATCGAGGGAGATTATCAGTGGTCTTGTATGTCTTCCATTTTCTAATAATTGCTCCCACAGTTGATTTCTTCACACCAAGGTGTCCGTTTATAAAACAGTGTAAAAAATCCACTGCACAGTTCTCCGGCACATTCTCCTCTGTGTGCCTGTTTATTAAGCGGTGTAGATCACTTCACAGTTTGTGAAGTGAAGTGATCTACAAACGCTTCAAACTGTGAAGAACGCCCTAATCTCGTGAGACCTTAGGAGATTATGGCACCAGTAATTCACAGAAGCTCAGAGATGTCTTTTGTAATATGTATTCAGAGCCGGGGCTGCATCATTTGTTAACAAGACCCTTTTAACACTTCGGACAGATTCACATACTGTTTTCAATCTTCACGCTTAATTGTTCGATTTTGTATGTGATGCAGGAACACCCTGACTCCTAATCACTGCTTATTGTCAAAAGTCTTAAATAAGAAGTTACAGGTTTGTAAGAGCCAGAAATCTTGCTTTTTTTGTAGGTGACCAAATACTTATTTTTCACCATAATTTGCAAATAAATTCTCTAAAAATCAGACAATGTGACTTTCTGGATTTTTTTCTCCTTCTGTCTCTCATAGTTGAAGTGTACCTATGATGAAAATTACAGGCCTCTCTCATCTTTTTAAGTGGGAGAACTTGCACAATTGGTGGCTGACTAAATACTTTTTTGCCCCACTGTATGTAAGGTTCCAAAATCTTCAATTCCGTTGTACAATCCAAAGTAACAGGTTGCTGCGTTCACAGACCCAAATTAGCAAATTAGCAAGTAAGCCTGTAGTTTGTTCTGGTGTCTTACAATTCCTGTGCCTTCACCAACACCACTGTGCTCTCTATGCTCTGACCTCAGAGCTTCTTGTATTTAGCCACATCAAACCATTATCCTTAGAGAGATCTAGGTATCCACATCAGGCAATCTAAAGTATCCACTGTCACCTCCTTCTCATCTGCTTAGCCCCGGCTGCTCTGCTTCCATGTCACCATATGATGCTCCAAAGGCCATGTAGGGATTAAATAGATAGAATGGCTCTCATAGTGTAGTAAGTAAAATCAATCTAGTTTATTAAAAGCTATTATTGCTCTTACATCGAAAACACTTTAAAATCACAAATTCAGCTAAAAACCGGCGTTATTCCGCCTGTCACGTCACTTCTAGTATTCAGGTACGTCAGGCCACACCCTACGCGTTGCGTCACACCACGTGACTTCTTTTGATACATCTCGGCACAATCGGACATCGCGTAGTACCAGTCTTGAACTTTTATACCTGTATGTGAAGCTGTGAACACAGTGGGTATCGCAGCAGTCCCAGTTTGATCACAGTGCTGAACCTGTCTAGGATTTATATAATATTGTGGTTAGATAAATTAATTATTCATTATTCGTTTGCACTTTATGCACTTTTTTAAATTATTGGTAGTGCAGGGGACCACCCATAATAATCCACAAAGTATAAATTCTCTGTGATTTACTCTCTAACACCACAAAATGCTTACCAGATTTGTAGACCCCAGAGTTTAGCAGATCAAAGGCCGCTTGTGTATGGAATTATCCCCATACAGGGTACCCAAAGGTGCCAGCTGTAATCCCGAACACTGCAGTTCTCCTTTGGTATGTATGAAATAAAGGGAAAAATTCCAAACAGTGTAGATAATCCAAGAGATTTCGTTAAGATGACTGTACAACCTTGAAAATACAACAAGGTCTGGCTGCCATGGACAGAGCAAACTTGATCCTTTGGTTGGCTTCATGGCTGGTCTGTTCTTGTCTTAGACTTGAGGTATTTTGTTCTGTGAACCTCCCTAAATGATGTACTTAAACTATTTTTTATTTTATGTTTTGATGATGCCTGAATCACGTTCTGTTGATAAACTGTAGAATATGGAAATTGTTCATTCCCCACTGCCTCACTACCTGTATTGTTTTGACATATATTTATTTATATTCAATGTATCATGCCACTTCTCAACAAAGACCAATCTCGTTCGTTAAAATAACTGTACAAAATAGCATTTAAAATGCGGCACACTGGACACTCAAGTCACCATGTTGTATGGCATGAGTTTGCAGTGCATTTTCTGTGAATTGTTTTTTGTACGGTCACTTAAAATAAATCTCTTGGATAATCTGCACCATTTGGAGTTTTTTTCTTTTTTTGTCAATCTAGATCAGAGGTAGGCACAGGGTTGACAACCATCTGCATTTTCCCAGACAATTTGAAAAAATCCCCTACTTTCTCCCGTCCATAAATGTCAATGTGAAAATGTAGTGCCTGGCTGGCACTATTTACCCGTGCAAGAGAACAGAGGCTGTATCTGCTTCGCCTCCCTTCCTATTCCCATCATCTGTGTCAACCCACACTAGTCCAACTCCTGGCACGCAATATCCTATCACCTCTGTGCACCCAAATTCCACTGCTGGCTTGCAACCCCCAGCATGCAAGTGCCTGTGAAAGTGGTTGTGTCAGCATGTAAGCAGGTGGAAGACTTGAAACAGAGCATGCAGTTTTAAATCCTAGGACCTGGCGGGCTATTATTGGGGGGGGTGAGGGGGCATGTGTACACTGAACACCCCCCTTACCCCCCCCCACTCTCTCTACCTCACCAACACCCCCTTTCCCAGCCCCCTCTTTTTCTCTTCCCTCTCTCTCACTTCCTCCCCATCTCTCTCTCTCTCCCTACCCCCACCCCTCCCCCTCTAGCTCCACCCTCTCTCTTTCTCCCATTTCTCTCTCTCCCTATCTCTTTTTTTCTCCACCCTCCTCTATTTTTCCCCCTCTTTCCTCTCTCTCTTTCCACCCTTCACTATATCACGCTCTCCCCTTTCTTTCTCCCACCATCCCCTCCTTCTCCCTCTCTCTCTTGCACTATCCCCCTTTTTCTTTGTAACCTTCTCTTTCCCTCTGTTTCTCCCCATTC
>BLSH010558500.1:1430089-1441292 GCA_018402905.1 Glandirana rugosa
TCCCCCCCCCCCCCCCAACACCTGTTATGCTGACTGCTGCACTCTATACATTGTGTTTTATGTTACTTACTCCTGACTGCTGCAGTCTTTGGACTATGTTTTACATTACATAGCCCTGACAACAGCTTTTATTGGCGTTGATTTACTAAAACTGAAGATTACAAATCTGGCGCAGCTGTGCATGGTAGCCAATTGGCTCCTAACTTCAGCTTGTTCAATTAAGCTTTGACTAATAAAACCTGGAACCTGATTGGTTTCCATGCAGAGCTGCACCAGGTTTTGCACTCTCCGGTTTTAGTAAATCAATCACATTGTATCAACGGTTGCTGATTTTAATGATGTTCTTTTTTAATGTAGACTCATCTAGAGGAAGTGAGATTTGCGTGCAGAAATGCAAATGTAATAGAAAATTTGGATTTTTCAAAAATGATCCTTTATCCTGAGGTTTTTGTGTGTCTGTGAGACTGTCACTTGTGGCTTAGTAATTAGGAGTATTTATTGGTTACAAGGACTGTGGTATATGCATACACTGTATATAAGTTCTAGGTTCAGGTTCTGTTAAACCATTTGTTAACCCCCCAAAAAAGATCTTGTCCCTTTAAAGCGTGTTATGCAGCACAGTGCTTGTGCTGTGTAATTTGGCCCCCTGTATAACCTGAAATACCTGGCTCATCCTGCCTGGCTATACTCTCCCCCCTGTAAACTGACTACAGTTTATCATGGCTGCTGAGCCATGACACCATGGTCAGTTTACGTGCCTCCATCAGCCACAGCCCTGCTCTGTCTTTCTCTGTGCTCTCAGCCCCTCCCTCCCTGCCTGTCTGCTCCTGTGTCAGGACAGTGCCTGCTCCATCTGCTCTTGCTGCTAAAATAATTATTGTCCTATATAATCCCCTCTGTGTCCTAATGACAGGTGCTCCTGTCTCTGTGTTTTATAAAAATAAATGCGTTCTTTTCCATATTTCACAGTGTCTCCCACGATCACGTGACCGACCGGCTCTCTCTTTCCTTTCCTCCTCTTGTCTCGACTGATGTCAGTGGGGGAATCTCAGCCCCGCCCGCTGAAGCTCTCAGACAGGGAATGGAGAGAGCCAGCCGGTCACGTGATCGCCAAGAGACACTGTGAAGTTCGGTAAAGAAGGCATTTATTTTTTGAAACACAGAGACAGGAGCTCCTGTCATTAGGACACAAAGAGGATTACAGGCGGTCTCTGGGTTACAAACATCCAACTTACAAATGACTCCTACATACATACGGAGGGAGACAACAGGAAGTGAGAGGAAATCTGCCCCAGGAAGGGAAATTCACTCCTGTAAGAATTATCATGGGAAAAAGGTGTCTCCACTGAAGGTTTATATCACCAGTCCTTGTTTCCACAACAACCCAAAATTTTGACAATCCAATTGTCACAGGGACAGAACGTGGGGTGAAATCTTTTGAACATGGGGGCACAGAGAGCAAAACAAATGTTACAAGGGTGTTACCCTTCCCTATACTATCCAAAAAGCTACACCTAAAAAATGTACCTGTTCCGACTTACATACAAATTCAACTTAAGAACAAACCTACAGACCCTATCTTGTTTGTAACCCGGGGACTGACTGAACAACCATTTTAATCAATCCAGTTGAAGCCACTTTCACTGTTAGGTGTAACCTGACATTGACCACAGTTTGCCACGGCGCACGGCGTGCTACATGTGACATGGGCCTTGTTTATCTACTTCTTCCTAAGGTTCCCTAGGTCATGCTCACATTTTGTCATGCTGTTTTGACATGTTTTAATTGTAAACCCAGCCAGATTAATTGGTATGGGTATTGTTAATGTTTAGATATTGTTTACAATCAATTCTTTCAGTTTCTATTATTTCATATTTTAAGATGTCAATACAAAACGCACTTTTTCAGTATATTTTCTGTGTTTTTCCTGTAAAAAAAAGTCATGGGGGTAGGTAACCTTGGCAGTCCAGCTGTGGTGAAACTACAAATGCCATCATGCCTCTGACTCTAGGGAGTCATCCCTGTGGCTGCCAGAGTCTTTGAATGCTTTATGGGACTTGCAGTTTCAAAATAGTTGACTGCCTACCCAGCGGCGCCCCCCCCCCCCATTCATGCATCCGGCCTCCTGATCTACATAGCAGGGCGCCGGACTATGTATTCCAATGGGGGGGGGGGGGGTGTTTTTTTTGAAGCATGTGATTAGAGCCAGAGGCTCTAATAGGCTTAAAAAAAAGGGTGGGCTCGGGGAGCAGAGCACTGAGCCCTGATCCCACCCAGTTGTGTGGCACTAGCAAATTAATATTTACTATCACCACGCTGATCCTCCTCCCGGCCAATCACGGTATGGCTGAAAGGACAGGTGATCCTATTGGAGGCCTAGGAGAAGGAGTGAGGTGCCGTGTTACATACAGGCAGAAGACAGAAAACCCAGGAGCTCATCCGCCGCTGCAGAAGCCCGCTGCTCCCCGGATCCTGCAACCCGCCTGCCGGAGCCCGCAACCCGCCAACTGCCCACCAGAGCCCGGAACCCACCCGCAAACTCGGCCGCCGCCCACCCACAGCCGATGAAGTAAGTGCCGGGGGGTGCCGCCAAACAACTGACCGACCAACAGGGGGATGGATGTTTGCCCCCCCCAAAAAAAACAACCAGTTCCCACTGTGCCTACCCCTGATCTAGATGGTTGGGATCAGCTGCATTGTGATATCCATAGCAGCTCACATGGCAGCAATGCGGCCTGGGAGGTGGGAGGTGGGAAAACACAAATCCATTTCTGTATCATTAAGCATTGGAGAGATTGCAATTGACTCAGACCTTAAAATCAACAGTCTAGAAGAGCTGAAGTCTGATGCATGCACAGGTGAAGTCTTCAGAATTGTCACTAGTCCCAAATGTTTCCTTTTTTATCTGAGCACTAAGCAGTCTTAGCCATGTAGATTTACTGCCTTCACTGTGAAATTAACTTTGTGTGCCTAATGCAGAGTTCCTGAGACTGTAAAATATGCTCAGGCAAACCTGAAAAAACATTTGAGATTTATAGTTCTGCCAAATAAAAAACACAATTTAAAGAAGCTTGTATGGGGGTTCTAGAGTAATTTGTAATGTTAAAAGTCTCATGGTTGTTATTATTATTATCTTTATTGACTACTAGACCACCTGTCACATACCTGTAAGAGGAGCTTGAGATGATGAGGGTGGCCTCTTGCACAATTCCCATTTGAACACCCCTGAGAGTTGAGACAGGGACTGTTAGGGCAATGGAATGACACAGATGCCTGGAAGCTGGAACCACAGACCTGAACTTGGAAGTGCTGGTGTCAGGTAAGCCAAAGCACAGAGATGAGGGCACCCCAACTTCACCCAGACCAGTAGAGAGCAGAGCTGGGTCACAAGCCAAGTTTGGTAACAGACTGGTAGGTTGGTTCCAAATCACTAGCAGGATCAGGGTCAGAGAGGAGCAGAGTTTTGCAACATGCAGGAAACAAATTACTTGATTGATAGGCAAAATCCTGGTCAAGAGTCCAGGCCAAGGTTGGTAACACAGGTAGGTAACAGACATAAACATGAAGGGGTAATCCAGAGGCAGATCAGATGAAAGCTGGGTCAGTAACAGAGTCAAGCGGATTCAGTATCAAGTATAACAGCTAATAGACCATACCCATATAGGGCCTAGGTTTAAATAGGCCAATAAGTGCCAATATATTTGGTGGATGTGCCCATGCATCCGCTTGCACATCGGTTGACACTGACCACTAACAAGGTGTTCCTGACACCACCTCTTTACTTTCTTACTGAAAAAAAGTCTGGGGAGCTACTGAGGACAGAGCAGTTGACTGGAAATTAAAGGCTAAGATTATCTTCTGCTCTGTTGCCCCCTCTTCCCAAATAACATCTTCAGCAATGCTCCCCTATAATGATAAACTGGGATGAGCTTAAGTCCAGTCCCAACCCAGGAGTTAGCTGTCATTGCTGGACATTGACCGAATATAGCCATGTGCCAATATTAGGTTGACAATGCCTCAAACATCTCTGCTCTTTGTGTACATTGGCTGAAGGGTGGGGAATCTCCCACCCATCGGCAGTTGGCCCAATGATGACAACTAACTTCCGGATTCAGCTGAACTGGTGTTTGGAATAAACCCAAGCCTGAACCCAAGCTCATCACTAGTGACAACAACATTGATCTAATATGGTCATGTGACCATTGTAGGTCAATGGTATCACAAGAATTCCCACCCCTTTGTGTATGTCAGCTGCAGGGTGGAGAATCTCATTGGTGCAGAAATGACAGCTAACTTACAGGTTCAGGTGAATTTGGGTTTGGACCAAACCCACGCTTATTACTAGTGCATTGTGTCCATCTGTGGTGGGGGTTTGTCTGCAACTCATTGGCCCAGTAATGACAGATAACTTTGGACTGAACCCAAGCCCATTCTTAGTCCTTAGCATTGTATTGACTGTTTGAACAACTCTTTTGCTACTGGTCCTGTTTTAGACATCTTTGGGTAGTATAGCCACAGTTTAAACTGCCCCTGGTTAGGACCACCAGAAACAAACCCTTCCTAGTGAGGTCATTGCACACAAGAAGGTAGTATGCAGAAGACACTGCCCTTGCCTGCTGAATCTATGCAACATGTATTAGTATGTGTTGGGGGCATAAAGTGGATGATGGTGGACTCCAGTGGAACCAGTTTTAATGGAGCCAGTTTTAATTGACTTTTGTAGCTCAATTCAGATCTCTGAACAAAACAGATTTTCACAGTGTTACAAGGCTATATTTTTCACAGAAAAAATGACTGAGGTTTTTAACTCAGAGTTAGGGCCTGCATACTGGGCTTTTGTTTATTGCCAGAATAGTTTTTTTCCCGATATGTCAATGGTAATGCAAAAACTGTATGAAGCATGTTGATGCATCTTAGAAGGAAGACAATGGTGGGAAGGAGGAGGTCAGCTTCAGGCAAAATGCACCAATGAGGGAACTCAGAAGTATCTAAATAGTCAAGTGCAAGCAGAATGTACCGGCATTTGCCCATCTACAAAGGCCATTAAAGTGGAACCAAACTATATCTAAGCCCTACAACTGAAAATTATATTTAATTATTTTTTAATACTTAAAGTGGATGTAAACCCGATTCATGAAATTTGAGATGGACACATCTATCTGTAGTGTTTTCTTATCTCTCTTCAAAGAGCTATGTCCTATAGCTCTATTATCAGCCTGATAAGTTCTCACACATTCTGGGAGACAGGACATAGAATTTAGAGAAGGAGGAGGTTGCTATACATAGATTAGCAGCCAGATAAACAATACACAGACACAGCTCTGCATGTGTGGGAAGGGGGTGTGTGCCTTTCCTCCAATCAGCTTTCGCACAGTCTCTCACAGTGTCTCACAGCATCTAACAATCATCTCCTCCTACATAGGAATGAGGAAGTGAAAAATATAACCTTTTCTAAACAGTATATCAAGTAGAAGACAGCAGATATACATGTAAGACTTGTATAGGGAGATTTGTTTCATCCCTGTGTGTCATCTGAAGCTGTTCACTTCACTGGGTATATAGAGGGTTTACATCCACTTTAAAGCAAACTCACCCATCCATCCATGTCTCCATGCTTTATTTTGTTGAGAAATCACTTTGAAAAACACCCTACCAGCATTTCTAATCACAGCCATTTTTAGTAAGGGCAGATGATTCATGTAGCGCAGTTTACTTCCTTGAATCCATCTGCCCTTAGCTCAGGCATGCAGGCACAAGAGCGTACTTATCTGTGAAGAAAGAACAAAATGCCATGAAGACTCCTGGGATATGTGACATCATTGGCCTAGCCCAGAAACAAGAAAGCAACTGAAGAAATGTAAAAATAAATAAATAATACATACAATATGCCAATCTATTTGTTTACTAATGCCCTCAGTTTAAGGATTAAATATAGTTAATGATGATTGAGATAGTTAGTTCCGCTTTGATTTTATTCTGATAGAAGCTATACTGTACAAGAGGTGTCACTACGAATTAAGACTTTAAAATGCCTTCTGTTTATGTGTTTCCAGCTTACTCGCATCAGTAATGCTTAAAAATATCTGGCAATTATGAGGTATTGATAAGCATTTTCAAAATGTTGCACTGTGCTTTGTAAGCAACTTTTTTTTACAGGATTTATGAACAATTTTGTAGGCTGCTTTCTTTGAAATTGGTTGTAACAAGTATTTTAGAGAATTTTGTGAGCTTTGCCATACATTATTATGGTGGGTGGAATTGCACTGAAAAATGCAGCATGTGCATTGTTTTCTTATCATCCCTCAACTTAAGACCGGTTTTCAGGTGCTTTAGCACTAGAAAAAGCCTCTGCTAAGCGCCTCTCATTCATTCCAGTGTGTCTTTTCATACTGGGGCAGTAGGCTTGTGGTACGGGAAAACAAGTCCTGCAGGCAGCATCTTTGGGGCGGATTGGGAGCGCTGTATACAGGCGGTTTTCAGGCGCTTAGCAGAGGCTATTTCTAGTGCTAAAACGCCTGAAAACCGCCCCAGTGTGAAGTGAACACAATACAATTTATGTTCAAGTCTTTCGCTGTTTCCTGTGTTAGCAAAAGGTTTGGACATGAGAAAATGATTGCATTGTGTGCACACCAAGGCACTGACCTGAGGGTCATAAAAAGGTAATGCAATGAGCCTTTTCCTAGCAATGCACTTGTAATGAAGACAAAGCTTCAGTTCTTGGCATGTGAAGTGTAGCCCCCCTTAGTTGCTGGAGATTCCATGAGGGACACCTTGCTCAGAAGGCCAGCCAGCTGGGCATTAAAGAGAAACTGATGTCTATTAGCTGTGCCCAAAAAAGGCAGGCAGAGGTCAAAGGACTAGTCACAAGTATTGTCTGTGGTCTCCATGCAGCTGACCTGTCCCAATTACTGATGGGGAGGCTGCAATCTTAGTACAGGCAGGGCTTTTCCTCTTTGTGTCAGAACCTCCATCCAGCAAAAAGAACACAGATCCACAATTAATGTATCATAAACATGTAGGCAGGTGCAGTCTACTTGGTGGCGCTCAACCGCAGCAGCATTGCATAGGTAGAGAAAGTCAAGAGGAACATGGTTTCCTGGGGAAGCTATTTGATTGGATGCTGCCGCTCTATGTGACTCTGGAAGCCATTTAAGCTCAGGCCACTTGAAATCCTTGCTCACAGGCTCCCAGGCTTGGCACTCATTTCCTGTGTGGGTAGTGTAAGGACAGGTCACCTTGTCAGGGACATTATTAGCAGTAGGGTGAGGTTCCAGATGAGTGGGGAAAGAGCAGGGACATGCTAACCTTCCTGGAAACCTCCCCGTTTTGGCAAAGACCGGCCAGACCTCATTCCATCCCTTGAGATAGATGCTGTCAGTGCACCTGTACAGTGCACCTGTACACTGCTTGCTGCAACATTCTCTTTCCACCTGATAGTTGTACTTGTCTGAACTACAATTACAATACAGTTCTGTTACTGCATCTGGACTTCGCACAGCACTGCACCTCCCAACAAGCATGGAGGCTCTTCTTGTACAGCTTCCCCTTTAGCAAGGATAACAGTGAGTAGCCAAACAGTAACAGGGGTGTGGCTGTAGTAATTCCTAGTAAATATACAAATCCAAACCTGGGGATGCCCCCTATTCATAAAAAAACCTGGCTAGGCTGGTGCTGGACAGGAGTGACACACAACACATAGATCTAGGACATAACATGAAGCATAGAACATGAATGACTGACTCGTCCGGACACCAGATGAACTGAAGTGCCTGTGCCACCTGGGGAAATCCCCATGTGATTTAAACAAAATTGTTGTAATCTTGTTTAAATCACATGGGGGTTTCCCCAGCTGGCGCAGACACTACAATCCATCTGGCGTCCGGACGAGTCAGTCATACATGTTCTATGTTTCATGTTATATCCCAGTAACAGCCTACCAAAAGGACTGAAGCATGGAAAAAAATTGAACATTTTATTAGGTAATTACATAGTTTAAATAACATGCAGTTGTTCCAACTCAAAAAGTGTAGTATTAAAAATAAGATTTGGCTCCTCAATGGTTGAGGCTTAACTTATGGTGCTCTGATGGAGTCGGAGACCTATTTTAGATCCCTGCAGATTCCTACAGAACTTTATGTAAAAATCATAAAGAAATATCGAACAACATTTGGCACTGGGATTGGATATATATGGCATAACGCGTTTGCTTACCTAGGTGCAGGTCAGAATCAAGCCCAAAGGCCAGGAGCCAGCCAAAAGGCTATCCCCCCACGGCGGACATGGGAGCCAGGGGAGGCACAGTATATAAAATCTATAATAAAGGTGTAAATTGTAAGTAGGTAATGAAGGGAACAACCCCCCACCACACAGGTGAGGATTTCTGAGGTGGGAGTGCAGTGCTCCAACCATGTAAAAGGGGTGGTGGAAATCAAACAACCAGGTTGTGGACAGGGTGAATGGGAAAAGAGGGGGGGGGGGCGGAAGGGGAGGTAGGAAATGGGGGAGGGGGAAGTAGAGTGAAAGGAGGGGGAGAAGAAGGGAGGAAAAAGGAAGGGAGAAAGGTAAGGAAAGGGGATGAGAGCGGATCACAGGGCAAAGGAGAGAAACACCGGAAGTTAGAGGAGAAGGGAAGATATGGATAGACTATTATGAAGTTAGAAAAAGAAAGAACATCAGAAGGAGGGAGGGAGGGAGGGAGATGGGAAGGAAAGGAAAAGGTTGGGAGGCCACAGCCCTGGGGTATAAATCTCAATACAAGCAAGGGCAATTTGAAGATACCCACACCGCTATGCATCCAAGATGGAGGAGAGGGGGTGTGTAATACACAGCAAACAATTGTATCTAACCAACCTGGATTGGCACAGAGGTGAGTATAGCCACGCTGGAGACCATGCAGACCGTCATAAGAGTGAATATGGCAAATAGTATAAAGGTTTTTAAGAGGTTACATGGTGCTAAGCGCTGAAGATAGGGCAGCGTATGGTAAGGCATGATCCTGGGTTGATCAGTATAGTCTATGGAGATATAGTACAGTATAGTTAGTATACTCACAAAGTAAAAACCCCCAACGCACGCGCGCGGCTTGTATGTGTCATGCGGTCAGGTAACCTTCACGCAAGCGAGAGGGGAGATGCCGCCAAGCGGCGTCTCCTCAAACAGAAGGGTCACATGTCCGCCGCCCGGGGATATCACTCCATAGCCAGAGGGCCCACTAGAGGCTGCAATTGCACCTATAGGCCAAACGTGAGCCAAATAGTGTGGTAAACATTACCTTATTTAACAAAGTTGATCTGAAAGAGAGAGGTAGGTACCCCGGGGAGTAATAATACTCGCCCATGTACCATCTCCCACAAGAAATTAAGATGTGCCCCAAAAAATGAAATATCTGGGCATATCATTATAATTCTGAAAAATAAATAAAGGAAGGAAGAAAGTAGCCGAAAAAGGAATACACTATAGTATCTATATTTGGAATATAGGGGGCATGGAAAAGGCAGAGATCCCCAACCTCATACCAGACTCTAATTCCGAATCCCTCTCAAACATTGAAATAACTGAACCAGAGTGGATGAAGCACCCTTGAGGTGAACCAATATAGGATTGGAAGGGGAAGTGAAGGGAGGAAGAGAAGGAACAGGGGAGGAGGGCAAAGGGAACATAAACAAGGGGAGCCCACAGTAGGCACATTGGGTCAACAGCACATTGGTGTATATAAGACGCAATAGTGCATCATACTTAATCTATATATAGAGACCACCAATGTTAACACTTAAAGAAAAGGTCTATAACTGTGGACCTCATTGATCCCAGGGGGGATATTGGCCTGGAGACGCTCAACCTAAAGCGTTTCACGCTAAAGGATCCGACGATCCCAGTCCCCCCACCCCCTGGGATCCTCGGGGAGCACTTCCAAATCCAAAAATTTCACAACATTCAGATCAAATCTGTGCCACAGGCCTATGTGTCGACCTACTGTGGTTAATTTGCCTCCAAAAGAACAGTAAAGGTGATCACCTATTCTCTGCCTAAACTCAGGAATGGTTTTACCCACATAGTATGCACCACATATGCAGTTCTTCAAATAGATAAAGCCCTTTGTGCTGCAATCTGCATAGCAGGGTAATTTGAAGTGTTCACCATTGGGGAGTAGGTGTGTTGCACTCTCAAGAATCCACGGCCAACGTGGGCAATCCCCACATTTGTGGGTTCCCCAGGGACCTGAGGATCCTGAAGATTCAGGTTGATAGTGACTTTTGATCAAGGAATCCCTTAATGAATTGGCTCTGCAAAAAATGAGCTCTGGGGTAGATCTAACATATTTACTCATTATGTGATGGTCAGACAGCAAATGCCAATGTTGGGTGAGGACGGAACGCAATTGTTGATGGTGGGCCGAATACTTATTGATTAGGCCCACTGTATCCCAAGAGGAGGAGTGGGTAGACTTGTACAGAAGGGAAGTACGTGTATGTGAGGCAGTCTTATTAAATGCTTTTCGCAAGTTTGTGGGAGTATATCCCCGTGCCAACAAACGTCGGCGAAGGGAGTTTGCCTGCAGAAAGAAATCTTCGTCTCTTGTGCAATTACGTTATAATCACAGATATTGAGCATAGGGAATGCTACGAATAAGTGAACGTGGGTGTGAGCTTGAGGCATGTAGCAAGGTGTTCCCAGCAGTGGGTTTCCTATGGAGGTCTGTAGTAAATTCCCGCTGGTCACTAACAATAATTGTAAGGTCCAGGAACAATATGCTCCTGGGATCAAAAGTGTATGTGAATCGGAGATTAAATGAGTTGGCATTTAACCACTTGACAACTGGGCACTTAAACCCCCTTAACAACCAGACCAATTTTCAGCTTTCAGTGCTCTCACACTTTGAATGACAATTACTCAGTCATGCAACACTGCACCCATATGAAATTTGCGTCCTTTTTTTCACACAAATAGAGCTTTCTTTTGGTGGTATTTAATCATCTCTGGGTTTTTTATTTTTTGCGCTATAATTAAAAAAAGACCGAAAATTTTGTAAAAAAATGAATTTTTCTTCGTTTCTGTTATAAAATTTTGCAAATTAGTAATTTTTCTTCATAAATTTTGGCCAAAATTTATACTGCTACCTATCTTTGGTAAAAAAAAAAAAAATTAGTGTATATTATTTGGTCTTTGTGAAAGTTATAGAGTCTACAAGCTATGGTGCCAATCA
>BLSH010558500.1:1443409-1460038 GCA_018402905.1 Glandirana rugosa
AAGGTCGACAGGCGACAGGTCACAAGGTCCGACGGACGTAGGTCGATGATACTAACGACGAGTAGACAACAACAAGGATAAGGTCGGGCAGACGATAGGTCACAAGGCCAGAGACGAAGGTCGTAGGCCAGATGTCGACGACTGTTCTCCGTGAGGATGGAGCGACACGAGTACTCTGGTGACAGGGGTGAGGTCACCCGAGACTCGGTCCCGACATACTCTCCAGAGGAAGATGTTCTCTGTCCGAGTTGATAGTCTATACACCAGGAGTAATATCTCTGTAATTGGAGAATTGTTGGCGAGATATCTGTTTACTGCAGATGTCTCGCCAACGCGCGGGAACCGCGATTCTGGGAGGACGTCAATAGACGTCCTCCCAGAATTAAGCAACCGCTCTGTAGACGTCATTTGTCTATAGAGCGGTTGTTAAGAGGTTAATGTCTCTATAATGAGGACCACATATCTGATAGTTGAGCCTGTCTCTTGTAGAAGGAGACCTCTCATACAGCCCTGGCTCAGAGCCCACTGGAGTGGGGACAGTGGTCTCATGAGCACAGCGAGGTAGGAGTGCCTCTTGTCAGCAGCTGTAGACCGGATGCTGGAAGCAGAGACCGGAACACTGGATAGCAGACGGGCTGGAATAGGAACAACAACAGATGAGCAGCAATCATAGTAGCTGGATGCAGGCAGCCTGGAACACTGGACAGCGGACAGCTGGAACAGCAGCAGCAGATCAGCAATCACAGTAGCTGGATACAGGTAGGCAGAAGAGGCATGAGACAAGCGGGGTTGAGCAAGGATCAGCAAGCAGGCAGAATCAGCAGACAAGGGATTGTTGGAGAATAGGCCGGGTTCAGTAACAGGTGTCAGGCTGGCAGAAGAAGCGACATCAAACAAGCCGGGTCAGGATTGGAGAAGGTAGAATGGTCTAGGCAAGCCGGGTCGAGCAGGTAGTTGATCAGGTAGCAGATAACAGATAGCAGGTATCAGGAACAGACTAGCTGCAGATCAAACAGCACTTCAGCCAAAGTCTGACTTCCTTTTAAAGGCCCATGTGATGTGCTGACAGAGATGCTGGGTCCTAGCGCCCTCCTGCTCTGATGGATTCTGGGTCTTAGAGTCCTCCTGCTCTTGGTGTCCTGACAACATCCCTGCGCATGCGTACATGTGCGCCCTTCCGAACGGTCGTGGGAACCTTCGTTTGAATTCGTGCGCGCCTGCGCACAAGCTTGCACGATTGCAACGCTCGTCTGGATCCCTGACATTGCCCCCCCAAGGGGCAGCCTCTGGATGTCCATCGATGTCCTCTTCTCCAGGCGGGCCTGGAAAAAGGCTTTGATCAATCTCTTTGCATGGATATTAGATTCAGGTTCCCAAGAGTTGTCTTCTGGGCCATAACCCTTCCACTTGATCAAGAATTGGGAATGACCTCGTCTCCTCCTGCAAACCAGGACAGCCTCAACGTCATACTCTTCGTTTCCATCAATGAGGACCGGCTCTGGTGGTCTAGACCCTCTATCAGGGAAGGGATCAGTTACGGCAGGCTTCAATAAGGCAACATGAAAGACAGGGTGAATCTTTAAAGAGTCAGGTAGAGAACGTTCATATGATACTTCATTGATAACTCTTTTCATGAGAAGGGGCCGATGAATTTGGGTGCCAGCTTCTTGGAGGGACAAGCCAACAGAAGATTCGCTGTAAAAAGCCATGCCTGATCACCAGGCTGCAACTTCAGCTCCCCCCTTCTCTTCCTGTCAAAAGTCCTCTTGTTGTCTGCCTGTGTCTTGGCAATTGCTTCCTGAAGAATCTTGTTGTTCCGACCCAAGAAGTCTGCTACACTCTGAACTGCTGGAACTGTAGATTCAGGAATGATATCAGGCAGGAAAGATAGGTTAAAGCCATAGTTTGCAAAGAATGGGGATTGTCCTGTGGCTGAATGACTGGCATTATTATAGGCAAACTCCGCAAGTGGTAGCAAAGATACCCAATAATCCTGGGAGAGGGACGTGAAACAGCGGAGGTACTGCTCCAGAGTTTGATTGGTGCGTTCTGTCTGCCCGTTGGTCTGCGGATGATAGGCCGAAGAGAATGCCAGCTTAATCTGTAGTAGTTCACACAAGGCTTTCCAGAAGCGGGAAGTGAACTGGACCCCCTGGTCCGACACGATGTTGGCAGGTACTCCGTGCAGCCTAACAATCTCCTAAATGAAGACTCGGGCAGTCTCTACAGCGGACGGAGTGTTCTTCAAGGGTAGGAAGTGGGCCATCTTAGACAGACGATCAACAACCACAAATATTGCTGTGCAACCTTTGGAAGGTGGTAGTTCAACAACAAAGTCCATAGAGATCATCTGCCAGGGTCTGTCTGGGATGGGCAAGGGTTTGAGTAGACCCCAGGCTCGACTTCTTGCTGTCTTGTTCTGGATACAGACAGGGCATGAATTTACATATTTCCTGCAAAAGTCCTCCAACTTAGGCCACCAGAAAGTACACTGCACCAGTTCTGTGGTCTTGTGAATGCCGAAGTGACCTGCCAGGGGGTGGTCATGCAGGTTCCTTAGCACTTGTAACCGAACATTCTCTGGTACGAAGATTTGATCTCCTCTCCAAAGCAGATTATCCCGTCACTTTGTGACAGGAGATCCGCTTGTAAGAGAAGGAAGCTACCTGCTGGCAGGATGGTATCAGGAATAGAGGAATCCTTGGGCCCATCATACATCCGGGACAAGGCATCAGGCTTGGTATTCTTTGACCCGGGACGGTATGTAATGTGGAAGTTGAAGCGAGAGAAGAGAAAGGCCCATCTGGCTTGACGTGGTCTCAGGCGTCTGGCTGAACGTAAATACTCAAGGTTCTTGTGGTCAGTATAAATAAGAATTGGATGAGTTGCACCTTCCAGAAGATACCTCCTTCTTTTCGGCCGGAGAGAGCTTCCGTGAAAAGAATGCCACAGGATGCAGGGTGTCCTTGATTCCCTGCCGCTGGGATATGACTGCTCCCACTGTGATTTTGGAAGCATCAACCTCAAGGACGTAAGGCAATGCAGGATGACTCAAAATTGGAGCAGAAGTAAACCGTCTCTTAAGGGTTTCAAAAGCGTCTTGGGCCTCAGCGTTCCAGCAGAAACGGGAGCTTTGATTGGTCAGTCGCGTGATAGGGGAGATGATGGAGAAAAACTCCTTGATGAATTTCCTATAGAAATTTGCAAACCCCACAAAGTGCTGTGTTCCCTTCTTGTCTGTGGGTACTGGCCAGTCGATCACAGTCGATCACAGCAGAGACCTTCTGTGGGTCCATCTCTATCCCTGTAGGAGAGGTAATCAGGCCCAGAAATTGGATACTCCTCTTTTCAAATTCACATTTCTCTGGCTTGGCAAACAGTCTGTGTTGGCGGAGTCTCTCCAGCACTTGCTTGACATGTCCGCGATGCTGATCAAGGGATCCAGAGAAAATTAGAATGTCGTCCAGGTATACAATCACGAAAATGTCCAAAAAGTCCCTGAACACATCGTTAATGAAGTGCTGGAAGGTGGCAGGTGCATTACAAAGTCCAAAGGGCGTGACTAGATATTCGTAATGTCCGAACCTGGTGCGAAAAGCAGTTTTCCATTCATCCTCCTCTCTGATGCGTACCAGATTGTAAGCCCCTCTCAAGTCCCGTTTAGTGAAGATGCAGGCAGATCTCAGTCTCTGGAAATCTACTGGTGTGTTCCGTCAGTGAGCCAATCCCCGATACAATGGGCCTGCCGGGTGGTGGAAGAATGTTTTTGTGAGTTTTGGGCAGTGTATAGAATGTAGGGGTGCATGGAAATTTGATATTGAGATAATTAAGACTGTCTTTATCTATGAGGCCTTTGATATATGCCTCAGCACAGAGTTGTCTGAATTCCTCAGTGAATTCCTGAATCAATAGTGGATTGATAGGGAGGTACCAATTGTTTTTTTTTAACACCTTCAGGCACATTTGCTGGTATTGAGAAGGTTCATAACTACGTTTCCCCCCTTGTCCAAAGGTTTGAAAACTAAATCATTGCAACGTTTCAGACGGCGCAAAGCCTGGGTTTGTGAATGGGTAAGATTGGAGGGTTCAGACGTCCAGTCTTGTGTTTTCAGACTTTTGATGGACTCATGTAAAAAAGCCCAGATGGCCGGACATGTCATTTTGTCGGAAAAGTTACAAGATTTGAGTTTAAAGGGTTTGGGTTCCAGTGGTACAGTGGTAAAACTGGTCTGAGTGGGTTCACTGATGAGGGCCCCCCATTATAGGGGGGGTCGTCATTAGTCGCCCCCCTCATCATACAATAACATTAAATCGCGAAGTGCTCGAAATTCTCTCATAGTAACATGTTTCGTTTTCTATTCGGAATTAGGGTCTGGTATGAGGTTGGGGATCTCTGCCTTTTCCATGCTGCCCCCTATAGTCCAAATATAGATACTATAGTGTATTCCTTTTTCGGCTACTTTCTTCCTTCTTTTATTTATTTTTCAAAATTATAATGATATGCCCAGATATTTCATTATTTGGGGCACATCTTAATTTCTTGTGGGAGATGATACATGGGCAAGCATTATTACTCCCTGGAGTACCTACCTCTCTCTTTCAGATCAACTTTGTTAAATAAGGTAATGTGTACCACACTATTTGGCTCGCGTTTGACCTATAGGTGCAATTGCGGCCTCTAGTGGGCCATCTGGCTATGGAGTGGTATCCCCGGGCGGCAGACATGCGACCCCTCTGGTGAGGAGACACCGCTTGGCGGCGTCTCCCCTCTCGCTTGTGAGCAGGTCACGTGACCGCACAACACATACAAGCCGCGCACATGCGCCATGTGCGCGTGTGTCGTGGGTGAGGCCAAGCACGGCCGCGCCGGGCGCAGCTGTGGCTTGTCCCAGCATCGGCCGTGTTGGAGCTTAAAAGGGAGTAGACGATCATACCTGGCACACGGCTGCCCCCCTGGAGACCACGCACCATCCGTCTTGTTACCAGGGTGAGATATGTTTGCTTCCTTATCCGGACTGTTGGTAGTTTTTACTTTGTGAGTATACTAACTATACTGTACTATATCTCCATAGACTATACTGATCAACCCAGGATTGTGCCTTACCATACGCTGCCCTACCTTCAGCGCTTAGCACCATGTACCCTCTTAAAAACCTTTGTACTATTTGCCATATTCACTCACATGATGGTCGGCATGGTCTCCAGTGCGGCTATACTCGCTTTTGTGCCAATCCAGGTTGGTTAGATACAATTGTTTGCTGTGTATTATACACCCCCTCTCCTCCATCTTAGATGCATGGCGGTGTGGGTATCTTCATCTTGCCCTTGCATGTATTGAGATCTCTACCCCAGGGCTGTGGCCTCCCAACCTTCTCCTTTCCTTCCCATCTCCCTCCCTCCGTCTGATGTTCTTTCTTTTTCTAACTTCATAATAGTCTATCCATATCTTCCCTTCCCCTCTAACTTCCGGTGTTTCTCTCCTTTGCCCTGTGATCCGCTCTCATCCCCTTTCCTTACCTTTCTCCCTTCCTTTTTCCTCCCTTCCTCTCTCCCTTCTTTCACTCTCCTTCCCCCTCCCCATTTGCTACCTCCCCTTCTGCCCCCCCCTCTTTTCCCATTCACCCTGTCCACAACCTGGTTGTTTGATTTCCATCACCCCTTGTACATGGTTGGAGCACTGCTCTCCCACCTCAGAAATCCTCACCTGTGTGGTGGGGGGTTGTTCCCTTCATTACCTACTTACAATTTACACTTTTATTATAGATTTTATATAAAATACACATATATATGTGCCTCCCCTGGCTCCCATGTCTGCCGTGGGGGGATAGCCTTTTGGCTGGCTCCTGGCCTTTGGGCTTGCTTCTGACCTGCGCCTAGGTAAGCAAACGTGTTATGCCATATATATCCAATTCCAGTGGCAAATGTTGTTCAATATTTCTTTATGATTGTTACATTGTATGTTTTTGATATTTAATCTTTACAGATCCCTTCCTATTCTCCTGAAGAAGCGGTTACCCGTGAAACTGGTAGAGTTCTGTAGGAATCTGCAGGGATCTAAAATAGGTCTCTGACTCCATCAGAGCACCATAAGTTAAGCCTCAACCATTGAGGAGCCAAACCTTGTTTTTAATACTGCACTTTTTGAGTTGGAACAACTGCATGTTATTTAAACTATGTAATTACCTAATAAAATGTTCAATTTTTTAATGAAAATTTCTGTGAATCCTTGGGTGTCGGAATAGTCCATGCTTCAGTCCTTATGGTAGGCTGTCGCTGGGACAGTCTTAACCATCTCATGTATACATCAATTAATTGGATGATGACACCCCTTACCCTTGTACATAATTTATAGTGGCTCAACTTCCTGCCATGTTATGTCCCAGGTCTGTGTTGTGGGTCACTCCAGTCCAGCACTGGCCTGGCCAGGTTTTTATGTATAGAGGGCATCCCCAGGTTTGTATTTGTATATTTACTAAGAATTAAATTAATCAATTTTGATATATTTCTCTATTTATACCTGTCGGACTCTGGTCAATTTACAAGGATAACAGTGAGCAGCACAGTAATGTCATCACCAAATCTCCTTCCAAATCTCCTAAGACTAGCAGTCAGAGAGATCAGTGCCTTAGATCTACAGATATACTATACAGATCTATTAGATATACTGCTATTAAATGGTAGGCACAGGAGTGTCTAGACACCTTCACATTGCAGGTCGAGCTCTACTGTTATTCAGGAGAAATTCAAGACAAGGTATGTTTTTCAAGTAAAAGGTTTCACCCCTACTTTACTTTGGGTCATCACCGCATTTTGGTCAGTAGAGTAGGATCATGCAGGGCAATGCTAAAGTCTATGTTCACTGGTGATACTTCTATTTTATTTGCAACGTCACCAAAAAATGTAATTCTTACACTATCATTCTCTTCAGAGTTACAACTGGATGATCTTCAATGAAACAGTGGTTACCTTTAGGTTTGGGGTATTTGGTGCATTAATGGATTGGTGGTTACACACAATGGATTCACTTATCTCTAGAAGCACTGCTGGTAGGATGAATTTTTACAAGGGCAGGGTTTTTACAAGGAGGAGGCATTATTTTTAAAGGTGTTTGATACACCTTTATATTAAGGGTTATATTATATGTAAGTAATTGGAATATTAGAGCTCAGTACAGAGTTCCATAATTTATATGAATGCACTTAGTCAACAAATGTGAGGCCTTATATGGTTGTGAACTTGCTCTTCAACCTTTATTATGCTGTTTCGCTACATCGTATTTTTACCCGTCATTTATTCTGCAAAATAGCTGGGTTGTTAAGCACTTATTCGGCACAGACAGTTGACACAACTGAGCTAATGTTCTTGATTGGAAAGTCCTCAGTCCTATTTCAAGAGTCTTGTAATCAAAACAAACAGTCAAAACGAGTCAATTAAAATTCCCATGGTTGAAAGTGATGGAATTAGTGGAAATCCCATTGGAAAGCTGGCTATATTGATCTAAGCTCTATTGAAGTGAAGGAAAAGTGTAAATCTTTTCAAAGCGGAGGCTAGATGAGAGGAAAAGGAAAGGGCATGGTATGGATGGTTTTATCAGCTTCAGAAATATAACAATGTAGGCTCTGGAGTACAAATGTCTTTTGTTCCTGTTCTGAACAGTGTAGGAGCTTTACTCGTAAAAAAGACTACAAATTGCTGGGAATGTATTATTAGTGGTATGTGAAGATTGGATGGGGATCACCAAGCCTCGCTATGTGTGAAATAGGCCTTCACGATACGAAGAAATATCGGTGATCTACAAGATCTACAAACTACTGGGCTTCAAGTGATTAACACCCAAATGGAATGAGGCTCACCAGCTGTATCTCAAATAGGAGCATATGTCTAGTATTCTCAGTTCCTGCAGATATGACATCACTCCAAGCCAATCCAGAAAGCCATCCTATAGTGCAGCCTATGTATGTAAGATAAAATCAAACAACGCCTCCAATTTTTTTTTTTTTTTTACTTCTTGTACATTGATGGTTCCACATATTCTCTGTTGGAATCTTGATTAATTATGTAAAATATTCAATTACCTAGGATTTATGAATGAGGGTCATTCCGCGAGTTTTATTATATACTAATTTTAGTGTATAAATAAGTTAATATTGATTTGATCTTGTTAGCATTAATAATATATTGATCATAATTTTAGTATTCATTTTAAAATATATTTTATATAATAGTATCCATTATGTATTTTAATATACTCTGTATCATGTAATTTTATGTAGGATGTCAATTATACAATTTTTTAAAGTTTTAGTATCACTCCTCGATCGAATTGAATACGGCACACAATGGATTAAATGAACATATTATAAAATCATGACTGAACAAGCTAATAAATAATAAATGTGGGCTTGCATTTAATAAGTTATTAAGTTATGCTGTTATTTCTTCACCTGTACCCGCTCATAGTTTACTAATGAATGCACTTCATGGTGATTCCTTTTAAAAGGTCTGTGAGGCAAATATACCGTGGATATTTTTGAGCTTGAGCCGCTTTTAGTTTAGCTGAATAGGGGTTAATGGCATAGACGGATAGTGGCTGTCCAGCTGTAGAAGGGTTAAGCGTACTGTTGGATGGCCCCCACTGCTTTAGGGGCCGGTATGGATACGCGAACTGAATCGCTTTGATTATTCTGTCAATGGAGGAGGATACTTAATCTCAGTTGCGTAGCCGTGTAGCCGCCCCCCTGTAACCAAGTCGGAAGTGACGAAAATCGTCAGCTGTTTGATATTATGCTACACTATATGCGCTATTGTGAATTTATTTAGATCACATATTTTTGATTCACCTTTCTTATATTATTTCTTCTATTGAAGTAGCAGCATTTTTCACTTATTTTCTTATAGCGCAGTTTGTTTTGGTATTGGTTGTACAGGGAACATGCTCAGCTGGTATTGTCAAACTATGCACAAGACAGGGGCAACCAGGAACATTCTAAGCAAGTTTATCCTGCATTTTTATTTGTCAAGGCAGCAAAAGCAGTAGGGCATTGAACGGCAAGTCCACAGCATAAAACAAACATACCATCTGTACGTTCAAGGCATTAACTTTGGTCAGGTCAGTTCCTGACTAACAGGGTGTCCCATAATGGGTGCCACAACACAAGGCAACACATTTTTAGTGTTCTGTCAGCAGTCAGCCTTTTTACAATGCAGCAGGCTCCTACAGCAGAGAAAGAGTGAGAGAGAGAGATGCTGAGCAGCACCAGCTGATATATACAGTATAAAGGTCGGTGGAGAGCTGAGATTAATAATGAAATCTGGTTACCAAATAAGATGTGAATACAGGAATGGAGGATTTATTCCACCCAAAGCTTTACAAAGACTCCAAGCTTCAGAATCCAGACTAGAACTTATTAAGGTTCTGAAAAAAACAATTTGTTTTCTTCACATCAATCTTAATAATGTAGAGGGATACTTATCTTATTTCTCACTCCCATGACCTTGATCCTGCATTTTTCTCTCCTGTTTCAGCCCTGGAATGTGGGTGACCCCTTAAAGTCATCATATACTGTACAGTGCAGGACCACTAGTGTTCCCTGCTGGTCCTTCATTGTAAGTCATAGCATCAGTGGGGAGTCTGTCATGCGACCAGGAGAAGAACAGTTGCTTAGGGCGATCAGCTGTCCATCTTGAAGAAGCCTGAGGGAGTACAAAAGAATGTAAATATTCCCTCTGCATTACTTTTGTCCTAGAATAGGAGTAGTAATTAATGAATACACTTAAGGCAAATTTTTAATGCTGAATGATGTCCAGCTTTAAAGAAAACCTGTACCAAGAAAATTTGGGAGACTGCCATTGCTGACCTTCTAAAATACTAGTTGTCTAGTTGTCTTGTTCATCCTTTAATTTCAGTCTTTTCTGAGTGACTGACATGGATGAGTGCAATAATGTACCATAATGTGTATTGGCCAAACAAGTCACATAGGACAAAGGCCTGGATAAGTACATAGATGAAAGAAGAGAAAGAACATGGAAGGAAGGATGGATCAGATGCATAACATCAATGTCTTACTTAGTCTATCTATCTATCTGGGCCAGGAGGAGTTGGTAATGCACAGATTACAGTGCTCTAGAGTGGGTAACATACAGATCGCAGGGGTCAGGGGTATGTGATAAACAGATCACAGGGGGTCAGTGGGTAACATGCAGAGGTCAGGAGTGGGTAATGTACAGGGGTCAGGAGAGAGTAACTCATAGGAGTCAGGCGTGGGTAATGCACAGGAGTCAGGAGTAGGTAACGCACAGGGTTCACAAGTGGGTGCTGCACAGGGATCAGACGTATTAACAGACTGGGATCTGGAGTGGGTAATGCACAGATTGCAGGTGTCAGGTGTATGTAATATACACAATGCAGGAGTCAAAAGTATATACAGCCCATCACCCACTTATGATTTATTTCATTACTACAGCCTTATACGTAGCACAGCAGTACCCCTATTCATACACACTGTACATACACACTTTTATACCCATATACACACTGTATATATAAGCAAACATACAAACATTGCATCCACATACATATATACATGCACATGTACAAAGTCTGGGGGCAGCTGTGCTGAGGAGGAGCAGCTTGGTGGGCTGTGCCCTGTTTAACGCCACACTGCTCATGCCTGTATGGAAAGAATTGGCTGGGCAAACGCAACATGTTGGGCAGCCACATTGTCACAGAAACATCTGCAGCAGCATCAGGACCCAGAGCACTAGGCAAGAGATGCAGTGCATGTGCTCCGAGTATCCAGCCCAACGCCATGCATGCTCTGGAGAAGGTTTGGACCCCTTTTTCTACACCCCTGCTACAGTCTGTATCTATATATCCACTATATTACCAAAAGTATTGGGACACCTGCCTTTACATGCACATGAACTTTAATGACATGCCAGTCTTAGTCCGTAGGGTTCAATATTGAGTTGGCCCACCCTTTGCAGCTATAACAGCTTCAACTATTCTGGGAAGGCTGTCCACAAGGTTTAGGAGTATGTCTATGGGAAAGTTTGGCCATTCTTTCAGCCTTCCCGAAAAAGTTGAAGCTGCTATACCTGCAAAGGGTGGGCCAACTCAATATTGAACCCTATGGACTAAGATGTTCATGTGCGTGTAAAGGCAGGTGTCCCAATACTTTTGGCAATATAGTCTGTCTATCTATCTATCTATCTATCTATCTATCTATCTATCTATCTATCTGTCTATCTATCTATCGATCCCTATCTACCTATCTACAGCAGAGTAAATGTTTTAGTAAATCTGTGTTTTAACATGCATTATGATATCCCTCAAATGAAGCTCTTTTGGGCTCCCAGCAACCTCTTCCTCCTTTGTTCTGTCACCAATTTTCCAGCCAATAGATTGTAATTTAAAACTTTGGCTAACAATATATCAAGTCGTAATTGAAATACAAATAGAGTGCTTTGTAATTGTATTGACTATATAAAAAATGGATACAGAGCATAATCGTTGCAATTGCTTTAATCACTGAGCGCGCCCTGGCCTCCATGTTAAATGCCTTATCTTTCATCTATTCAATGAGAAGAAACAAGGATTCCCTCTAAATCCTAGAGGCGTGACAATTCTGCTGACCTCTGCATGAAGAAGACAAAAAATACAATGAATATAGATGTCATGAATATAGATGTATTTTAATTTAAATTTGCCATTAAATGTGTTAACCATTGGGAGGGTCATATTTTTTAATGCATTGGAATGTTGTGACTTCCCTTCAAAGCGCCTTTTAAAAGTAGCTATTTGCATGTTAAACAGGAACATTCATGAAGAGTTTCTTGTGTCTATGCTTGCTTGCAGCGTTGGCATGAATTGTGGGCGTGGAACCCATTTCCATACTAACAAAGCAGACATGGTGCACATCCCAGCTTTACAATGAGCTGTACAGCCAGTTGAATGCAGCCTACTGGGAACCTTTGTGTTGGGAGAGAAATGCAATTTGCGTTAGGATGACAGTTTGTAGCAGGGTGGCTGAGTTTGATTACCAGGAATTAAGCAACGTCATTTTGATCCACCACTCACTTTCTGGCAGGTCGATGATTTAAAGAAAATGAAAAATGTAATTTGATTAAAAAGCAGCTCAGGGCAATAGTGAGGATCCTGGATGAGGGTTAAAAGTACTGTGGCATGGATCTGATCACAAAGGCTCCAAAGCTAAGGGCTCATTCACGCCATAATGCCTGCACGTAAAACTGCACATAAAGCGCACGCTCGTTGGTTTGCTTTCGCTGTGCTACATTTGACTGTGCACTGAACCACGTTTTAACATGGGTTTTATTTTTCTATTCAGGTCACATTAAGGCTCCATGCACACTGCATCTCAAAAACGACAGTTTTTGGTCGTTTTGGCGTTTTTTTAACAGCCCAAAAACGCCACTTTATTTTATCCTATGTGTCCATGCACACATGGTCGTTTATTGTCTTTTATCAGCAGTGGCGTTTTTGGGCTGTTATCTGAACGCCCTGAATTGGTGTTCAAAAGTCGTTCTCCTGACTACAAAAAACGCTGGTAAACGCCGCTAAACGCCGGTATATCGGCGTCTGCTGTTTTTTGCAGAAAATGGAAGCCAATGAAGTAAAAAAAAAAAAGCCAAAAAACGCAGACGCCAAAAAACGCCGCTAAACGCTGCTTACAAAACCCTGTAAATAGAACGTTTTGTGAGCAGCGTCTCCTACCCGACGCTGAAACAGCCCTATAGCGTCCAGTGTGCATGGAGCCTAAGGGTCAGAATTCTAACATCTTTTTTTCTAATTATGATAGCGTAGTTGGGTTGACATGCATTTTTGTCCTTTACGTTGCAACGCACCTGTATGGTGTGAACAGGCACATTAAAACAGTCGTTTTCTATGAGATCAATGCAGCTCAATGGACAGGGTGTGAACAAGCCTTCATGGTTATTGTTAGGCGGAAGCGACGTCACAAGTAGTCACTTCCGCCCATTTTTTTTTTTTTTTGCACTGTCATTTTTTTCAAATTATTATTATTTTTTTTTTTGCATTTTACTGTAAATATGAGATCTGAGGTCTTTTTGACTCCAGATCTCATATTTAAGAGGTCCCGTCATGCTTTTTTTCTATTACAAGGAATGTTTACATTTCTTGTAATAGGAATAAAAGTGATCAATTTTTTTTTTTTTTAAAAAGAACAGTGTAAAAATAAAAAGTAAAAAGTTAAGTAAATAATAATAAAAAAAAGCTAAAGCGCCCCGTCCCCTCGAGCTCGCATGCAGAAGTGAATGCATAAGTAAGTCCCGTCAACATATGAAAACGGTGTTCAGACCACACATGTGAGGTATCACCGCAATCGTTAGCGCGAGAGCAATCATTTTAGCACTAGACCTCCTCTGTAACTCAAAACTGCTAACCTGTAGATTTTTTTTAAATGTCGCCAATGGAGATTTTTAAGTTGCAAAGTTTGTCGCCATTCCGCGAGCGGACGCAATTTTGAAGCATGGGTATCATTTTACTCAGCATAACATTATCTTTCATAATATGGAAAAAAATTGGCCTAACTTTACTGTAGTCTTATTTTTTTTTTTAAAAATCGCACTTGTAAGACCGCTGAGCAAATACAGTGTGACATAAAGTTTTGCAACAACTGCTATTTTATTCTCTAGGGTGTTAGAAAAAAATATATAATGTTTGGGGGTTCTAAGTAATTTTATAGCAAAAAAAAATGGTCTTAACTCATAAACACCGAACCCAAAAAATAGGCTCGGTCTTGAAGTGGTTAAATGTCGCCAATGGAGATTTTTAAGTTGCAAAGTTTGTCGCCATTCTGCGAGCGGACGCAATTTTGAAGCATGGGTATCATTTTACTCAGCATAACATTATCTTTCATAATATGGAAAAAAATTGGCCTAACTTTACTGTAGTCTTATTCTTAAAAAAAAAAAAAATCGCACTTGTAAGACCGCTGAGCAAATACAGTGTGACATAAAGTTTTGCAACAATTGCTATTTTATTCTCTAGGGTGTTAGAAAAAAATATATAATGTTTGGGGGTTCTAAATAATTTTATAGCAAAAAAAAAAACAGGCTCGGTCTTGAAGTGGTTAAAGGAACATTTTCAGAAGAATATCAGCAATGGACGCTCCTATATTTCTCTTCTATTCAGGAAAATCAAGTGAAACATAGAAATGTAGAAGAGT
The DNA here is from genome assembly GCA_018402905.1 of Glandirana rugosa. Lineage (NCBI taxonomy): Eukaryota > Metazoa > Chordata > Amphibia > Anura > Ranidae > Glandirana > Glandirana rugosa. The sequence goes on from BLSH010558500.1 coordinate 1,457,617, forward strand.
GGCGGCAGAAAAAAAAAAAAAGACCAAACGGTCCATTGAATCTGCCCAATTTTTTTATATTTACATTTATTTTTTTTTATATTTTTGGAGTGATAATCTCCAGTGTTGATCACTAGTAATAATAATAATGGTAATAATAACAAATGTTCTCATTATTTTCTTTTCAGACCAGGGCAGTTCAATATTTGCTGTGCATATCCAAGAATTGGAAGGCTTTAGATCTCCGTTCCTCATGTAGAACAGCGGGTAATACATTGTAAGAGCTCCTCTGTGACCCAGTGTACAAGCTGTACGCTTCCTTCTTTTGTGCGCAATAGTACTAGTGTTGTAGTCTGCTTTTTGCTCCCTTGTTTAACTGTTTCTGTTGCTTAGCAACACAGAGTGCGGTGAAGATTGCTCCGTGCTCCAACAAATTTTGCCTTACTTCAAATCCATGCCTTTTTTTTTTTTTCTGTTAAGCTTTTGTAGTGTATTGCAATACAGATTCTACTTGAGCTATCTAAACCGGTAGTCATGGAAAATGTAGCTGCTACCCCCCCCCCCCCCACCACCGCCACCCGCACTCCTAAGTCCCATTGTGCTGCAGTTACTGCCTTCCCAGCGGTGCCCCCATCATCTGCGCCTCCTCAGGCAGCACACTTCCTATTATTTCTTAGGTCACTTATACATGGCCTGATATTTGCAAGCGATACAGCCAATTTAAGCATCTCTTGAGGTAACAGGGCACAGCAGGGGTTAATAACCAAGCGTTAACGAGCGAGAGTCTGAAGTGCCTGTTACCACTTGCAGAGATTTTGTAACATGGGACTCATTTTTTTGCATCTCTCCATCTTTGTATTGCCATCAGATGGAGAACAGAACTGGTTTTGTTGGTAGTAAATGATATTCCTTCAACTCTTCGCTGTCTCCATTTTCTTTTGAATAGCATAGGGAATAGTTAAAGGAGGTGTTCACCTTTTACATATATTGGCCTATGCAGACAAGGTACTCCAGTTGTTTAACAAGCAATGCACCTTATGAAAAAAATATTATTTAATGCCAATGCCATACCTGTAGGCATTTTCTTTCCCCCATGAAGCCTGGCTGACATACTCTCAATGTCTACTTTGCTACATTCTGACTTATTTCCAGCACACAGCAGATGTTGGGTGATCGCCCCTAGCATCACAGTGTTCTCTCTTTCTCTCCTATAATAGCAGGGGCTGGAGGCAAAGAGAGATAGCCTCATGGAGACAGCTTCATAGAAATCTATAGGGTTATAATGCGTAGGTGGGGCCAGGATGTAAACAATATTCATAGGCCATGGCCAATGGATCTAGGTAGGAATGCATCAGTGGAGGGGGAGGGTGGGTTAGTTTAGGTCAGGGGATAGGGGCAAAACAGGTAAGTTTCCTTTGTCATTTTCTGTCCTAAAGATACATCAGGAAGTGAGAGGAAATCTCTCCAATGTGGGGGAAAGTCCATCTTAGGGCTCATTCACACTAGCGATTGAGGGCATCCCCCAAATGCTCCTCCTTTAGCTGCAGAGACAGCAGCTGGGGGGGGGACACATGCCTTGACCACGATGCTTTGCAGCCGCAGCAGGAATGTAAACCCCCTGGTGCTATGCCCACCGAGTACGACCCATTCAAGTGAATGGGGCAACCCTGCAAGCACCCAATATCAGCAAGCAATACACATGGTTGTAGCATGCTAGTGTGGGGTTCAAGGGGTTAAAGGAGGCAGTAAGATGACGATACAGCACCTCCTCACTGTCAATCAAATGCTCTTTGAAGAGCAATCCGAACAAAGATCGCTGCTCAGAGATCACAACACGTGTGTTCTTAGATGGCCCTATTGGAAGATTTGCCTCCGTTCTCTAATGGCCCATTCACACTATGTGAGGTGTCTGGTGTTTTTCCACACCTAATAAATGCCAGTCACCAAATGGGCACATAGAAAACAATTGGTAGTGGAACGCAAGGCCTGAGCCTCTCTGAGTCGGCTGGCCATCAGACACTCCTGTACACCTCCCAGCCTGCTGCTGAGCCAAGAGAACACACAGGTTGGACAGCGGAGTGACCGGGGATGATCGCTGCCCAGCCTGCATACAGTTAGGTGGCCATCCATCCACTGCTCTATCAGGATCTGTATTGCTTCTGACGCTGACCTATCCTCCACACTGGAGGGGGATGCCTCTTACTTTTCCAGATCTATAGAAGTCAAGTCTGTAATACACAGATGACAGCTTGTGATCGTAATTGGACTGATGGGGTGATCAGTGTCATGATCAGGGGGCAATATGGGGCACATATAGGAATACATTACAATATACAAATACTATATAATTATATATTCAATATATAGAAAGAATATATATGACTGTATAGGAACAATATATATATATATATATATATATATATATATATATATATATATAGTC
>BLSH010558500.1:1467766-1486878 GCA_018402905.1 Glandirana rugosa
CCGACTATACAGACAATCACTCAACCACTACGCACTCCTCTGTCTACCTCTCTCGACCCCCCACGTCTCTATCTAAACCCACAGAAGTCGCATCTCTACGTACTTAGTGGAGGAGGGTCTCTACTGAGGGAGGGGGGTCTGTACTTAGGGGGTACTGTAGTTGGTGGAGCGGGGTGACACCATGCTTTTCCACACCGGGTGACACCATCCCTAGTGGCACCACTGGGCCCCCCAAGGTTCTGTTCTTGAACCTCTCCTTTTCTCAGTCTACACCTCCTCCCTGGGTCAGTTGATTGCCTCCCATGGCTTTCAATATCATCTCTACGCTGAAGACACCCAAATCTATCTCTGCACCCCCCAGCTCTCTCCATCTGTCTCCTCACGCATCACCAACTCACTAACAGACATATCAGCCTGGATGTCACATCACATCCTCAAACTCAACCTATCCAAAACCGAGCTCATAATATTTCCTCTCCCACGTGCCTCTACTCCTGATTTCTCTTTCAAAATCAACAGGTCAACTATCAACCTGTCCCCCCAAGCCAAGATCCTAGGTGTAATTCTGGACTCTGAACTATGCTTTTAGCCCCACATCCAATCACTGTCCAAAGCTTGTCGCCTCAACCTCCGCAACATCTCCAAGGTACGCCCCTTCCTAACCAATGTCACCTCAAGGCTTCTAATCCACTCCATGGTCATCTCTCGCGTCGACTACTGCAACTCTCTCCTCATTGGCTTACCTCTAAATAGACTTTCAGTCCATCATGAACGCTACTGCCAGGCTCATCCCCCTTACATACCGCTCGGCATCTGCTACCCCTCTCTGCCAATCCTTCATTGGCTTCCACTCAACCAACAAATTAAATTCAAGATACTAACAATAACTTACAAAGCCATCCACAACCTGGCCCCCCAGCTACATCACTAACCTGGTCTCAAAATACCAACCAAATCGTTCTCTTCGCTCCTCTCAAGACATTCTGCTCTCTAGCTCCCTTGTCACCTCATCCCATGCTCGCCTCCAAGACTTCTCCCAAGCCTCTCCCATCCTCTGGAATGCTCTACCTCAATGTGTCTGACTATCTCCTACTTTGTCCACTTTCAGACGAATTCTGAAAACTCATCTGGCTCCCACCTAACAACTGTACATTTATTTTCTCCATCAGCACATCCCCCACGGTTATTACTTCTTCTATCTCTTGACCCTCCCTCTTAGATTGTAAGCTCTAACAAGCAGGGCCCTCTGATTCCAACTGTATTAAAGTGTATTGTAATTGTACTGTCTACCCTCAAGTTGTAAAGTGTTGCGTAAACTGTTGGCGCTATATAAATCCTGTATAATAATAATATATACAAACCAAAAACTAATATGTGCAGGACTGCAGGCTATGGAAAGCTTCCTAGGGTCCCTTTGGTTGCGGTAACTTGACACATTAATGCACTAAGGCAATGGACCTGTGTTGCAGTGCTTCCAGGGAACGATGAAGCACTACTATACAATGTGGAACACTGTGTTGCCAAAAAGTGTCAAGTCCAGTATTAGGTGCACTGAGGTTTGTTGGAAGCCCATTCAAAATGTAGGGGCTGCCTTAATGCTGCACACATTAAATCACAACATAATGAACCCCAAAATTGTGATGGGACCCTGAGGCTATGTAGAATTGGCTGGATCACAAGACTGTATTCATTACATTATTCATCTTATAGCAGGTAGAACAATTCCTGTATATGGGATATGCCTAGAGGTATAATCCATCCACTTGGCCCGATGACAGCTCTCTGCATGTTCTGGTATGTGTAACGCTAGTCCGGAGCTTTCTATACCTGACACCCGTTATTTGCTGTGAGTAAATGGTTTGGACATCACACTTCGCTTCTTTATACCATAATGACTACTAAGCAGTGCTAATCAATAGACCTCTCTCTTCAGCAACTCCTGGGCTCTGTAGATTGTGGAAGTTGCTAGGAGCCCATAGACAAAAGGTTAAGAGGAGGGTAAAAGGCAAAGTGCATCCATGTGTTTGCTGTCCCATGGGGCTTAACACACACAGCAGATAAACTTAATAAACACATTAAGGAAATCTCCGAAATATTCTCTTTTCTTTAGAGATAAAACATTTCAGGTTATTATCTAATAGAGATAAGCAGATACTCAGGAGCCACTGTGGCAGGTTCTATAGCTGGTAGGCAGGAAATGAGAAAGCATGACTTTTGACTGCATACAAAAATCAAGCAAAGCTCCCGATTTCGATTACAGCTTGCAATAATTGGGCCATTTGCCCGAACTTTGTTCCTAAAAAATAGAACTATGCATGTGCCGCAGTCACCCTCGGGACTCAACAGGTGCCGGTGCTTTGAAGATTTGCTGGAGGACAGGCAGATATACCCTTGCTCATCTTTCTTAAGTGATCTACTGTACTTATCAATCCACTTATAAAGTGAAAACTGGCAGAATGTAAGGTGTTGGAGCAAATAGTTTTTAGAGTCATCCCACCTCATGGGTCTTAGATCAGTTGTTCCCCTTTAAATCTTGATTTACCTGAGGCTGACAGTCTTATGGCCCGTACACACAATGTGAAATTCGGACAGGAATTGTCGTTTGACAGCCTGTTGTCCGAAATTCTTACCGTTAGTATGCTCCTTTCGACTGCCAAGTTGCTTTTTTCGACAAAAGCTGGATGCGCAGACTATTACATTTTTTCGTTCCATTAGTATGGTTTTCGTACAAACAAAATCATACGACCAAGACTACGCATGCTCAAAAAGGAGAAAAAGATGCAAAAAATATTCAAAACATTACGTCACTTCTTATGTTGAGTTCAGGTCGAACGAAAATTTTTGAATAGTCAGTATGCTTTACAAAATCATGGACATGCTCTTTTGACAAAAATCAGAAGCGTGGTCGTATGACTATCAAACCGTGTGTATGAGGCTTAAAGCTTGATACACACTATCCAATGTTCTGTCGATTTTTTTCTTTAGATTTACCAAAACCATAGAATATGAGGTCAAACCTTAGGAGTTTCAATCTGTGTGTAATCAGGCAGGCCCTTGCACTACATGGTTTTGGTAAATCTGAAGGAAATCTGCCAATAAAAGTTGGATAGTGTGTATGGGGTCTTAGCTACAAGCAACTTTGATGTAACAGTTGCGTCATCAGGTCAGTTACGGAGGATCAACAACTACAAGAGCATCTCGTCCTTGTTCTCTTGTCATGGCTCTACTTATGTGGTTGCGTCTCTTTGATACTGAAGGGGACATTTTTTATATACATTAATGGTGAGGTTGGCTAGCTCAAGGTGCGATGGTGAGTTAGGTTTATGATTACCCAAAACATTATTAATTATATACTGTATATGATAGTTCCTGGTTATCTTATTATATGTAATTATTAGGTTATTTGTAAACCACTAATAAAGGTCCACAGTCAATTATAAATCCATAAAAGCGTGTATAATTTTTCATTATTTATTGATATTAAGGCCCCATGTACACTGGACATTAAAAAAACTTTCTAAAAATGTCAGTAGGTTTGCAGTGAGTTCTTCAGCTTTTTTCAGCGTTTTGCACTAGCGTTTTTGAGCAGAAATGTTTTTTTTTTCAATGAACCAAAAACACCCAAAACATTGGTAAGCTGCATTTTTTGAGCAGTAGGGTTTTTTCCCCTACTCAATGGATCTAAAATGTCCAAAAACTTTGGTGAGCCGCGTTTCTGAGCGTTTGAGCATTTGAAAAATATCTCTCAGAACCCACTAGGCTTGGGTTTTAGTCTTGGGCCCACTAGTCTTGGGCTTAAAGATGTCCCAGCCAAAAAGAGTTGATAACAGCCTATGTGTGCATGAACACATTGAATTACATCATGGAGAGTTAATTGACTGCAGAAAAAAGTCTGCAGCTAAAAACAGCAGCTGTAAAGCAGTCCAAAAACGTCATGTGTGCATGAGGCCTTATTGGCACTGCCTGTGGTTCCTTAGGTAGCTATCATATCAACCATCTCTGTGGGGGTTAAAGATTATGTCTTGGAAAAATATTTCTTTTGTTTTGGCTAGAGTGGGGAAGGGTTAGACCCTCTGACAAGTTTTTACTTCAGTCTGTGTCCCCATCGAGGAGATTTACCACTCTATTTGTACAGGTAGCCATTGTCACTGAGAATTAAATTGATGGTAAATCCATAATTTTAGGGTTGTCCGCTGAGGTAAGGGGAAACATTTCATTAGGGTAATATTTTCCAGGAACAACTGTGTAAGAGGGGAAGTCTCATCACTGTGGGAGATGTCCACTAACTTCTTAGTGCAATGTCCCCAATGGTACACAGACAGAAAAAAACTCCCTAGGGTTTTTAGACTTCTGGGCTATATCCAAAACAAGAAAATAAAAAAGGCTATACATACACTTCAAAGCAATCCTGTTGCGAAGAATAAATCTTCAAAAAAGATGTTCATGCAAAGAAGAGAACCCACCTGCTACGGTCTGTGCAGGAACCAACACTACCAGTAATGTTGATTTCTTGGTCAGTGTGTAAGCGGGTCCTCAGTGCTGGTACCCACTCGAGAAGAATCAAAGTAACACAACAGTTTTTGTTAACGGGAACTATTATAGAGAGTAAATACTCACCTTGAAGAGAACCCACCTGCTAAGGTCTGTGCAGGAACCGACACTTCCAGGAGTGTTGATCTATTGGTCAGTGCGTAGGCGGGACCTTAGTGCACGTACCCTCTCGGGAAGAATCAAAGTAACACAACAGTTCTTGTTAACAGGAACTATTATAGACCTCTGAGGACGTTACGGAAGTGACGAAACGCGTCAGTTGGAACGCAAGGGACGTCAGACCATGTTCGAGTGACACGCAAGCTGATACGGGAGATTCAAAGCGGTCACGGAACGATCACAGTCATTTTGTTTGCATGGATTGTACTGTGAAAATGGGCCAATAAATACTTTTTCCAAGAGGTACGCGATGAGATATCTTTCTTTTCATATATAATACGGAGGAGAGCGGAGACGGGAGTACACAGAGAAAGACAACATATCCTGGGTCGGATTGTAGACCACAAGCGCGCATTGACTCTACCACACCGTACGGTTGGAGAGTCATTGGGATCTGGTAAGGAGGGAAGAATCCCATAAAAACTTGTTTTGCACTAAGCACAGCATGAGCACTGTATGAGCACGAAAAAGGATTCATTTAAAGTTGGATGAATGAATTAAGAAAATTACCAAGGAGTCACCATTTTTTTGCACTGGATTGCACTAGTACTTTATATTAAGAGACTGTTATATTAAGAGACTATTATTTTTCACATTAAATTTTAATTATTTTTCACATCAAATTAAAATTTTTCTATGCTATTATTCGTGTATAATTTTCCATGATATATGCACAATCAGTTTGCACTTGATTTGCACACAAAGTATATTGTCAACACATTATTGATTAATATAAAACTCACAGAAATTATTATAAGGTTACCAAGAATACGTTTTACAGGGAGATTATTCATATTGAGCAAGCGCTGTTACTAACAGGATTCCTCTTCCTGTTTCCAATCTATTATAGGCACGGTTGGAGTATGGAGTAGAAACATATACAGTTCAAAGCACTTAATAAGACCATAAAGTTTATCACAGCCTCATAACAGGTTTGAGATAGGTGTTACAACAGCTTTTGCTGGAGGTGTGGTGGAACAGAACACCTCTCATTGCAATCACCACTGAAGAGATTTCAGAAGGTTCTGCAGAACCAGACAGCGTCCCTCACTTTGCCCCTACTCATCAAGAACCTTTCCCTGTGCTAAGCACTATCCCTATCCAGCAAGTTCCTCTCCTGAACCCGCTGTTTGCTTGAAGTGCACCCAAATAACATGGGGTCCCCTATTTAAAAGCTCTTATGTTAAGAAAGCCACCTCACCTCTCTCAAGAGCTCAGCATCAAATCAGATGCCTACCTTCCTAGAGTCTCTAAGGGGCAAACTTCCCTATATAAACTTCTCTTTCCACCTACAAGCCAGTAGAATACCTGCCCTGCCTACAAGTGGTTCCTTGTGCCATTATCAACGTCATTACTGTGTCATGTTTTGATGTGGAGGTTAAAGGAGAAATCACTGTGCGCAGTGTGAATCCAGGTGAATTAAACTCTTGGAAGTTTTGGTTCTCGAACAGACTGCATTGGGTAGTTCCTACTCTATGCAACATTGTTCTGGTGTTCTGTGTAGAGGGCAGATAGAGAGGTAAGTATGCCATCTCTTTTTTGCAGGGACTTTTTTTTTGGGGGGGGGGGGTCATTTATATGACTGGGTTACCAGGGGACAATATAATTGATTGAAATGACTTGATTTCTTATCTAAGTTACTTGTTGTTCAGTAATTTGTGCAATGTAAACCCTATAATTCTGCAATACAGTCTGGTTTTATAAAATAACAATGCTTTCTCAGAAGCCTGTTAAAACTCTATCTTTAACATCTGTGGTCCAGATATTGGAACCATAGCAGATGAGCCATGTTCTGTGCCAGTGTGTGTGTTGGGGGGGAGGGTGGCACAGTGTCAATGCAATTATCCCTTTGGAACAACAGAAAGACAAAGAAAAGAAAATGACTAAGTAACTATATGCCATTTAAGACCAGAAAAAAAGGCATGGCACTCGATCAATGGTGAGCAGGAAGCTGCAGGGTGGCTTTTAGTCTGGAGGAGCTTGCTGTTAGTGCTGGCTGTCACTGTGGGCACCAGCACTAAGCTATCTGGCCAATAATATGAAACAAAGGGGAGGAAAGGCACCCTGAAAGGTTGCAAAAAATCATTTTAGTTCTAAGTTGTGAAATATTTTAGTTGTGTTTAAAAATAATTGATGTAACTGTATATATAATGACCCCCTCCATCTCCAAATCATTACAGAAGTCTTGGAAAACCTGGTCTCCATCCATATGAAAACTAGTTAAGACAAAAATGAATAATATATAAATTTATGTTTGCCTATGGTTAGTCTTAAAGCAAATGTTAACCCATATTGGGTGAAGTTTAGCTTACTGTATCATGTGCTTACTGTTAGCTTGTGTATCATAAACATTTTTTTTTCATAAAATACTGTTCTCACCTTTTCTTCATTTTTTTTTTTTTTGCATCTAGGAGCTGATGATCTTCTCCAACCTCTTTCTGCAACTTCCTCTGTACAAACATTCACTCTTGTGTCAGCGGCACATTATTGCTCTGGACTGGCTTCCTGAAAATGACAACAGTGGACCATGTCTGCACATGTCATGTCATGTCATGGCATGGCAATTTGGTGGCACACATCAAGAGGCTTCAAGTAAAGTTTGTATAACATGGACACATGGAAACATGCAACATTTGTGTAAGCCCAAAGGGATATCTTGCCAGAGAAGATCGGTGCTTTCTGTGGTCTTTGGCACCGGTGCGTGCGTGCCTCTGCACGCCCGTGCGCACGCATGTGCCAGAAATGGCGCTAAACAGTGTTACTTAAGCTTCCTGTGCCCTGCAGCCAGTGCTGTCTGATCTACAGTGTTTAGTGTGGGTTCCCGAGCAACCTGCGATCTGATTATCTTATTCCTGTGACTCGGCTTGCCTTGACCCTGCTGATTTCTGCCTGCACCAACCCCCGGTTTGCCTAAGACCCCTCTCCTGCCTGATCCTTTGGTACCTCTGCTGCCTGCCTGTTGATGACCCTGCCTGGACCCAACCACCCACCAGCCTGCTCCTTCTGTACTGCACCGCCAGCCCGTTCACAACACGGCCTGTACGACCATACTTCAGTTGTATGAGTGCACCAACGGACTTCCTACCATCACCAGTGACCCAGTCCGACCCTCGTGCCATCCTGCACTGCCGAGCCACCTGTCTGCTCTACCAGGGGCTCCCGAGTCAGGGTAGTAAGGGAGTTGCCTACTGCATAAGTCAGACTCTTCCACCAGGTAAGTGACATATATGCATATATATGTTCAATTGTATCCAACTTGTGCCAATTCTATGGCCCAGCTCTCTAGGCACCATCTCTGATACACATGAGAAGCTTATTTTATAGAATTTTCTTGGCATTTTTTTTTTTAACAAGGTAGGTCTCCAGATCTTTCCTTAACTCAAATGCTCGGCTTGGGATTGGCAAATGTGCATGACCAATTAATCTAAAAAGGAACACTACACCAAGTCCATAGCAGAAGGCAGTTTTGGTTCACTGTTTAATCTCCACCTTGACAGATGGATTAAGGCATAATGGGGTCCTAAGAATCCTAACAGCTTTGACTTTCCCCCATGTCTTTGATCAGCATTTTTAAGGATTAAAATTGGCACAGGGAAACTTCCTAATTTGCATTATCTGCAATAGGCAGAAGCAAGACTTTTCTTCCTACTTTCAGAGAGAGCCCCAAGCCCCCACCGATGACTGCCTATTGATCTGATGACTAGTGGGGGGTTGTTCAAGAAGCAGCAGGAGGGGTGGAGGAAGCACAAAACCACAATGAATGAATGAAAAGTAGGGAAGTCCTTGCACTGCAGGTCCTCTTGTATAGCCTCCCCTCCAGCAAGGAGAGCAGTGAGCAGCACAGTGACCACATCACAAAATCTTGGGAGACTAGCAGACAGAGTCAGCAGTGCCTTATATGATGTTATACTGGAGATATACAGCAATGAGACTTCAGGCATAGGATGTGCATTGCTATTTTTTTCTGAGGAATTCAAGACAAAGGTTTATTTTCAGGGTACAGCTTAGACACAATTCATGTTTCTAGATGTTCCCTATAAAATAGCAACCTTTAAGGGTTCTGTTGAACAAAAATTGCAAATAAAAAAAAGAATAAAATTCCAACCATGCTCTTGAAACTTTGCAAACAATAGACGATTGCATTTTTTACTTATTAGCCAGATTTACGTTTACCATTCTCATTTGTTTGATAGTATTAATAACCAAGATTAATAGGCTTAAGCTCCTATCAGTTTTTGGAAGAATAGGTATGAGCACACTGTGAGACCTCATTGTCCTCTGAAGTGATAACATGTTTATATAAGCCTGAACAAACACTTGGAGCTGAGATTACCAGGTTGGAGTAGACACAGCTGATTGCTGCCATCAGTAGTTTTTTCGCCATGGAGACAGGACAGTTTGCAGTCATATTAGCAGTGACAGCTTTGCTCAGACCCTTGCTATGTCAATTCATTAATCTTCAATCTCCAGATACCGGACACAGCTAATTTAATCAGATGACTAACTTAAAAAGAGAATCTTAGACAAACATCAAGTTATTTTTAAAGTCTTGCCGGTAAATATTCCCCAAAGTTCTTGCTAAAAGGAGATTAATTGTACAAGGTGAAGGATCTCACAAACATTTTTTTTTTTACTTTTCAAAGTATCTAGACAGTTTTCTAGTGTCCTCCAGAGTACAGGACATGTTCCTCCAACGCCAGGGGTTTTGCTGGGGCTCTAAAAGATCCAGAACACTCTTGGGCACCTGAACTGAAATTTTTGGGGCTCATAGGAAAATAGAATAAGCCAATTTCTTGACATCTATTCTCTCTCCCTTCACCTTTACCCTTTCTGTCTTCCTTTTTTTGGTCTCTTTCCCCTTTCCTGTTGTACTCCCTTAGAATTAAGCCATTATGATTTAGGCCTTTGCTAACACCTAAGAAGACCTTGCAAACTTTACTGCTATCACCACAATCTATAGTGTATTGCATATGTAGTGCTACCCCCACAGTAGCCGCTGGATAGGATGGGTTCTCTGATTTTTGCAAGACCTCACAAGTACTTCAACCCATCTGACTCTTGCTAAAGTTGTACTCTGCAAGTGCAGTTGCTGTAGAGCTTAGTAAATTGGCAGAAACTCTGCTGACTTCCATCATCCAATCATGTGCAAGTAAAAATGCTGTATTTTCTATTTTCCTTTAACGTGATTGGCTATTCTTTGCGAAGTGAAGCCTTACCTCATTTACTAAGCTCTGGAGCAACTGCACTTGCAGAGTGCAACTGCATTGCAAAGTGCACAGATAATTTGCCTTTAGTAAATCAACTCTAATGTCTCTTCCTCCATGTTCTTGTAGTCCAGCACTTGGCTACACATATCTAAGCCATATGGAATTACACAGATACTTCGGAAGTTTTCAATTTTGTTGATGAGGTCAAAACAACTAAAGGAGGAACTTGTCTCAGAACTGTAATTACACAAAAAAAAACATTGTGCATGAGCTTTGGGTGCCAGGGTCTAGAAACTCCCAGGTTACCAGTAATAATCCTCATAGCTCTATCTCATTGAGCCACCTTACTTTTTGCCATTCAAGTTAGTTGAATTGGGCTCTTTGAAGATACACTTCATCTTATCTAAAAGTGCAAAGTGATATACAGTGAGTTACAGCAGTGAGCATTAACACACGTGTTTTCAAGCACACTGGGTGGTACACAGCAAGCAATGGTACCTAAAGGCTAGGTGCATACCTGTTCTTTTTATTGCTCCCATTTTGTACTGTAGAGTAGTATGACTTGTAAGGGACCAGCCTCCTGATAGGGAAAACAGTAGACCATGCCTGCAGATGTGTCTTGGCACAGCCACTTCTAGTTTCCTTTAGGGGCACACATTGAGAGTCTTTGGGTGAAGAAAGTCAAATTGTGAAAGCAGTGTTTGGCTACTTTGACAAATGTAGAAAGTTTCCTATGTGTGCAGGAGGTGCCACCTTTTCTCTGTCAGTATCGCAAAGTTTGTGCTTGCATTGAAGACACACAAATGTGTGTAAGCCCAAATAAGCAATAGGCACAGGGAAGTGTTGCAGTATCTGTACTGACATGGCTCCAACAGCCTTGACTACCCTTCTATTTCTCTGGTTTTATTCAGGAGCAGAAAGGTTATATCTGGGAACCCTTAACATCCACTGGTCCTTAGTCATTTGCCTAGGTTGCCCATGGATGATCCAGCTCTGCCACTTTTCCTTTTACTGATAAAAGGTTCTCCCATTTTGAAAATGGGACTTTAAAGGCTCAAAGAGTAAGCATCTAGTTGTGTTAAAAACTGTAATTTTTATTAGTAGAAAAAAGTCGTTTTATACAGTACACAAAATCAAATTGTCAATTAGTGCATATAAAAGTAGGGTACAAAAACATCATGACAGAATAGCACAGTATTACTGTTACAGTCAGCATGCAGAGCTTGCATAAGCAAAATACAATGTGTTTCAGAATTCTAAGACTCCTTCATCAGGGAAGTCTCTGCAATGTAATGATGGTATGGTCTAGGAATAGAAAAATTGTGTCATATTAAACTGACCACATAGTTATATACGGACACATTCGTGTGGTCAGTTTAATATGACACATGTTTTCTATTCATAGACCATAGCGACTACCAAAACAGTAGGTATTTCTGTGCAATATTATTGAACAGAGTAGGTAAGTATGACCTCTTTTTTGTTTTAAACAAAAAAGACTATAAGATTAAGGCCTCATTTACACTGCTGCTGGTAAACGGATTTTTAGAGGCATTTGGGCATTTTTTTCATCTGCCCCTGAACTCTCCTCTATGTTATCTTATCAGTACATTTACACAGGGTTGTTTATAGTCGTTTCCAGGCAGTTGAGTTTAGAGGAACGCAAAAAAATGGGTTCAGACACCAGTTCAGAGGTATTTGAAACGCCAAACAGCTTGTATACGCGCTTAAACGTGGTAACTCGCGTCTAGGAGCATTTCGTTCACAGGTGTTTCCATTTAAAAAAAAACGCTCCTAGACGCGAACGCGGCAAAATGCGGCTAAACGGATGTTTTCATGATTAGAGGTCAGTATACCTTACATATTATAATGAGGAGAGGCTAAAGCAATCAAAAAATCCTCACTCAAGTGTGTAACACAGTAAAGCCTCTTTAAAACAGAAGGTGTTTACAGTGAGGGAAAAAAATATTTGATCCCCTGCTGATTTTTTACATTTGCCCACTGATAGTGAGAGATAGAACAACAACAAACATGTCCACAAAAACGCATTTCAAAAGTTATAAATTGATTTGCATTTTAATGAGTGAAATTAGTATTTGACCCTTTGCAAAACAAAACTTAGTACTTGGTGGCAAAACCCTTGTTGGCAATCAGAGATCAGACATTTCTTGTAGTTGGCCACCAGGTTTGCACATCTCAGGAGGGATTTTGTCCCACTCCTCTTTGCAGATCTTCTCCAACTCATTAAGGTTTTGAGGCTGACGTTTGGTAACTCAAACCTCTACATATTTTCTATGGGTTTAAGGTCTGGAGACTGGCTAGGCCACTCCAGGACCTTAATGTGCATCTTCTTGAGCCACTCCTTTGTTGCCTTGGCCGTATGTTTTGGGTCATTGTCATGCTGGAATACCCATCCACGACCCATTTTCAATGCCCTGGCTGAGGGAAGGAGGTTCTCGCCCAAGATTTGACGGTACATGGCCCCATCCATCGTCCCTTTGATGCAGTATAGTTATCTTGTTCCCTTAGCAGAAAAACAACCCCTAAACATAATGTTTCCGCCTCCATGTTTGACAGTTGGGATGGTGTTCTTGGGGTCATAGGAAGCATTCCTCCTCCTCCAAACAAGGCGAGTTGAGTTGATGCCAAGGAGCTCGATTTTGGTCTCATCTGACCACAATGCTTTCACCCAGTTCTCCCCTGATTCATTCAGATGTTCATTAGCAAACTTCAGACAGGCTGTACATGTGCTTTCTTAAACAGGAGGACCTTGTGGGCACTGCAGGATTTCAGTTCTTCACGGTGTAGTGTGTTACCAATTGTTTTCTTGGTGACTATGGTCGCAGCTGTCTTGAGATCATTGACAAGATTCTCCCGTGTAGTTCTGGGCTGATTTCTCACCGTTCTCGTGACCATTGAAACTCCACGAGGTGACATCTTGCATGGAGCCCCAGGGGAGATTGACAATTATTTTGTGGTTCTTCCATTTGCGAATAATCACTCCAACTGTTGTCACCCTCTCACCAAGATGCTTGGTGATGGTCTTGTAGCCCACTCTAGCTTTGTGTAAGGCTACAATCTTGTCGCTGACATCCTTGGACAGCTCTTTGGTCTTGGCCATGGTGGAGAAATTGGAATCTGAATGATTGATTGCTTCTGTGGACAGGTGTCTTTTATACAGGTAATAAGCTGAGATTAGGAGCACTCTCTTTCAGCTCGTTACCTGTATAGATGACGCCTGGGAGTCAGAAATCTTGCTAATTGATAAGGGATCAAATACTTATTTCACTCATTAAAATGCAAATTAATTGTAATTTTTTTTAAATGCGTTTTTTCTGGATTTTTTTTTGTTATTCTGTCTCTCACTGTTAAAATAAAGCTACCATTAAAATGATAGACTGATCGTTTCTTTGTCAGTGGGCAAACATACAAAATCAGCAGGGGATCAAATACTTTTTTCAACTTCCGGTTCCGGCGCCTGATGTGAACGGAGGGTGGAACAGCGGCTCCGTCTCGTCAGCTTATTAAGCCTGCACAGACCGACGGCGGACGGTGAGAAATCACCCCACGGAACCCCGGACTCACTCACCCTCCAGCCCATGGACAAATTCGTGGTCCACGGACCCTCGCCCGCGCCCTCCCAACAGAGCGCCGCAGGCCGCACAAACGGTCCCCTCGCGGCCAATATGGCGGACGGATCACCTCACAGTGACACTGCTCCAGCCGCACAGAACATCCCCCAGCTGCCTGCACCACTGCCAGCCCAAACAGTCGCGGGGCTTGCCCAGGCTGTTGCTGCGCTCCTCTCTCCCACAATTACAGCAGCTGTAGACAGGGCAATAGCTGCGGGCATGTCACAGCTTAGCAGGGAGCTGGGAGAACACACCAGACACCTTGCTGACCTAGAGGGGAGGGTCTCAGAGATAGAAGACGAAGTCCAGGCCTCATTCTCCCAGGAGAAGGAATTCAAACAAAACCAACAGTTCATTCTAGAGAAATTGGATGAATTAGAAAACAGGTCCCGAAGGAATAATCTAAGGATCATTGGCTTACCTGAATCCTTTAATACAGAAACCCTAATGGAGGTCTGCTCCTCTTGTATTTCACAGGCCCTAGGCCTCCCTGGTCCCTGCACAGTAGAAAGGGCTCACCGCCTGGGGGCACCCTCAAATGACAGGAGATCACCTAGGGCTGTGATAGTCCGATACATTAACTATGTGGATAGATCCAATCTGCTCAAATCTTTTCGCAACTCCAAAGCGCTCCAACTGGACGGAAACAAACTCCTTCTTTTTGTGGACTATTCACAGGAAGTCGCCAGGAAGCGCAAAGCCTTCCAACCCATATGCTCAGCACTCTTCCAGAGGGGTGTCAAATTCTCCCTAGCCTACCCGGCAATCTTACGCTTCTCTACCCCCTCGGGAGAATCCAAATCATTTGATTCACCGGATGAGGCACAACACTTCCTCCAAACATGTCTCCATCTGCCAATGGACACGTCACCCTCATCCGGCGGCCCAGCTCCCGGCCCCTCTCGGAACCAGAGGAGCCCCAGAAAAGATCCGGCCAAGAAGCTGAGGCCCAATGATTCTCTCAATAACAGCAGGAGGTGAAAACTAGTTAGCCAGCATCATACTCTCTTAGCTCCTCGCGAGACCTAAGTTATGTTTCTCTCGTTCAATACTCTCCAGTTGCCCTATGTTATGTTATTTCTCTCTTTTCCTCTCTGGGTCTCCTTAAATGTCACTAGGTACGTGGCCGGACGGCCTTGACTTCAGCACAACTTTACCGAGACGAAATCGGCCTTGACCCTATACACCCATGCTGGGTAAGGAGGGCCCCACCGTTCTTCTGACAGGTATAACGGGGGATCCTATCTACCGTCTGTCGGAGGGAGAACCAGCTTCGATCGGTAACGCTGTTCATAGAAAAAGAAGGCACATGAGGAAAAAAGCGAAGTCCAGACTTCACTGGGTATGTGTTTTTCTGTTAATACATATGCTGTTTAATGTCGTTGGTGGTACAGTTTCAGCCCACCTCTCCACTCCCCACTCCCCCCTCTACCCTACTTCCAACCACACTATATACACCATCATGGCCAGGACCGCTCCCCTTCTAGCCATATTTAGCTATGCAAAATCACATCTCTCCTTTATACAACATCCCAAACATAAGGCACCTTCCCGAACATAGTCTCATGGAATGTGAAAGGTCTCAGATCCCCCAGCAAAAGGATGTCCATCCTTCGCCACTTAGGTAGACTCAAAGCAGACATAGCTGTCTTGCAAGAAACCCACCTGCACAGTGAAGACTTCCCGCGAATGTCCAGACTCTGGGTAGGTCAGGTCCTTGGCTCCCCAGCCCCCAAGGGCAGAGCAGGTGTCCTCCTTCTCATTAATAAAAACACTCCATGCCAAATCCTCTCCACCCACTCCGACGACGAAGGTCGTCTTTTCACAGCCACGCTCAAGACTCTCAACAGAGTCTGGGCACTCACGATAGTATATGCCCCCAACTCCCCCTCACAACAATTCTTTGACTCGATAACCAGCCATGTAGCCCCCCCCATCTACATCTCCCACACATCATAGCAGGCGACTTTAACGCGGTCATGTCCGCAAGAGAAGACAAATCGCCTAAGCTGCCCCCTCCACCCCTAGGGCCTCCTAACACAAGATCCTTACTGGCACAGTGGGCAGATAGTCTGGCCCTGACAGATATCTGGAGAATGGCCCACCCAGAAGGCAGAGACTTCACATTTTTCTCCCACCCACACAACTCCCTATCCAGGATAGATTATTTCTTCATCAACTCCCCCTTATGCACCCTAGCTCTTCAACCAACCATCCACGATGTTGTCATATCTGACCATGCCCCAATATCCATCCAGCTAACCGGTTTCACGCCCCACAATAACATGAGGCTGTGGAGATTTCCCTCCTATCTGGCCAATGATGAATCCCTCAAAAAGGTTTTAGCTGACACATGGGAGGAATTCGCCTCCAACAATGCCCTGCACCTTGAAAATCCCAACCTATTCTGGGAAGCAGGCAAAGCGGTTCTGAGGGGCAGGGTAATCTCCTATGCCTCAGCATACAAAAAGAAGGTATCCGCACAGTACCAGGCAACCAGTAACACCCTACATACTGCCCACGCGGCTCTCTCCACCAACAACACACCCCGCAATAGGAAAAACTGGACAACTTCGAACTTTGGAAAGCTACCCAAGACAAAATTTTCCAGTCCCACTACGAACTGAAAATGCACAAATACGGTAATAAGTCAGGAAAAATACTGGCCAGACTGACTAAGAGCCCGCACGCTATGTCACATGTGGGATCGATCAGAGACCCAACAGGGAAGGAAACCTCTAACCCTAAAGACATCAATGACACCTTTAAAAAGTTCTATGCTTCCCTATACGACCATGACCCCATCGATGAAACCAAAGCGATAGACTTCCTACAACAAGTAGTCCTTCCCAAAGTCCAACAACCCCACCTGACATCCCTCAACGCTCCCATAACCATCAAAGAAATCTCGAACATCATACAAACCCTCCCCCCGGGAAAAGCCCCAGGCCCGGACGGATTTACTGCAGAGTTTTATAAACTGAACGCTGCCTCCCTCACCCCCACACTCCAGGGTGTTTATGAAAACATTCTGGAGGGCGGCCCTTACCTCCCAACATGCCACCAAGCCCACATTAAACAGATTCCGAAAAAGGGCAAAGACCCCTTGGACCCTGGCTCATACCGCCTCATATCCCTACTAAACTTAAATTCAAAGATCCTGTCTAAGGTCATAGCACACAGACTCGCCCCAATCATGCCCTCCTTGCTCGACCCAGCTCAATCCGGATTCACGCAAGGTAGATCCGCTACCACTAATATCAGAAAAGTACTGATGGTCCTGGAGATGGGGAGACTGGGACCCGCCGGAGACCTGGCAATCATCTCATTA
Organism: Glandirana rugosa; assembly: GCA_018402905.1. Taxonomy (NCBI): domain Eukaryota; kingdom Metazoa; phylum Chordata; class Amphibia; order Anura; family Ranidae; genus Glandirana; species Glandirana rugosa. The sequence continues at coordinate 1,484,647 of BLSH010558500.1, forward strand.
GACGCGGAGAAAGCCTTTGACAACCTGAACATCCAATGGCTAAAAATGGTTTTAAGGGCTTTCGGCTTCTCCGGTCCGATATGCAGCCTTGTGGATGCCATGTACGAAGCTCCTAGGGCTTGCATAGTGGCGGCAGGATATGTCTCCGACGGGTTCCGCCTCCACAAGGGGACCAGACAGGGCTGCCCTCTCTCCCCCTCCTATTTAACCTAGCCCTCGAACCCTTATCGAGATACCTAAACTCACACAATAGTCTAAGCGGCATCCCTGTTGGCTCACTCACCTTAAAATCAGCACTCTTTGCTGACGACATATTAATCTTCTCCTCCAACCCTATAGCCGACATGCAATTTATTCAGGAAACTTTCACCTGGTTCCGTTGGGCCTCGGGCCTCCGCATTAATTTCACCAAAAGCGAAATCCTTCCAATTTCCCACTCTCGTTCCCCCCCCCCCCCGGGCCTCCTCCTCAGTATTCGCCGTAGCTAAGACCTACATCACCTACCTTGGAATCAAAATAGGAAAAACTCCCTCTTCACTGTATCAGTTAAATATCACCCAGACAATCCTAAAAATCACTCAGGAACTTAAACAGTGGGCTAACCTCCCTTTGTCCCTTTTAGGCAGATGCCACCTATATAAAATGACTAGTTTCCCGAAACTCCTATACCCCCTTCAAACAATTCCCATTCTCCTCAAACACAGAGATGTTACACGACTTCACTCGGCTGTGTCAGGCTTTATCTGGAAAGGCCGCAAATCCCGTATAGCCATGCACAAACTTTTCGCCCCCAAAATGGATGGAGGTGCCAACCTCCCCAACACCAGACTCTATAACCTGTCCTGTCTCCTGCGTGTGGGCTTAGATTGGACCACCAATTCCTCTAGAAACATTCCAAGTCACCTAAAAAATAATATCCTCATACGAGACACAGCAATAGCTTGGAGAGAAATAGAGAAGAAACTCCACCTTTTGCCGAGTATTTCGACACATGCAAAAATATGTGGACACCCTCTATTCCCCCAAGCACTGGAAATTTTGGTTTTCCACAAGTGGGCGAAAGCTGGTCTAACTAAGTTCAGCCAACTATTTGACAAAACCTCAGGGAAGCCTATTCATCCTACACAAATACTTCAGGACTTTGGCCTGCCGCCAACCCATTACCTTCAAGTGTTGCAAGCCTCAAGCTTTGTGTGTGCCACCCATCCGGATAAAGCCCATCGTTATCAACCATCCCTCTTAGACCAATTACTGGAACGTGGTCTTCACAAAATCGCGGACCTTTAGAAAGCGCTGAACGCTCAACTCCAGGCCAGTTCAACTATCTCCAGCAGCTCCACTTGGTCGAAAGATCTCGACTCCCCGGATGCCCTCAACACCATCTTATTGGGGTACAAGACCACCTACAAATACATAACCAATGAATTCTGGAGGGAGCAACAGCTCAAAATTGTCCACAGAGCATACACACCATTCTCCCCAATTCGAGACCGTACTGAAACCTCTCGATGCCAACTTTGCAAAGCATTGAGACCAACCCTTTTGCACAAGCTTTGGCAATGCCCACCAATCGCTGATTTTTGGAGTAAGGTCGAAAAATACGTAGCCTCTATCACTAACTTACAACCTCATGGTCAGATCTATGCACTTCTCTTTGGCAATCTGGACACACTCTCCCACATTATCTCCAGTTCCCAGCTCACCATACTTCAGTCAAACAAAGCATGGATTATATCTTGCTACATGATTGCTCGTAGAGCCATCTTAAAAAAATGGATAATGGACAGACCCCCTTCTATCGCGGAGGTGAAGGCAGAACTTTTCAGGTTGCTCAAACTCGACAAATTGGATAGCCCTGCCCCCAATTCCAGAGCCTCAAGCTACTTCTCACGAAAGTGGTCACCTTTCATCCTCAAAGAACTCCCTCTCTCCACAAGAGAATCTCTAGCAGCCCCATTCGATCCTCCGAGCCCACAGTACCAAGCCTCTTCTGGTGCCACACCGCCCAGGACCCGAGGAGCGACTGCCTGCTGTTAGAATATAACACCTAATGACTAAGGACTGAGTCCCATACTCAACTTTTCTAGGACAACCCTTGCTGATTCCTCAAGAACACTGCTACACTAGACGTTCATAGTTAAAGGCAATGGTGCTACGATCTACCCATAGGAGTGTCGACCTGAGCCATACAAAATGTGGTAGGGGGGGGGGGGGGGGGGGGGGGGGGGGGGG
>BLSH010558500.1:1489149-1506664 GCA_018402905.1 Glandirana rugosa
TTTCTGCAGATGTCCCGCCAACGAATTAAGACCCTCCTGCAGATAACTGCAGGAGTGTCTTAGCGCGAAGGGCGCGCGGGGGCCCCGCGCGTGTGCCCTTGTAGACACTGGCAGCCCAGGCCCCCTGGGCTGACTAGTGCCTAGCACCACTTACCGACGACACTCGCCGGAAAATGGTGCACTAGCGCGGCAGTTTACTGCCGCACTAGTGTACGTTTGTTCGGCCCTCGCGGCCGAAAAGAGAGAGGAGAGCGCTGTGGGCATTACACATCGCCCACAGCGCTGCAGCACCTCCTCTCTCCCCCCTCTCTCCTCTCACACTGCACCGATCGGTGCGGAGAGGAGAGAGAAAAGCCGGCGCTCCCGGCTTGTTTGCATGTGATCACGCCGTCATTTGACGGCGCGATCACGTGGTAAAAGGCCGCTCACAGCAGCCATTCACCACGATCCGTGATCAGTCGGGTCCCCCGGACCCGACGGTCACAGATGTTCCCGTGTGCGCGCCCCGGGGGCGCGCGGGAAGCGCGATTCTGTGAGGACGTCAATAGACGTCCTCCCAGAATTAAGCAACCGCCCTGTAGACGTCTTTTGTCTATAGGGCGGTTGTTAAGTGGTTAAGCCATTCCCCACACAGTAAGAAAGCACTCCCAGGGAACACAGTTAACCCTTTGATCTCCCCTTGTGTATTGGTGTCACTGGTCCCCAAAAAGTGTCACTTAGGGGTTGATTTACTAAAGCTGGAGAGTGCAAAATCTGGTGCAGTTGTGCATGGTATCCAATCAGCATCTAACTTCAGCTTATTCAATTAAGCTCTGACAAAGAAACCTGGAAGCTGATTAGTTTCTATGCAGAACTGCACCAGATTTTGCATTCTCCAGCTTTAGTAAATCAACCCCTTAGTGTCAGATTTGTCCACCACATTGCCGCAGTCCCCCTAAAAATCGCTGATCGCCGTCATTACTAGTAACAACAATAAAAAAATAAAAAGTCCATATATCTATCCCATAGTTTGTAAATGCTATACCTTTTGCGCAACCCAATCAATATAGGCTTATTGGGATTTTCTTTACCAAAAACATGCAGCAGAATGCATATTGGCCTAAACTGATGAAGAAATTAGATTTTTTTATTGGATGTGTTTTATAGCAGAAAGTAAAAAATATTGTTTTTTTCTTTTCAAAATTGTCGGTCTTTTTTTTTATTTATAGCACAGAAAATAAAAACCACAGAGGTGATCAAATACCACCAAAAGAAAGCTCTATTTTTGGGAAAAAAGGACATCAATTTTATTTGGGTACAACGTCGCGCGACTGCGCAATTGTCAGTTAAAGTAATGCAGTGCCATTTTTCAAAAAATGGCCTGGTCAGGAAAGGGGGTAAATTTTCCAGAGCTGAAGTGGTTAAAGACCCATTAGAGTCACTGCATACAGTTGTTTCAAGCTATTTGGCCATCACCAGTGATGTGTATGGAAACCATGGCTTCTCTGGAGTAGAGCTTGGTACCCAACCCCTTCAGTTCTAGAACTAAAGAATTGGCTTGGATAAGAAGTCCAGTCACACTACTGATAGCTATGATAATGTCACCATATAGCACACAATTATACCAAATGCCCTGGACTCTAATTTACACTCTTTATCTCATCTCAATCCATACATTTAGTTCTTTCTACAGTCAGATCAATGAATGTGCTGCAGTGTTCTCATCACCTGGCCCACTTTGCAGTTTGCTTGATAAAATAGTCATAATCCGCAGCTTCATATTGGGCCTATCCATGAACCCTCTCTGCATTAAAGGTAATGACAAAGAGCATTCTGGAGAATCTTAATGTGTGGGTATAAAAGTGTCATAATGATAAGGATTTTTCCTGATGCATGTCTACACAGAGTAATGACCTCATGCAAAATCAGCTTTCCTAACAGGCAGGCTCTTAACTTTTTACTGCATCCTGGACATCAATTTTGCAGACATTCATGATAATACACATTCTGAACAAATTACAGGGATATTTATTTTATTTATTTCAGGTACTTATATAGCGCCATCAATTTACACAGTGCTTTACATATACATTGTACATTCATGTCAGTCCCTACCCTCAAGGAGCTTGCAATCTAAGGTCCCTAACTCACATAAACACACATACTAGGGCCAATTTAGACAGGATCTAATTTACCTCTTTGGAGTGTGGGAGGAAACCGAGGTACCCGGAGGAAACCCACACAGGCACAGGGAGAACATGCAAACTCCAGGCAGGTAGTGTCGTGGTTGGGATTTGAACCAGCGACTTTTTTGCTGCTAGGCAAAAGTGCTATCCACTACACCACTGTGCCGCCCACAATATATATATCACAGTCAAATTATATAATCAAATTTCTGTTCAAAGGAAAAGAGTCTACCTGCTGTGAGTGGCCCTAATTTTCAACTGGGAATTTATCTTCTGCATTTGGCTGTCTTCCTAGCTAAACTCCCACAGTTGCCGGTATCGTTTGAATGACCCTGAGTCTGAGCTTGAGAATACAGATCAATGCTGACTACTATTCATCTGCCAGGAATGGGGAAGGGAAGCCTTGTGTAAGCTCCAAGTCTCTCCAGTAAAAATAACTGTGTTAATTATATAACTCAAAAAAAGTAGCATAGCATTCATTAAGTGCTGATTCAATATCTGATATACCATTATATTGGTGTAGCGCAAACCCTCTGTCTGCCACCACTGTTTTGTCCCATGTTCTATTCCCTTCTGGATCACCAGGCAGCCAGGCACACGACCGACTCTCTCAATAACCAGGCAGTGGATGCCTTTTCTTGGTTTTATTGCTGGTTAAACTTGGATGGGGTGCAGGGAAAGCTCTGGGATACTCCAGAATTGAGTGCACAGACATTTGGAGGACTCTTTCTATTCTGTCTATTCTCTTCAGGCGGCAGCCCCACTCCCTTTTTTGCAGAGACTAGAGACACAAGCACGTATGGTACTCCCAGCAGGGCAAAACCCCTTTAGCGGTACTGACACAGTTACACAAGGGGTTAAACAGCAGTCACTAGGATCCCACGTCGAAGCCTCTACTCACTGTGCCTCCAAATACTTGGATACCTCCTGTCTGAAACTGGCTAGACCAGGGTTTCTCAACCAGGGTTCCTCCAGAGGTTGCTAGTGGTTCCTTGAGCAATGGTCAATTTCTGCCTCTTAGATAAATTCCCAATGACCTCATTGATCTTTTTAGCTATCTGTAAGGGGGTAATTCTTCCCAATGACCACAAGTGTAAGGAGCATTCTTCCCACCAACCATCACACTAATGTATCATGAGTTATAGCTTTTTATTTTTTAGCAGGGGTTCCCCGTGATCGGAGAATTAGTTCAAGGGTTCCTCGTGTGTTAAACAGGTTGAGAAAGACTGGGCTAGACACTGTATTGTGAATCTCCAGGCAAGGTGCTCCCCATTCACTTGGTTCTGAACTGCTTCCAGAAGAATAGGTCCACCAGCTCCTCCTGAGCTGGGACCTAGATGAACTCTTTGCAATAGCCGCCCCCCCCTGCTCTTGCATAGCTGGGACCTAGGTGAACTCTCTGCAGGCTTTAGCTGACTTGCCTAGAAGGGCAATCATCCCTTCCAGGCTACAATCTCCTCCACCAGGGAAAGGAACTCTGCTACTCTCTGCCTCAGACTATTTATCTCCTCTCAGCCACCTACTGGGCACTCCCCTCCGGGAATTAGCTGAGAATGCATAAATATTAAGGACCAGGGTCAGCCTCTTCCAGCATTATTATATTCCAGAACCTACTAGAATACAGGGGAAAGTAGCTGACCCTGCAGCCAGTGAGCCCTGAGCAGCCCAAACAAATCAAACACTGCCCCACAGTTTACAGAGGAGCCAAATAAATTTGCCTGGACCAAGATAATATCTGTTGGACTGGGGACCTTGAGAGGCGATATTTCCCCATTTAGTCTTTAATTTTACCGGGACCCAGAGTTAATGGCAGCTGCCAGGCATTATACATCTACTCCCTGCTCTGACATGCTATTGTCAAGCATTAGCGTCCTTTGTGGCTCAAAAATGTTGTGTGATCGATTGCCAAGAACTGTGAAGGAAGCTGAATGCTGTAGAATGCAAAACTGTGGAATGCATTGTGGTAATTTGTTAAAGTCATAAATGACAAGGATGGGGGCATGGTATTTTATTTAGTAATATATTTAGGATTGTCCATGTCATTATCTTGTTCAGCTCAAAAACAACTTCATAATTTACAGTTCATCCATGGCAATTTCCCTTTTTATCATATATGTGAAAGTGTTACAATAAACCATGCTCTTCAGAACAACGCCCACCTTTCATCATGGCCACCAACCACGGCAGTATAACAGTACACCGTTATACTGCACTAAATGGTCCCTCCCTACCACAAAAGGGCCATTTGGTTGTGTTTGCCCCCAAACCACATGTTCCCAGGCCATGGTTGGGTATCCAAAGTGAGGATACATCTCCATACATTCTCCTATTCTGATGGTGTACAATCAGAGTTTTTTATTTAGTGCTGGTGGCCATCTACCACTTGATCACATCATGGTCTGATCTGATCTTTGCACACACATACAAAGAGAGTTGTCTTAAAAAAATGAAAAATTGCATATTTATGTATTTATTTATTTATTACAGGTATTTAAACAGTGCTGACAATTTACACAGCACTTTATATATTGTATATTTACATTAGTCCCTGCCCTTAAGAAGCTTAAAATCTAAGGGCCCTATCTCACATACACTATATTACCAAACGTATTGGGGTGCCTGCCTTTACACGCACATGAACTTTAATGGCATCCCAGTCTTAGTCTGTAGGGTTCAATATTGAGTTGGCCCACCCTTTGCAGCTATAACAGCTTCAACTCTTCTGGGAAGGCTGTCCACAAGGTTTAGGAGTGTCTATGGGAATGTTTGACCATTCTTCCAGCAGTGCATTTGTGAGGTCAGGCACTGATGTTGGACGAGAAGGCACAGACAGCAGGACTCAGTCCCATCCCTGCTCCCGTGTCACTGGATTTGATTGACAGCAGCGGGAGAAAATGGCTCCTGCTGCTATCAATCTATCCAATTAGGATGGAGACAGCGGCTGGAGCCGCTGGGCTCGTGCATATTGCTGGATAGGATCGGGCTTGGTGAGTAAAAGGAGAGACTGGGGGCAGCTGCAGCATGGAAGGTTTTTCACCTTCATGCATAGAATGCATGAAGGTTAAAAACCTGGAGACTTTACAAACCATTTAAATATAAATGGACCAATCATATTTTAATCATTTGTACTTCTTGATCCACTTATCAATATCACCATAGCAGTCTATGTATTAGCGCTATGACTTGGCTGGAAGTATATTTATCATGTGTAATTCAGTTTATATAATGTCTATGACTTTGGTTATATAATATTAGCTGTTGAGTGGATTAATGCAGTGGTTATTTATGTATGATGAGAATGGGTCTGACTTTTGGAGGGTATAAGGATCCTTTTGCCCGCTGGAGTAGCAGTACATTTTTGTATTGGCGACATCTTTAACATTTTTGTTTGGTGTCTCTCAAAATGATTTTGACTTTTGTGGACAATGGAAATTGCAATGTATATTATTCTTGAGAATCACGGGTTGTTGATGTGATGCGCTGTTTTTCTTTTCAATTTGGTTTTGTGACAATCTAGTTTTGGTTACTTTGTTTAATGAATTACTTTATAGAATTTATAGGCATGATAATATTATTGTTTTTTATTATTCAGAGAAGCAATACAGTTACAATACCATACAAGGCAAGAGAGTAAGGAGATCCCTGCTCCGGAGAGTTTACAATCTGAAATTGTGCATTACACAGGAAGTCTGATTGTACATGACTTGCAGCCTATGTAAAACGATCATTTAACCACTTCAATACCATGCACTTAGAACACTTCCCTACCAGACGAATTTTCAGCTTTCAGTGCTGTTGCGCTTTGAATGACAATTTCATGGTCATGCAACGTTGTACCCAAACAAATTTTTTATCATTTTGTTCCCACAAATAGAGCTTTCTTTTGGTGGTATTTGATTACCCCTGCAGTTTTTATTTTTTGCACTACAAATAAAAAAAGACCGAAAATTTTGAAAAAAAATTTTCTCTGTTTCTGTCACAAAACTTTGTAAATAAGTAAATTTTCTCCATCACTGATGGGCACTGATGAGGCTACACTGATGGGCACTGATGAGGCAGTACTGATTGGCACTGATGAGGTGGCACTGGCGGGCACTGATGATGAGGCACTTATATGCAGCAATTATGGGCACTGATAGGTGGCACTGATGGGCAATGATAGGTGGCACTGATATGCAGCACTGACGGGCACTGATATGCAGCATTATGAACACTGATAAGCAGCACTGATGGACACTCATAGTCGGCACTGATTGGCACTCATAGGTGGCACTGGGCACTGATAGGTGGCACTGATGGACACTGATAGGTGGCACTGGTAGGTGGCACTGGTGGGCACTGATAGGTGGCACTGGTATGCACTGATAGGGGCACTGATGGGCAGATGCACTGATAGGGGCCATTTCCCAGGTGGTCTAGGGTGGCATCTGAAGGTGGCACTGAGTGCCATCCATATTGGGCATTATGCCCCTTACCTGGTGGTCTAGGGTGGTCTCCCTGATGGTCCTGATCGGCTCCCTGGTGGTCCCTGGTCGGCTCTCTGGTGGTCCTGGGTGGGCACATCCCTGGCGGTCCCTGGGCAGGCTCCCTGGTTGTCTAGGGTGGCGATCCGAGGGGGGGCTGCGCTGATAAACCATTAGCACAGACCCCCCCCCTGTCAGGAGAGCAGCTGATCGGCTCTCCACTGCTCAGGTCTGCAGACCCGAGTACAGGAAAAGCCGATAAACAGCTTTCCTGTTTACACTGTGACTAGCCTTGATTGGTCACGGCTGATCACATGGTAAAGTGCTTCCGATGGAAGCGATTTACCGAGATCGGTAATGCGGGGGGGTCAGACTGACCACCGATCGCTGCGATGCGCCCCCCCCCCGGACGCGTGCCGCCATTTTATCCTGAGAACGTCATATGATGCCCAGTCAGGATAACTCAACCACTTCCCGGCCGTCATTCTACATATGGCGGTCGGGAAGTGGTTAAAGTACTCAGTCACTAAAATCACAATCAAGAGATTTAGCATGTTAACCACTTCTGCCCCGGAAGGCTTCACCACCTTCCTGACCAAAGCATTTTTTGAAATTTGGCACTGCGCTACTTTAACTGACAACTGCGCATTCATGGAACACTACCCAAACAAAATTGACATCCTTTTTTTCTCACAAATAGAGCTTTCTTTTGGTGGTATTGGATCAACCCTGCGGTTTTTTATTTTTTGCGCTATAAACAAAAAAAGACAGACAATTTTGAAAAGAAAAAAAATATATATTTTTTACTTTCTACTACATATCCAATAAAAAAAATATATATATAAAAAATCTTATTTCTTCATCAGTTTAGGCCAATATGTATTCTGCTACATATTTTTGGTAAAAAAAATCCCAATATGACTATATTGATTGGTTTGCGCAAAAGTTATCGTGTCTACAAACTATGGGATTTTTTTTTGCATTTTTATTTTTTCTTAACAGAAAAGTTTTATTAATGAAGAAAGCATGTACAGAATGAGATTGCTGAACACTGAAGTATGTGAAATATCAGTCCAACTTGGGTATATACAGGTATAGACATTTTGATGAGCATAATACAAGCATATAAATGTGAACAGAGAAGAGATATACTGGATGTCAGAGTATCCACAGTTAGTTTTGAAAAGTTTTAAAACAAAGGGTTAGCATAGTCTGCAAACATATCTGGAGTCTCATTTATATGGATAGCCAAGTAGTTGAGGGGGGGGGTCCAAATAGCAGGGGAGAGGGTAGGTAATGAATCAGAGTTCTGGCAATAATGGGAGATCGGATTCAGGGTGTACTGGCCTTAACCCACACATCCCAGACCTTCTCAAACTTCCGGGGGCAGTTACGACCCATGTACGTTAGTTTATATAAAGTTAGCACAGAGTCAACTAGATTACACGAACTGAGCAATCGCGAGGGAATCCGTCAGCTTCCAATCTTGTAGTATTACTTTCCTAGCGTAAAAACACAGGTAAAATATTAAGAACCTTGTATGCATAGACCACGCCATGGAATCAGTATTGTCCAGCAATAAAACTTTAGGGTCTAGTATCACATTAAGACCCATGACTGCATTTATATCTGCCACCACCACCTGCCAATAATCCTGAATACATGGGCAATTCCATATCATGTGAAAATATGTCCCAACCGCTTGTTGGCACCTAGGGCATATCTCTGGATAAGTAGGATAAATCCCTGACAGGCACAGGGGGGGGGGTATAATATGCCCTATGGTTAAATTTAAGCAGGATAAATCTATCTCTTTTTTTTTTTACAGTAACAGAATGTTCCTTTATTTAGAGCAAGGCATAGTTGAACTCATACATAGAACAGTGTACATAGTTATGGCATTATGGCATACAGTGACATATAGCATGCTTAACAAGCAACAATACGGTATGGAATTCCGTAAATAAAAAACAGCAATGTTTTTCTTCTCCAAAACAAACCGCAAACAATAGGTATTGAATAAAGGAAAGGTAAATCATCCGACCTGGCCCGGCAACTATGAGTCACATAAATATGTTACCTGCAATGAGATACTACATGGTCCATGGCTGCCAAACCCTGTCAAACTTTTCCAGGCAATTCCGATTAATGTACGTCAACTGGTACATAGGAAGGGCTTGATTAATAGACCTTTCCCAAGACACTACGGAGGGGGCAGGAATTCCATTTAAGAATAATTTCTCTTTTTTGCATAATATAATAGATATGAAATCAATAACTTAGTGCACCTGGGTCTTTGATCATCATCTTGTATGTCCAGGAGACTCAACTAAGGGGAGGTGGGAAGGGCCAGCTGGAGTCGGCCATTTATGAGTTCCATCACCTCCCTCCAGAAGCGTGTCACTCGTGGGCAATCCCAAAACATGTGCAAGAGAGTAACTACTGCCTCTCCACATCGAGTGACTTCTCGGGAATACAGCCTATGCAGTCTCTGGGGCGTATAATATACTCTGCGTAAGATTTTGATTTGAGTCAGTTTATCCCTAGAAGAAATTAAAAGAATAATGCTGTCCTCTAAACATGCCTCCCAGTCCTCCCTGTCCATGTCAGACAAGTCGGCCCTCCACTGTTCCCATAGGCGTTCCATCTTGGGAGAATCTAAGCAATTCCAGATATAAGGTAGACAGAGGCTTATCTAAAATTTCCTGGGCCAACAGTTCCTCAATCGGATCCATAACCAGGCAGGGTGGGGTCTCAAACATCCAGCTGGGTATGTTGAATTTCGTTCTGAGTTCGGTAAAGAATAGAAGGGAGCCTGCCACCACTATATCACTTAATAGTTTAATTCCATGACGGGCCCATATTTGTGCGTCAGGAATGGATCAAAAATGAGCAAGCTTCGGATTACCCCACAACGGAGTAACAGGGGATCAATGGTTAGGCTCTCGGAATCTGACTCTAGCTGCCGTCCTACTTTTCAGAGTAGCCCTAGTGGGCCCTGGCAGATGAGGATATTCCCTAGGGCCCCGATAGACCAAGTTCCCTAGTTCCCGCAGAACAGCAGCCTCAAGGCACACTGCCGCATTTGCCCGTGAGAGTGTGTACCACCATCTTACGGTATCTAGAACCGCCGCCCAAAAGTATACCCGCAGGTCAGGAAACGCCAACCCCTCACATCTGGTGGGTAGAGTTAAGGTGGATCTTGCTAACCTAGGGACAGCTCCTCCCCAGATGAAAGCCCCCATACATTGCTCCACTTCCTGGAAAAAGGCATTGGGCAGTTACGAAAGAGGTATAAAAATTTAGGGAGAAATATTATCTTCAGGAGGTTAATACGTCCTAGGAGATTTAAAGGCAAAGAAGCCCATGACGAGCATTTAGCCCTTAACCACTTGACCACTGAGCACTTAAACCCCTTAACAACCAGACCAATTTTCAGCTTTCAGTGCTCTCACATTTTGAATGACAATTAGTCATGCAACACTGTACCCATATGAAATTTGCATCCTTTTTTCACACAAATAGAATTTCTTTTGGTGGGATTTAATCACCGCTGTGTTTTTTATTTTTTGCGCTATAATTAAAAAAAGACAGAACATTTTGTTAAAAAAATGAATTTTTCTTCGTTTCTGTTATAAAATTTTGCAAATTAGTAATTTTTCTTCATACATTTTGGCCAAAATTTATACTGCTACATATCTTTGGTAAAAAACAAAACAAATTAGTGTATATTATTTGGTCCTTGTGTAAGTTATAGAGTCTACAAGCTATGGTGCCAATCACTGAATGTTGATCACACCTGATATACTGACGGCCTATCTAATTTCTTGAGACCCTAACAAGCCAGGAAAGTACAAATACCCCCCAAATTACCCCTTCTTGGAAAGTAGACATTCCAAGGTATTTAGTAAGAGTTATGGTGAATTATTTGAAGTTGTTATTTTTTCAAAATGAAGATTTTGACCACAAATTACACCCCATTCTACTACTCCTCCTGAGTATGGCGATACCACATGTGTGAGTCTTTTACACAGCCTGGCCACATACAGAGGCCCAACATGTAGGGAGCGCCATCAGGCATTCTAGGAGCATAAATTACACACATAATTTCTTGACTACCTCTTGCACTTTTGAAGGTCCTGGAGCACCAGGACAATGGAAACGCCCAAGAAATGACCCCATTTTGGAAAGCAAACACCCCAACGTATATTCTAGGAGGCATAATGAGTATTTTGACATGTAATTTTTTCCACAAGTTTTTGGAAAATGTGGAAAGAAAATGAAAACACATTTTTTTAATACACAAAGTTGTCCATTTATACAATATTTCTAACACACAGCATGTCCCCACCAAAAATGACAACAGCATGCACCTAGCAAAAAATATATTTTGCTACTCCTCCCGAGTATGGCGTTTTCACATGTGTGACACTTTTACACAGCCTGACCACATACAGAGGCCCAACATACAGGGAGCACCGTCAGATGTTCTAGGGCAGGGGTAGGGAACCTGCAGCTCTCCAGCTGTTGTATAACTACATTTTCCATGAGGCATTGCAAGGCTGATGGATACAATTACTTCCCGAAGCATGATGGGAAATGTAGTTCTACAACAGCTGGAGAGCCGCAGGTTCCCTACCCCTGTTCTAGGGGAATACATTTCTAATATAATTTGACTACCTTTTACACTATTGTGAGGCACTGTGGTGGCATGGATAGGCACTGTAGTGGCACAGATGGGCAGGGTAGTGGCATGGATGAGCAGTGTAGTGGCACGGATGGGCACTGTAGTGGCATGGATGGGCACTGTAGTGGCATGGATAGGCACTGTAATGGCAAGGATGGGCACTGTAGTGGCACGGATGGGCACTGTAGTGGCATGGATGTGTCACTGATGAGAACTGATGTGGTATTAATGAGCATGAATGAGGCACAAATGAGCCATGGATGGGGATGGATGAGCCACGGATGGGGATGACTGAGCACGGTTGGGCACCAACACCACCAAAGCCTCGGACATAGAGTCTGGTAGGGTTTCTAAACTAAAGAATTGTTCCAATAGGGAAGTAAATCAGGGAGCCAGTAATTCCAGATGTTGCGGATAAAATTTGACAGGGATCCCATCAGGCCCAGGAGTCTTACCCGGCTTAAGTTGAGTGATTGCCAACTGGACCTCTTCAAAAGTAAAGTCTCTGTCTAAGATAATACTGGTCTCTACGTCAAGGGCAGGAAAGGTAAGTTTGTTGAGGTAGGTATGAAGGTCAGAGGTACTATAGGCCACTCGGGAGGAATATAGAGTTCTGTAGTAGTGTAAGAATCTATTATTAATGTCTCTTGGAGAACACAGTAGGGTCCCCCCTCCCATCCTTAATACCACTTATATGCATCCTGTTGTACTGTCGCTTGGCCAACCATGCCAGCAATCTACCATTTTTGTTGTCGTATTCAAAAATACGTTGTGCAGTATATAATTGGGACTTATTTGTTATTTCCACACTAAGTAGGGACACCTCTTTAAGGGCATATTGCCAAGCCCCATATGTAGTAGGGCTGGGATCCGCTATATGTGCTGCCTCTGTCCTGCCAACCTCCTTCTCCAAATCATCTAAGGACTGTGCAGATTTTTTACGTGCAGCAGCAATACGACCAATGTATTCCCCTCTTATCCAGGCCTTAAAGGCATCCCAGGTCACTATGGGGGAGGTGGAATATGCATTAGACAGCCAATATTGACAAAGTCTCTCCTGAACCTTCTCCTGAACACTTGGGTCTTCTATCCAGAATCTGGACAGCCTCCACAAGCACTCCCCCAGCAAACCCAATTCCAAGGTGACCCTCACCGGCGCATGGTCCAAAACCCCCCGAGGAAGGATGGCCGTCTGGTCTGGGTGGCAAAGACCATGTCAATCCATGAAAAGGTTTTGAAAGATGCCGAGTGGCATGTAAACTCACACATAGTAGAGTGAAAATGCTGCCAGACATCCACCAAGGAGAAAGTGTCAGCCCATTGCGCCAGGTCAGGTGTCCAATGGGAGGCATGGGAGAGCCTGTCCAGATCCAGAGAAAGAGTCACATTAAAGTCGCTCAAAAAAAGCATGTCACCTACCCCATAAGTGAGAGTTAGTTGCATGATCTTCCCCAACAGAGAAACATCCGCCAGGGGAGGCACATATACACCCACCAACACCATCGGAAATCCATTTAGTTAATCCATCCATTCCATTAAGTATTATGAACCTCCCCTCCGGATCACTTCCGATATCCAGGAGCTGAAACGGAAGGGTCCTATGAACTAGGATACTGACCCCCCTAGAGTAGGTGGAATAGGTTGCATGATAGTGCGATCCTACACATGCTCGCTTCAGACCTAGAATGTGGGAGCCCAAGAGGTGCGTCTCTTGCAGAATACATATCTGAGAATTATATTTTTTGAGATGATTAAATACAAGAGACCTCTTGATACTGGAATTAAGACCCCTTACATTCCAGGAGACAACCGTTACCCTACATATTGCAACATATGGGAAATAAAAAGGAGGCAGGGGACCCAGCCGTGATTATGACTAGTGATACCCCTGATAACCATTTATGTAGAGATTGATTCAGAGAAAACCACAACCCCCTCATCATTTGTCAGCAAATGCACTAATACACCAAGATACACTCTATAAAGGAATTGTAGTCCATGCTCAAAGTGAACACTCAACTTAATAGCTTGCCAAAGCTTATAATAGTAAAAAGGAAATAAAAACAGGAACACCATTGTCCATGTTAGGTCAGCAACGGCTAACCACCCATTCCCCCCACCCCGCAGGCCCCACACAGTAGGGGACTGCTTGGATCCCATCAACCAGCCCTAGGGCAACAGTAAACCTGGGAGACGCGTCACAGACTTGGAGGTGCACTCAACCCAGGACAATCTTTAGTCTTAGTGTTCCCTGTATAATCAAGAACACCGAAACATAGTGTTTCCCCTGGGAGATGCTGGAGCAGAGAAAATGTTACCTGAGTCTGAAACATCTCCTGGCCGAGGCCAGGGGCACTAAACTTGAAGTAGTCCGTTGCACGTAAACTAGAATTAGTTTGACCAAAAAGTGAAAAAACAGGAACTGAGCAAGAAGAATAACTTCCACCGCCTGTGTGAGTGGAGGGCATCACAGTCATAATTCTACCGTGGTGACACAGCAGGTTCCAAAACACTAAGCGGACCAAGACCAGCCGACATCAAGAAATCAATATCAATAGGCCCTTGTAACCCTGCAGTAGAGCTATAGTGTAGTAGTGACCGGAGGCAGGGACTCCAGCCAGTCCGCAGCATCCTTGGGTGACATAACAAAGGAACTGTTTCCCCATCGACAACCCGCAACCTAGCTGGAAACAGGACACTATATTTAATACCCTTGGAACATAGGGCAGCTTTGACTGCGTCAAATGACCGTCGTAGCCTCTGCTTCTCCACGGAGTAATCAGGAAACATCAATAGGCGGTTATTTCTGTGTCAGCTCCCCCACCATCCTAGCTGCCCGTAGGATCTCATCTTGGTCTCGAAAATTCAGGAGACATAGTATGAAAGTGCGCTTTGGGGCTCCCTGAGGCCCTGGCTGTGGTGGGACGTGGTGAGCCCTCACCACGGTAAAATAAGGTGATATTTGGGCAGCAGGCAAAAGAGTTTCAAGCAACTCCTCCACAAATACTGCAGGGTTTTTGCCCTCCCCTGTAGCAAAGTGTCATTTCTTCAGTGTTGTCACATGAAAAGATAGAATAAAATATTTACAAAAATGTGAGGGGTGTACTCACTTTTGTGAGATACTGTATATTCACCTACACACTGTATATTACATTTTTGGTTTTGGGTTTATTACCACTTTAAAGTGTTTGTTACACCAGCATTTCATATTCCTGATATGTGCCTGCTGTACCATCTACTTGTGTGAAAAAGTATCCTTTTTGGTGTTTTCTCCATTTTCCCCTCTGACAGAACGGCGATCTGCCTTGTTTACATAGGCAGACTGCCATTCTGCCTCTGGCGAGAGAGATCGCTGACCTCCGGGAACACAAGAGGCAGAGGCATCTGCAGAGTCTGTCTGCGACTCCATATTGGCATGATGTAGCGGCTCCAGACTAGGCTGGGAAGTGGGGCTGGGAGAAGTGACCCCTCGATTTGCCAGGCATCCACAGACCTCTCGGCAGCGCAGGGAAGCACAGCGACTCAGGTAAGATAAAGTCCACTAAAACCCAGCAGAGCTCCGGGAAAGATGTCCAGTCACTCTGCCATCTTGGACACGCCCCCCAATAAATCTATCTCTAGAGGAAATTACTGTAGGTATATACTGCCATAGACTCTGGTCCCATTCTTCCTCTATCTGGTCAGGAATATCCCCTCTCCAGGAGTGGAACAGTGGAGAGTTCTTAACTGTTTCCCCACAAGTAAGGCGAAGATAAATGGAGGCTAAAATATTATCTACGTTGCAAAGAGGAATTTTTCAACTACATGTGGCATTATAAAGATCTGAGCAGGGAATTGTGCCTGTACCGCGTGTTTTAGTTGCAAATATCTAAAGAGCATCCAGGACAGGAGCTGGAACTTCGTCTGTAGAATGGGAAAGGAGAGCAGGGTGCCGTCCGAAATGATATGTTAATTTTTACCACCCCATGCCTGGCCTATATGCTTGGATCCGGGATAGTCCTAAGATGTCACTATTTAGGATTTTCCCATAATCCGGTGTGAGGTGATATAGTGTCGCCTCCTCCTGTGGCCACTGTCATTTGCTCCCAGACCCATACTGTATTCCTCATTGGAGTCGCGGGCTGTGGGGCAGCCCTTGCCCCCCTATAGACCAAGTTTATCAGGTTAGAGTAGGATCCCAGGATGGCAGCCTCTAGGTTAACAGCTGAGTTGGCTCTAACTTGAGTGAACCACCAACGGATCGTGACTAGTACTACTGCCCGAACCCCCTGAAGACAGAGGGAGCTGCAGTTTAGATTTGGCTATACCATTCCAAATGAAGGAGGTTATAACTCCATCTAACCTGTGGAAGAATGTCACTGGGATAGGGATGGACGTGTTTCGAAAAATATATAGGAATTTCGGAAGGAATGTCATTTTAAGCAGGTTCACACGGGCCACTGGAATAAAGGGGAGTGTTTTCCATAATTGGCATTTAGATATCAATTGTTGCAGCAAAGGATATAAGTTGTCTGTAAGATAATGAGACAAGTCATTCCTTATGACAATGCCCAAATATTTTAACTGGCGTACACATTGTAGAGTCGAGTGCTGGGGAGGGGGAACTGACTCAGTTAGGAAAAATATATATGATTTGCTCCAGTTCATTTTCACCCGGAGAAGCAACCATACCATAGTCAATCACCGCAAGAGCCGCCTCAGGAGAATTTGAGGCATTTTTATTTTTACTAGTAATTGCGGTGATCAGCGATTTTTAGCAGAACTGCGACATTGCAGCAGACAAATCTTACACTGTGTGACACTTTTTGGGGACCAGTGACATTAATACAGTGATCAGTGCTAAAAAAAAATGCACTGTCACTGTACTAATGACATTGTCAGGAAAGGGGTTAACATCAGGGGCAATCAAAGAGTTAAATGTGCTCCTAGGGAGTGTTTGGGGTCTAACTGTGTGTGTGAGTGTGTGTGTGTGTGTGTGTGTGTGTGTGTGTGTGTGTGTGTGTGTGTGGTTCTTTGACTGGGGGAAGAGAGAGATCTGTTGTCACGGTCCTGATGGTGGAGTCTGTCTTGTGCTGGGAACCACCGCTCTTGCGCACCCGATTCAAGGACCCCTGGTAAAGTACACAGAAGTCCAAGAGTGTGGGATGGCACGAGGGCTGGATGGTCACTGGTGATGATGTGATGATGTGATGATCCAGGTGGTCGTGCTGATCAGAGGGATGGTCGTGCAGGCTGGGTCGGCAACAGGCAGGCAGTGCGGTACAGATGGGTCAGGCAGAAGGGTGGTCAAGTCCAAGCAAGGTTCGTTATCAGGCGGGCAGCAGAAGTACAAAGGTAGCAGACAACCGGAGGGTCGTGGATAGCCGGGGTCGGAGCAGGCAGCAGATCAGCAGGTCAGGTCAAGCCGGGTCAACAGGAAGCGGAGTAGTACAGGAAGAGAGGGTTTGAGCTGGGGCTCACAGGTCACAGACGCTGTAGAACGGGCAGCACTTACTGCTGGGTGCATAGGGTTTAAATAGCGCCGTTTGGCGCTGTTTCACAAGCGCGTGCACCACCGCGTAAACGGCCAGAAACCTCTGGTCTTAGTGCTATTTCCTAACATCTGTGTTCCTGCTTAGCAGAAATACTAGATCTCCATTTTCCCCTCTGACAGAACGGCGATCTGCCTTGTTTACATAGGCAGACTGCCATTCTGCCTCTGGCGAGAGAGATCGCTGGGCAAACATCACTTTTGTTGTCAGAGGTTTAGACATTAATGGCTGTGTGTTGAGATATTTTGAGGGGACAGCAAATTTACACTGTTATACAAGCTGTACACTCACTACTTTACATTGTAGCAAAGTGTCATTTCTTCAGTGTTGTCACATGAAAAGATATAATAAAATATTTACAAAAATGTGAGGGGTGTCCTCACTTTTGTGAGATACTGTATATTCACCTACACACTGTATATTACATTTTTGGTTTTGGGTTTATTACCACTTTAAAATGCTGTACCATCTACTTGTGTGAAAAAGTATCCTTTTAGGTGTTTTAAACCATTACACTCATCCAGGCCCGGACTGGGACAAAAAATAGTCCGGGTCATTATATGCTGAGCAGCCCATGACATATTTACCAGCCCCTTCCTCACTCTTCATCCTGGTGGAGGTGAGGGGGGGGGGCGGAGAGCACAGATTGGATGGAGAGCATAGGGAGGC